>CM026289.1:15019730-15560113 GCA_014851415.1 Cnaphalocrocis medinalis | reverse complement strand
TAACATCACTAAAATCTTACTATCGCCTTCGGTGTCGTTTAACAGTCGGAGAACAACTGCTTCAGAGATTCCGGTTTGCCTTCCTCTGTAGGTTCTACCAAGAAGGTCAGGATGACTCTGCTTACTTGAACCCTGTAAACGAAAGCAGTCATAAATTAATTAATTCATTATGCCAGTATTGTCTTTTACTATTGTGCTGCATCATCTGCCAACTAAAAAAAAAATTACATTGTTAATGGGCAGGAAAGGGAAGAATGTAGATACTTACTCTGCCAGTATATCATCAGCCACATTAAGTTTCGAATCACAGATTGTATTTGCAGTTTCTAACGCTTTCTCCAACTGATCTACAAAGAGAGAACATTATTCGTTAAACCTTTGCGCCATGTAATAGACGCCCAGCGCCATCTCTTTGTACAGAGTGGAACTAATGTCTCGAAACAAGTGCAAGCGGGCTACAGCAACTACGTACATACGAATTTTTGCTTACCACAGTCAATTTGCAAATTAAGCAGTTGTCTCAAGCACATCAGCTTCATGGTCTCATCCGTGACGAACTCCAGCGCCTGGGCGTAGTACGCCGCCGCCTCCAGCTTGTGGTTCAGAGCGACCAGGTCGCTGGCCAACTCCATCAGGATCGATGTTCGTATTGGGGACTTGGCCGGATACTTTCCTTGGGCTTGCATAAAACAGCCTATAGCAGCCTGAAATGACAACATAGCTAAATTATATATTTTTTCTTTAAATACCTATTTTAAATGTTTTATTCAGTGACCTAGCATATTAACATAGAGAGTAGAGTACCAGTGGAGTCACAAAAGTGCTGCTAACTATAACAAACTTGTATTGCTTTAAGGACCATAAAACTTTAATATACTTAAATAAACTTCTTATTTATGTTAAAAGCAGCATATAAACCAGAAAAAGATGGTAAATGATCACCAATTATCTTCCAAGTTCCAAATAGAGAGATCTATCAGGACTATAAAACTTCATTAAAGTGAGGGAAAACATTAATTTAAAGAACCTTAATGTTTTGGATAGTTCCTCAAACATGTCATTTTACTATGATTCACTTGGTTTGGTTACGGGTTGCAAAGGTCAGATGTCAGTTGCAACATCCTGGATCCAAGTGTAACTCAGTCCTCAAAACAACCAGTTAGGACTCAATAACGACTTGTATGCTGAGATACATACAAACAAGTGTGTCACCACAATATGATCCTGAGGGCCTAATTTGAAGAGGATGTTTCGACCGAATTGGAGTTCCCCTCCCTTTCAAACGCATTGTGTGCGCTTTTGTTTGAATGCGACAGGTTTGAATATTCTCATTTGCTACGTTATAAGCTTGATCACCAAATTACCTCCAAGTTCTCTCTATCGGGACTGTAAAACTTCAACGCGGCAAGCTTTTTCTCGGCCTTCATGAACTGCCTGGCTGCTGTGGCGTAGTGCTCCGCCTCGCCCAGGAAGTGGCCGGCCGCCGCCTCGCACTTGGCCGCGCCCACGTACGCGTGCGCCGCGAACGCCGGCTGCTCCGAGTGCTCGCACTGGATGGCCAGGGCTATGAACTCGTTGGTCGCCTCGGATATGTTGGGTTTACGCATGAATCGCCTGGAATTTTTTTTAATCAAACAACAGACACTGACTATGTGGGTAAGTAGTATTAGATATCTCTACCTACAGATAGGCAGCCGTTATATATTCCGATTAAAGTCAGAATAACTCTAGAACACAGACCAATAAGAGAACAAGTCTCTAGAATAGGAAGGTCCTTACTTTTTGATTTTAGTGTTGATATTCATGTATTGTTCATTAAAACTTGCGTAAAGATCGGTCGACATTTTAGCTTTTTTTCAATTAAGTTCACTTTAAATTTAAAGCAAAAACTATTAATTAATTTAAAAATAAATTCACACAATCAAATCACCACAAATTCCACAAAAACACGATTTAATTTTATTGGCGTTTTGAAGGGAATGAACAGCTGATTACTGATTTTGATAAAGATCAAAACCAATCTTATGTCCTTCCGACAGAGTTGAAATTCGTATGGCGTTAAAAAATTGATCTGACACTGTCAAATCTGACAGAAAAATAGTTTGGTTCGCATTTGGACCTCAACTTCGCATTGATCGCAATAAATTAATACTTCTATTTTATGAAATAGATTTAGTCTTTTGGTAATTATTTTCAAATTTTAATAATGAAAACATCTCAAAGTTCTTTTTTTCTGGCTTAATCTCTCTTAAAATATAGTCTTCATCAATAACAAAACGCAACTTTCTTATCGTATCGGTCGGGTCGCATCTGTCAAAATTGCTTTGACGTGTCGTGCATTTGTGATAATTTGATTTCACTAAAATTTCGCTATTTTATGCCATGGATTTGTATTAATAGTCCAAGTGTGTGTTATTTTTAGATCTAGGGCACTCGTGCAAAATGGACTTCTTGAAAAGCGGTCTGAAGACCGTTCTCGGGGCCCCGGAGCCCGGGCAGTTGCCTTCGGCTGGCGAAACGGTGATTCTCACATATTTTACGTTTTATTACTGTCTGACCCATTTATTATGAGATATATGATCATCAAGACGGCCTAATTCTCTGCCCACGAGATGTTTTAGTTTCTTAGAAGCTGGAAAACATGTTTTCAATGTTGGTATTTTCACACTTTCTCTGGTTCAGTATTGCATGTTTTGGTTAATTAGAAACATGAGCTGTGTTTATAATTCATTGTACGTTGAATTGTCGCCTCTCAGTGGCTTAATTCAAGATCTGACCATCAGCCAGGTATCAAAACAGTGACACTAGTAAACAATTTATAAATTTATTAGTTTTATTTTTCAATTAAATTCACTTTTTACTTATTATTTGTTAGTTTTCCATCTCAAATAACTATACATGCTGCTCATCTATTTAAATTAATATTTGTTGCGTTTTTTAAAATAAGTGTTCAACTTTTTCATAATAACATATAGGTACATAATAATATTTTCATAGGCAACATTTGGGTAAGCCCACTCCATTGCAAGCTTGAGTGAGAAGAATCTCAACTCTTGAGTTCAGTATGTAACTAAGGGCAAGCATTTTCAATAATAAAAATAATAATTTCATAGCTGGAAAAAAATTTCCTGTTAAATAAATTTTAGCTAGGGTGTAACATAGTTAGAAGCAATTGAAGTGTATTGGTTCGTCTTATCTATCTCTTTTTTGCTTAAACTTGTCATTGGTACTAATAGTATCAGGATAATTTGAATTTTTGTATTTACATACATCTTGAGGTAAGAAAATGTTGGTCTGATTTGTTTTATTGAAATTTACATTTAATAATATAAGATGTAGGTACCTAAAAACTTATTTAAATAAATAAACTTGTATTAATTCTTATTTTGTTTCTAGATAGATAGATAGATAGATGTAGTTGGGTATTGCAATGTTGTAAACCTTTAGTTCCTTCCATCATGAAAAATTTTAAACAATAAAGCTTTGAAAAAATATCAGCTATACAAAGTCCAATCAATCATCATCAATCAAATAAACTCTGATTATATTTATAAAATAATCAGTGATGATAATATTATGTTCATGTATGTTAATAGTATCTATTTTATCTCATTTGAGTATTTACATTATCTTAGTTATTGGATAGTCATATTTTTGTTATGTTAGTGCATTGTTTGTTCAATAGGTATAGTTGGTATAGTAGAATAAGATGTTCTTTTGAATGAAAAAAACATGAATGAATAAAATGAATTTGCTGTTTCTTACCTTTACCCAAAGGTAATAGATTTTATTCAAGAAAAAATTATTTTATATCTATTTTTCTGAGAAGAAGATCAAAATCTATTTTGTTCTTGTGTAATAAAGAATATTTATTTATTTATCTAATAAAATTGTATGCTTTTTATAGGTGGAGCGCCTGGTGAATCGTGTAGAAAATTCCACCCTGCTGGAAGACAGGCGCGATGCGTGCCGCGCGCTCAAGGCCATGTCGCGCAAGTACCGCGTGGAGGTCGGCGCGCAGGGCATGGGCACCTTGCGGCAGGTGGGGCTACACTAACCAATCTATACTATTTATTACGGGGCCATTAGTATATTACGTCACACGATTTTTTATGATTTTTTGTCCCTGCCCCCTTTTTACAGTTAGTCACATCTGTGATACTCCCTAATCCCTAGTGTAGAGGTATTTTAATATTGAACAACTTTTACGCCACTGGCTTAACAACCAATAACGAGTTGCGAAACAAGAGAAACAGTTTTGTCTTTTTTACATGATGGGTGGACAAGTGGACAAGTGGACAAGTTTGTTTGATTCTGCACTACTTGATGCCAGTTATTAGCCTGAAGTTCAGATCATTTTCGACGACGGCTTTCCTGCGATACCTAGTTCGGCCAAGATGGCGCCGGCCCATCGGTCGGCTCTGGTATGCTTTCTTCATGAGACGATCCTCGTCCAACAATATTGAACAACACCTTTTTATATTTTTCAGGTGTTAGAACTAGACCGAGCTGATAATGAGACAATCAACTATGCGCTCGACACCCTCAACAACATCATGTCCCCCTCACAGTTCGAGGAGGAAGAGAACAACCCCAACATCCCCATGAACATCGGGGAACAGTTCACGGAAATGTTCATCAAAGACCACAACAACATGCAACTAGTTCTAGACCTGCTCGACGAATATGACTTCAGGGTACGACTCTCAGCTGTACAGTTACTGACTTCTCTACTGACGAACAGGCCAAAAGATATACAGGAAATCATCCTTGTCAAACCAATGGGAGTGTCCAAAATGATGGATTTACTAGGAGATACACGAGAAGTCATCAGAAACGAAACCTTGCTTCTACTTATAAAATTAACAAAAGGGAATGCTAATATACAGAAAATTGTAGCCTTCGAAAACGCCTTTGACAGGCTTTTCGAAATAGTATCATCAGAAGGATACTCCGAAGGAGGAATCATTGTTGAAGATTGTCTACTACTCATGTTGAACTTACTAAAGAACAACAGTAGTAATATCCACTTCTTTAAAGAAGGAAATTATATACAGAAGATGCTTCCAATGTTCCACGCCCCCGATGACGCGGGGGACTTGGGCTGGTCGCCGCAGAAAGTGTCCAACGTTCATTGTATGTTACAAATCGTGAGAACTTTAGTGTCACCAAGTAACGCAGTTCAAATTATATCCAGTTGCCAAAAAATCATGAAGTATGCGGGATTGTTGGATTCCTTGTGCAATATTCTGATGGCGAGTGGTGTGCCCGCCGACATTCTGACGGAGACGATCAACACTGTTGGCGAAGTCGTGAGGGGTGACGTCACGAATCAGGACTTCTTGGGCAATGTGATGGCGCCTTCGAACCCACCTCGGCCTGCGATAGTGGTGCTCCTTATGTCAATGGTCAACGAAAAGCAGCCGTTTTCCTTGAGGTTAGTGATCATCGTCAGAGCAGGTGCGTCTCTCAGCGCCTACACTGCCATACTAAGCGCAAGAGCGGTATCAACAAAAAACAACATTAATACATTTTTATGGCAAGCAAAAAACGATTAAAGGCTTACTTCTAGAAAGTAAGCCTTTAATCGTTTTTTGCTTTAAAATATGGTGATACAGAAATGGTGTTAGGGTAATACAATCGTTCTGTGGGTTGACAATTCTTCATCACAGAATAAAAATTACCAATTTTACGTATTTTTTTACGTTGTCAATTCAAATGATATAATCGCGGGCAAGATTGATAAAATATTTCAAGTCAAGACACACCTTAACGTTAGCCGACTCCTTCCATCACAAAAACAAACTAGATCTCCCTTCTGATTTCAGATGCGCCGTCCTCTATTGCTTCCAATGCTACTTGTACCGCAACGAGATGAGTCAAGCCAGCTTAGTGCAGACCCTCCTCCCGTCCTCGTCAGACGTGTCCAGCCTGACGAGCGGGCAGCTCCTCTGCGGAGGGTTATTCTCGGCCGATGTGCTCTCGAACTGGTTTTCGGCGGTGGCCCTGATGCACGCGTTGACGGACAACCAGAGCCAGAAGGAGCAGTTGCTGAGGGTGCTCCTGGCGACGAACATTGGCAGCTCGCCGGTGTCGCTGCTGCATCAGTGTACGCTCTTGCTGCAGCAGTCGACTAAGTTGCAGGCTAAGGTGAGTAACAAAAAAATTTTTTTTTATAATTTCACTGGCCCCTATTAAATGTATCATTTGATAGTGACCCTGCCTCATCCTCACCCTTGATAAACATTTGTGCGATGAACACTTAAGTTTGTTTAGTGTCTGGGTGTATTATGTGTATGTCGGCGGAAATTATTTTTGTGGAAGGTAAAGTGCGCGAGCGGTCGGCGTGGATATCGCTTCGACGGATCGTTTGCCTTCTTCGAGTTTATAATGATTGTCATTTGTTCAGTTCTGTTTCATTGCATGATTATCCTATTAGAGTTCTGATTTAACGTTTAAGTTGGTACGAGACACTTTAATTAAAATCAACTAACTACCTCCCCTGTATCATGTCCGAGTCGCGCGAGGACACGGGTGTACATTCAGTATGCTAGTAATTGGAGAGTCACTCAGCATTTTCTGGCCCAGGTGGTTAGTAGTCACCACTGTTTTAATCGAAAGGTTACTTCCACTCTATCCTTAACCTAAGTGCTTAAGCTACTTACTACAGAGTCAGGTCAATGTATGAGGAGTATGAAATTTTTATTCAGGTACAGTTTACCCCATCATTTAGATGTTTAGCAGCTTCCAACTGTGCGTTTCTCCAAAACGTTTCTGCCACGTACCACAAAACTATGGAGTCAAATGTCACCTGCGGCATTTCCAGACCGATACGACCTGCAAACCTTCAAAAAGCGAGCGTATTCCTTCTTAAAAGGTGCGCAACGTCTGGTAGCAGGTGTCTATGGGCGGCGGTAATCGCTTACCATCAGGTGATCCGTCTGTTTATCTGCTCTCTAAACCAATTGCGTTCCGGTACCGGGTCGCGACATTGCCGTCATTTTTTAAAAAACATGAGTACGGAACCAGCTTAAGTTTGAAAGTAGGTACTTAGTGGGTCACGAAGGGTCAATGTGAAAATTACCGGGTCATGGCATAACAAAGTTTGGGAAACACTGCTCTAAACCATAAAAAAACATGGATGTTAAGTGATGTGTGCCCTCTCCAGGTGGCTCTCCTCATGCTGCTCTCGCAGTGGACGAGCAACTGCGCGCTGGCGGTGAGCGCGTTCCTGCGCGTGCCGGGCGGCGTGGGCTACCTCGTCAACCAGACCGCGTCCGCCGACCACGACGACGGCGAGTACCTGCTGCAGGGGCTGTCCGCCTTCCTGCTGGCCATCTGCGTGCACTTCAATGATGATTCCGTCGAGAACTACTCCAAGGTATACTTACAGCGATTTGGTGACGTAGCGTGGACAATGGGGTATGGGAAAAAAAACCAAACATGTCCTAAATCGAAAACAATTTCGAGGCATTTGTCTTTCATACCATATTTTATTGTTTTTAAAATTTAAAAGCACAAGATCAATGATATTTTCAATAAAATCGCGTTTGACCTTCATCTGACCCAAGGTCAGCAGAATTTTCAGTCCTACTACACTAACAAGATAAAATAAATGCTACATTAGGCGACATCTACTGTGATTGACACTTAGTCTACCGGAAGAACCAACAGTAGGCGCTAGTTGTAAACTTGTAATACAATAAAACCTTACCAACCAGTTGACATTTATTTGAAAGGTGATATAAAATTGATTAGAGATACCTCTCTGTTTTTTGTTTTGCCGGAATGTTGTCAGACAGTGATGTAAAATTCCCCCGATTAAAAGGGATTTTGCCCACAAGTAACATTTTACATATAATTTATTTGCCACGATTTGGGGAAAAAAGCACGTGGTAACACTATTAATATGGTGTAGCGCACTTGTGACGTCACAAATACGCTTGAATTTAAAATGTGTAAAAATTTATTAAAACATAACTACTGTCTTGATTACAAAAATATTCAAATTGATTACTTGAAAAAGTAAAAGGTATTGAAATAAAATATAAAAAAGATACCTAAAAATTAGTTCCCAGACATTGAGAGCCTTGATTTGCCGCACCCTTAACCCATAGACGGAGCAGAGGGTATGTATGACGACTCGAGAACTACACCAAGTCCAGAGCCGTAGCAATGGCTCCCACCTCCAGGTGACTCTCCTGACGCTGTTCCCGAGGCTGTCCGCCTCTCTGCTGGTAATCTCGGTAGAACTTGACCTTCCGAATCAGCGGTACAAAATTTACATTCATAAATGTTTTTTTTTATTTATTTATTTATTTTATTTATTTATTTTCAAGGGAAACATACATACTTTTTTAAACATTAACATAGCTCACATTTTCTAATGCATATGACAATAAAGTTTCCACAGTTAAATTGTTCACATTCAACAAGCAAACAAACAGGATGGACTCAGATAGTAATTTTATACACCATAATAAAATATAAGCGTCACTAATCATTTGAATTATACGTTCACTATAATAAAATAAAATAAAAAAAAATGTTCTGTAAAGGACTAAAATTGAATAAAGATATTTTGATATTTTAAGGTTAAATTTATTCAAAATTAGGCCGTGGTATCACTCCGGTCGAGCCAGCCGGGATTTTTTTATTCAAACCGAAGCGTGGCTCTTCCACAAAATTTAATTATTTATTTATTTAACATCTCAGGAGTCCCTGAAGCAGCTGCTCCTAAAGCGCATCGGTCTGGAGACGCTGTCGGCGCGGCTGGGCGAGGTGGCGCGGCACGAGGCCTACAACAAGGCGGCGAAGCACCCGCAGCTGCGCGTCAAGGCGCCGCCCGAGGTGCTCCTCGACTACGACTTCTGCAAGCTCTTCAAGTCTTTGGAAGGTGATACATACGCCGTTTAATTTTTAACCGTACACACACACATTTACAAACACACACGCACACACACACACACAGCCACACACATATACACACACACACACACGCAGAGACGCGTGAAACTTATAACATAAAATGTTATTAGTTTGACGCTCTTCAAGTCTTTGGAAGGTGATACGCCGTTTCATTTTAAACCACACATACACACACACAAAGACTCATACACACACAGTCTACGCACACACACACCAGGCACACAGACACACACACACGTCAAAATTATAACATAAAATGTTATGACATGTTCGATTTTAGTTAGATAATACAAACTGCCACCTAAAGTTAAGCACGTGCCACAGCTGGGCACCGATGAATGCCCTGAATGTCTCTAATCTAATTTGATTTTGTAACCTCCCCAGGCGTTCTGGTCCAGAGTCTAACCGTGAAGCAACAGAACGGCCTGGAGGCCAACGCCGCGGAGCGCGGCTCCCCGGAGAGCGCGACCCTAGAACAGTACAAGTCGCTGATCCGGCAGCAGGACGCGCGCCTGCAGGAGCTCATGGCGCAGCTCGACGCCATGGTGGGACAGAACCAGGCGCTGCAGGTGAGAACCAACGAAGAAAAGCTGACTTAATCATCATCATCAGCCTGTCTCAGTTCACTGCTGGACATAGGCCTCTCCCAATGTACACCATTTCTCCCTATCTTCGGCTAGACGCATCGCAGATCGCCTCTCCATCTAGCCGAATGCCGTCCTACACAACTTTTTTTTTTTATGGGATGTCAAAAAAAAAATTCGAAAAGACGTTGTAAACATTTTGTTTAGAATGGTTGGATATAGGTAAAAAGATCAAAATTTTCACTGATACAACCTGTATACATATACCGTTAAATTTTAGTAGGAAATATTATTTTCTTTATGGAAAAGCTGATTTTTTGCTTCTTTTAATGTTCTAACATGCTAAAGGGGCTTCATTCTTGTTACCTTTTTTGGCTTAGTAAATTGGCTCACCTCAGCCTGATGATAAGCAAGAGGAGAGCCCACGTTGCATTTTATGTAGGCCGTGGAATTAAAACAAGTGAAATTTAACGGTGTATAATTTCTAGTTTATTAAATTATACACCGTTAAATTTCACTTGTTCGCCACTCATTCGCCATTTTAACCGTAATTTATGAAATGTGTCGCAAAATACATGTTTTAGTGAGTCATTCTCATAAAAATTTCATTACCGTGGCAGTTTTCAAATGTATCAGGGTCTGAAATTGATACTCAAAATTACATTCCAGAGCGCCCTCAACGACTCTGTAGCGGCGAACTCCCACTTAAAAGACGAGAACACGCTCCTCAAAGCGCAGGCCTCCGCCGCCGCCTCGCTGCCCCCCGCCGCCCCCGTCACCCCTGCACCCCCCGACTCCAGGCTCCAGGAGTATGAAGCCAAGCTGCAGGGGCTCACGGCGGAGCTGGCGCGGGTGACCGAGGAGTTGAGGGCCTCCGAGGACGCGAAGAAGACTGCTGCCGAGGAGTTGGAGAAGCTGAAGAAGGATCAGGAGGATTTGTTGGTGCTTTTGGTTGATCAGGTATGAGGTTTCTGGTTAAAGAAATTTACTCTGATAAAACACAGATCCTACAGTCAACTGAGACAATTATTAAGACAATTATTACTCAACACACAATTATTAATACAAATACATAGGAAAAAAAATGAGATCATAGTTATTAATATAATATTATGTAAATAATAAAAAAACAAACAAATACAACTCGAACTTGTTAACGTTTGGTTATTACCTACCTAGTGTCTTTTTAATAACATTAACTAATTATGTGCATTCCAAAATGTGTTTTGCAAGTCGTATTTTAGCGAGGCTGAGGGCAATTTGTTATACGATTGCGCTCCCTCAATAGTAATCACTTTTTGCCGTGATTGGATCTATTCTAATGTAATGTTTGAGGATGGTGACCCTAAATAACAATATGTACTTAATCCGTTCGCTGATAATAATAATATCCTCCTAACCTGTAAGATCGGAGACCGCCAACTTCCCGAATTTTGGCTGATACTGAGAATTTTACAACAGAAAACTCAAGTACAAATTATGTCGGCGTAGGCCACAAATCACGGATTTCTATTTACTTCAAATCTAACAACAGACTAACTTTAATTCCAGGATACAAAGCTGAACGAGTACAAGATGCGCCTGGTATCTCTGGGGCAGGCGGTGGATGAAACCTCCGCCGAAGAAAGCCTGACGTAATCACACACTAGGTATTACTTATGTTATGTTAAGTTTTATACGACAGCCCGTATACTGTACGCTAGTGACTTCAATGTGGAATGGAGCCTCCCATTTAAGACGTTTTATAACAAAAAAACGTATCTGATGATGTGCAATTTATAATACCAACAAAGAACTGAATCATTATATCTCACAATAACTGTGTTTGATAGCATAGGTTATCAGGCAATGTGAAAATTTATTAATGTCTTATTTGTCGTAATCCTCATCCACACTTAAACAAATACTACCTAATCATTTTATATGTGATATGAGTTATCGAAAGCGCATGTGTCACATATGGCAACACGTGCCTGTAAATGACAGCTGTCACATGCACTAAACTTTTGACGTTATATTACGTCATAGCCGTGTAAGCAACGCCATGCTGCCGTGTGAGCGTTATTAAACAACATTTTATGTCCGAGATAGAAAGAAGAATTAAAATTACTTAAATTCTACAGATACATAAAAATATAAAGGAGATAATAGCAAAAAAATCGTTGCATATAATTCAGGTGGGATTTTAATTGGGAAGAAGAAATTACTAAAATAAAAAGTATCAACTATTTACTATGTACATAGGTCCTATAGTCAAGGACCTCGTCGATGCTGTCGTCTGTATAGTTTATATGAAATTGCCAGACTAACTGAGTGCAATTTTATCGATGCAGTTTACTAATGCTGACGAAGTGTGCTTGAGAAAGGTGAAGACACCGCTGTAGCAGTATCGATATTGTTTTTTCATACTGTACAGATTTAAGACTTAAAAGATAAATAATAGTGTATAATTTACAATGACCATTATATTTTAGAATTAAGCCTGAATTGTTAAGAAGACAGTCTTCCTAACCAGACTAGTCACATCATGTGAAGGGCTTACTGCTGGATTTTTTATTTTTGAAGTAGAATGAGCTGTCGATTTTTTGGAACCAAAACCATCTATCTCCAATATAGGAATTTTATTGTGTCAAAATAAAATCATAAATTCAATGACTGTCGTTTCTGTCACAGGGTATGGGGAACCCAATTAGTAATAAATTATGGAAGCCCCATTAGTTCCCCAAAGTTCCGTTTTTAAGACTTCTTGATGTATTATAAACTGTAAAATACACCAAAATTATGTTCAACAAGTACAGACAGCCACATATCTGGTTACCACAACATGTCAAATTGTCTCAATCGATATTCAACTTGATGTGTTTGACAGTGAGATGGCAATCCATTGAAGAAATTTGATAGTTTTGTATACTTTGATGTGTGGCTGTACGTACCTAATTGGTTCCTAAACGATGTGTGAATATTCTTTATTCAGCTGGTGTCTTCGTCTGCAAAATGCTTTTACATACCATCTACCTAATTTGACAATTAGATCTTTATCTTAAGTTTGTAAATTGTAAAAGTAGATCTAATAATGTATTCTACAAAGCATCTATTGTGCCTTTCTTATATTTTTATTAGAAAAGGCTATCTAGTTATTTGTTAATTTTATAATCTTAAATAAATTGTATGAATATGTAATATAGTGAAAAATAGATATAATATATATGATTTTTCCCGAATTCATTTTCTTTCATTCAATTTTATAGTAATTTAAATTATAATTATGTTTTTAGCTATGCCCATATGTGCCAATAAAGTAATGAAAAATTGATGGCGCCACTGTCATTTATGGCTTAGGGTGTGGTAACTGGTAACCATCTTTGGTAACCATGGATGGGTATATATATAAAACATGGGAATTCCGTTAGTTCCCCAAAAATCCATTTTCAAGACTATTTTGTTACATAATTATTATTAATAGTTGATGTAAATGAAAGCCAAGTTAAAGCCACACATTTTATTATAAGTACTTCTTATAAATATTGCACGAGCGATTAAATATATTTCCTACCTAAAATTCATTTACCTACATAACAGTCTTACATACATGATTAGAAGCGTAAATATACACAATATACAGCTGCTGTGGATATTAATTTAATATTTAACATAACATTTCATAATTAAGTCACAACTCGTGAAGGAATACTGAATATAAACAATAATTTATAGGTGGTCGTAAAAATAGGTCGAATTCGAAGTATGTACGTAGTAGTACGTACAGCCACACATCAAAGTATACAAAACTGTCAAATTTCTTCAATCGACTCTCATATTATTATCCAACCCATTAGGTTGAATATCAATTGAGGAAATTTGACAGGTTGTGGTAACCTGATGTGCGGCTCTCTGTTCTAAGGGCTTTTTTTACATGGCGACTTTTTGCAGCGAACTTTTTGTTTGTGTTGTCCCATTGTGTTTGATCTGTTTTAGATGCTGTCGATAACTCGTTTAAAACAAAATCCAGCTATATTAATAACTCATCACACCGGTTAATCTTCCAAAATAATGTTTCATTATTCACTCGACATTGGCAGAATTTAAGGGTGTCTCTAGACACGGTTGTACAAAAAGGAGAAAGAACTATTGCCTGTAAACAATGACATTCCACCTACAATGGACATAGCAACGCCATACAATAACCAAGCGCGAAGATGGCACATGCTCCAAATTTCACCTTATTAAGCTTCAACTGATCTGTGTATACACTGCTGTTTACAAACCTGCATGTGTAAACATCTTGACAGTTAAAGTAGTAATGTATAACTACGTGTCAATCGAAGCTGCATATGGTGATTTACGGAAAAGTTCAGAGCAAGGAATACACGGAGTCGCAACGCTTATTATTTATTTCATCTACTATAGGTATTTTATAGGTTTGCGTGCACTCATTTGAATTTAATTATATTTTTATATGTATATACAGGGTGTATCTGTGAACGTTTACATCCCTTTAGCCACGTGTTCTACCAACCATTCTGAACAACATTTTATGCTATGACTTTTGAAAATTCGCATAAAAATTTTTCATCTTTCCATACAAAGTCGGTCACGTGACTTGGTCATTTTGTTGGGGAGGCATAAAATTTTTCGAAGAATTTGGAAAAGTTGTTGAAAAAATGTTGTTCAGAATGGTTGATAGAACACGTGGTTAAAGGGATGTAAATGTTTACAGATACACCCTGACTATACCCAAAACTGGAATTCAAGAGCCAAAAAATCTACTACAATGTTGCTACTCCCCTTTTTTCTAAAAACACTCGCTGATATAATTTATTTATGGGTAATTTTGAATCTATAATTAAAAAAAATATTGTAATTTTACTTTTTTTCACGTAAATACAAGACCCTTTTATAAAAACTTAACCATCCGTATTTTTAGTTATCAAAGATGGTATTGCGCTTGTTATACTTCAGCTGTTAATAACATTTGGTATCTACCTACAACATTTTAACAATGTATGGAAACTTGACAGTTTAGTCTGCTAAATGAGAAAAATAATGCTAAAAAGGTTGGCGAAACCTAAAAACGTCACTTAAAAATGACATTAGTGACTTTAACAGATTTGACAGTGACGTATCTGTCGTAGATTTTTTGGTCTTGAATTCCAGTTTAGAGTATAGTTACTTTTTGTGCATTTCCCATTATAAAATAAAAGGGTTTGTTATTGCGAAAATAAAATTACTTTTTTTGTGCGTAATAATTTTATTTTAATGATATCAATGGGAAAAACTGGAATCTGAAAACTTTCCATTACAACTAACTTGCGCCACTTCTCTCTCATAATCTTATGGAAGTAGGTAGTGGAAAGCTAAAAAAAAACAGTTATCGTAAATTAGTTAGTGACCTGCCATAATCTCGCTCGAGGGAAAAAACTAACAAAAGAGCGACTCCATAGTTATCATTGACACACGACTTATCAAAAGTATGCCTAGGCATAATTTTCAAGTTCCGTTCACAAGGCGCAGATGCGAAGTCCATTGTAGGTGGAATGTCATTGCCTGTAAATAACCACTTTAGACAGTCGAGCGGCAAACGCTCGTTTTTATTGCTGAAAAAAGTTGCATTGTAAAAGCGCCTTAGTTCAAATTGTTATTATTTGGTTTCATAACGACCGAATACTTAAACACTTCTTACTTTTTAGGATTGCTCAAATAATATGTTGTCTTCTCTGTCATAAAGTTCACTTAGTAGGTGATAGCATAATATTTGAAAAGTGTTATTTTCTTGCAGACATAATGAGAGTGGACCAAACTTTGTGATATCCTTAAAGACAAATAGACAGTAAAGGCGGAATTCAACGACTTTTAAAACAGCTTGTTTTTTAATGTAGCAGACAGGCAGGCGGATCACCTGATGGTAAGCGATTACTAGCGCGCTGTCAATGTTAAATACTCTCTAAACCGGAATTGATCATTCATTCGATGAAACACAGGCGCTGCTGCATCCTGCCGGTTGTCTATGAGGCCGTGGGATCACTCCGGTCGAGCCGGCTCATTCATGCCGAAGCGTGGCTCTCCCACATTACATGAAATATTGTCAAACCAGTTGTTTAAATATTAAACAGCTGATTTCAAAATGGGCGAACTCCACCATAAGTCTAAAGAACTCTGTAATACACGAGGATATACAAGGTTGCTTACAAAAGTTCTTATGAATACCGTTACAATAGCACCAAAATGTGTTGGGTCTTTCTTCGAGATCCAACTTTCGTAGCAGTGCCAAAATTCGATATTCAACCGAAATTGACATCAGAATCTTAAAGTATACTGATTATAATTATGCTTTTTCCATATTTTTTTTATGTGATATGTAGCAGACGAGCAGGCGGATCACCTGATGGTAAGCAATTGCCGCCGCTCATGGACACTTGCAACACCAGTGGAGTTACAAGAGCGCTGCCAACCTTTTATCCCCTTCCCCCCCGGGTGGGCCTCCGGTACCCTCACTCACTCGGCGAAACACAGCACAGGGGCTGCTTCACGCCGGTTTTCTGTGAGGCAGTGGTATCACTCCGGTCGAGCCGGCCCATTCATGCCGAAGCGTGGCTCTCCCACAGTTAAATAAACACAGTTTAATATAAATAATATAACTTTTAACTGAAACTATATCTCAAGATTTTGATGTAAATACAGCTATTACGGATTTAAGGACTGGCTCGAAAGTTATATTTCGGAGAATAACCCTTCAACTCCGTGGGAATGGCTAACAGTCTACTCAGCTCATCTTTCCGTACAAAGCTATAATTTTGGAGTACTATGTCCGATAGGATTATATGATCGAATTCTGTGAAGGTTAGGTTCATTCTAAATATCCAATTCAAATCCTGGACCATGGTCTAACCCTGCCCCGGGCTCCAGCGACGGCATTGGACGCCACTGGAATAACGATGACGATAATGAGTCGCCTTTTTAAGATACAGTTCCATTGTTCAAAGCATATTGGTCCAATCCTGTACGTCTATTCAATAGTTATAGTCGGGCCGCGTGAGTAATGCCCGACATGACACTTTCTTTTTTTTGTTTTACATAATATGTATTTGTCCTTGTTATGAAGAACACATTTCGCGAATCATACCTATAAGACGAACTTTTATCAATAATAAATCTTTATGTCAAAATGCCAAAGTCTCCTATAATGACTCCACTGGTGTTGCAGGTGTCCATGGGCGGCGGCAATTGCTTACCATCAGGTGATCCGCCTACTCGTCTGTTACTCGTCTGCTGCTGTCACATAAAAAAAATAAAAAAATTAACATACCTATTGCAAATCGGACTTTATTCTTTGGAACAATCGCATTGTCCCTCACTAGTGCTGTCAATCTGACATGTGTCAAATCGGGCATCACTCAGCGGCCCACCAACGGCCAGAAACCTATTTACACCGCGTATAACACGCTTTATACTTATAATAAAGGAATGCTAACAAATAATGCTTGATCACGTAGACTCGGAGGCCCAACGTCAGTCCCTTAGTACACAGCACGTACAGGTAGTATACCCACGTGGCGGGGGCGGGGTGCGGCGCGGGGCGCGGCTAGGTGACGTAGAGGTACAGCCCCACGCACAGCAGCACGCCCAGCACCAGGAACACCATCACGAGCACGAAGCGGTCCTGCAGCGCGCGCATCACCATCGTGTTCATGAGCCGCGAGGACCGGTTCAGCTGCTCGTCTGTCTCGCGGAGCTGCAATATACAATTTAACCCTTAAACTAGTTTTTTTTTTGTTATATGGCCTGTATTGTGTTCACGACACATTTAATTTTGCCAATGTCAAGTGTTATTCTGATAAAGTGCAGTCAACAGTCGAAGTGACGACCCGCTTGGTGCAATGGTTTGAGCGCCGGTTGAGACGCAAGGGTCGCGGGTTCGATTCCCGCACCAACACAAATGTTTGTTGATGAAACAGATATTTGTGTTGGGTCTGGGTGTATGTGGTTCCTTCGTTGTTTCTGGTTTCCATAGTACAAGGGGAAAACCTTAGTTTGGGACCAGGACAATGTATGTGATGTTGTCTCAATTTATTATTTATTTTATTTAAGTCAGTCGAAGTCACAGTCACTCAATAAAACGCCGGTGTTTAGCGTTTTAATGTCCTAAGGATTCTGTGGAGACCATTTTTAACAAAGTCGTAGGTTTTCTTTCTTTTTTTTTTTCGTAGGTTTTAAGACTCTATTAGGTCAAAGCAAGTTGTTCACGTGACAACTCACTCGACACACAATAGCAGTGTTAAAAACGACACAATTCAATGATTCTTATATTAATATCACTCTGCGGCGCTTCACTGTACAAAGTAACACCAAAGGAGGAGGGGATCTCTGGGCCCAAAGTTATCAAGATGAAAAGCATCCTCAAAATCGGTTATATTTTTGTAAAGAAACTCACAAATACTAGACCATTTTACAATCCAGAATATTAGAAACTTAAAAACATCGTATTTAACTAACTATCGATATAAAGCGAATTTGATGACAACACAATAATCGTTAAAATGTATGAAATCGTGTAAGAAATTGATAATCGATATTGTACCTAATCTATGAAGTACTCGGACTAATTAGAACTCTTCCGAGTGAAGTATGAGGTGATGTATTTTTCTTTTTCATAAAGAAAAATTTATTTGACAAGTGTCAATAAAACGTTTGCCAAGAAAAGATGAATTTCATGTTTTTCAGCGATTTTCTTTTTCGATTTCAAAGTTATGGATGGCTTTTTATCACGGAGATAAATTATACAATTGGATATAATTTTGGGCTATGTGTCCCGTATACTTACCTATTATAGGTAAGTACCTTCTTAACCTCACTTTTACTATTAATTCAAAAATCTCGATTCCTGGATTGCCTAGTTTTCCTAAAATGTTTGTGGCGAATTGTTATTATGAATCTTTCATAATAAGGCATCTTTGATTTGTATAACACTAGAGCCCACACAAATATATTAAACCGGTTTCGGTTTCCTTTGTACACTAAAAAACCACTAGATACTAATCTTTGGATTGGATCAGCCGATGCGGCTTGTTTCACAGTTACCCACAGAATCCCCTTAAACTAGTTGTTTATCGAGTTTTGCATTTGCAAAAACCGTCATTACTTGATGGAAGTCATCGCATGTGACAAATCCACTAGATGGCGTACTGTAGAACTGCGGTCCATGTACATTTTTGATTTGAGACGCCAAAATGTGTCTGTCTATTACTCTTTCACGTTTAAACTCTTGATCGGATTTGAATGGAATTTGGTATATAGAACACTAGCGGCCGCCCGCGACTCCGTCCGCGTGGAAAAGTAACTTTTTACCCCCCTTTCAACCCCTTACAACCCCCGTTTCGCAATAAAAAGTAGCCTGTGTCCTTTCTCAGGGTCTAGATTATCTGTATACCAAATTTCATTTAAATCCGTTGAGTAGTTTTGGCGTGAAAGAGTAGCAGACAGACAGACAGAGTTACTTTCGCATTTATAATATTAGTATGGACAGGCTACTTTTTATTGCGAAGGGGGGTTAAAAGGGGGGTGCGGACGAAATCGCGGGTAACATCTCAAATATACTCCACTCACCCTGCCTCTCGACCTCTGTATGGTCTCCCGCTGGACGCTGAGGTCCTGCAGCACGGCCGCGCCGATCTGCTCGGTCTCCAACACCACTCGGTACCCGTCCGTGAGCGCCTTGCCCGAGCGCTCGAGCCGCTCCGTGTTGTCGAGCAGCTTCCGGTGCTGCTCGTGCGCTCCGCTCCAGTCGTCGTACACATCCTCATTGTCTATGTTATCTGGAACATTGGCCTTGAGATTTAGAGCAAAATATTACTAGTCATAATCATCTTAGTCGAACAGTAGAATGAGGGCTAAAGATCCAACTCAATAAAAAAAAAACACATCCCATACATTGACTTGACTCCGTACTAAGTAGCTTAAGCACTTGTGTTACAGATATCAGATTGTCGTTGGTTACTTACTTCATACGTAATATTGTCATTTTGGTATAACCCAATCTATATTATTTATAAAGAGATAACTTCTTTAGACAACGACAAGGCTTATAGGTAAACCGAAAACACGAAACGCTTGCGCGATGTAATTGAGCACAGCGCCATCTATTGGTTCATTTCTGAATTACGGTCCCGAAGTGAAGTGAGGGCGGGCCACTATCACGTGTAATACGTAAAAGCCATCTAGCGGATTTATACATTTATGGTGACCCTCAATCATTAAACATTATGTTTTAACTCCTATAAAATTATCCAAAAAATTTAATATTAATTTCCCTATCTAAAGTGCTTAATGTAAATTTATGTAACAGAATGTTTGTATTGTGTTATGATATCCAAAATAATAAATATTTATTTTTCTGTTCATACTTAGTAGGAAATCATTAAGCTACATAAAAAATATTTTATAATTTAATTTCATTATTTATAAAATGTCCGCCAACTGTCCTAAACTGCATTTGGCTCATGTCTTATAGTGCTGCCTTACAAAAATACAAATTTTATTTAAACGAATAAAACTTACAAGTGGCAGAGTTGCTCGTAACAGATCGGTACTCGTCCCTGACCCGCTGCAGCTCGGCGCGGTAGGCGGCCACGCGCGACCCTGCGCCCGCGCTTCGAGATTCCAACTCCAATTGCTCTAACTGTATCCAACAATTATGCTTTTTTTTGTACATTTTTAATAATTAATTAAATTTGGAACAATTAAAAAAAAATCCATGGCTTTCTATTTTCAAGTAACCCCTCCCTGTCTTAGTCCAAGGAATTGTACCTGCCATACCAGTAATGATCTAATAAATAAATGAGACACCATCACATTCTTTACCTTTGGCCCAATTGAAAGGCTCAGGATATTAGAAATAGGAAATTACCACAAATACCAAAACAAAAAACTTAAACCCCTGCATCTCAGTAACCAATCTAACAAGTTAAGTTAAAAGAAAATAAACATTATTGTAAGATATTCTAAGGTAGGTAACAAGTATAACTACCAAGTTAATACATTAATTTAAATAGCATTGTCAAAGATTTCACTATTCTTTGATCTTCAAGATGTTTTGCCTATCTTTAGGCAATGGAGTAAAGATGCAGACTATTAGCATACCCTACCTTAGAATATTTCATATGCAATGTAGTTATTCGTTGAAACACGAGATAATAAACAAATAAAAACACATCATACCAGATCATTGGCTTCCTCAAAGTTGGCCTGGATTTCCCTGGACAATTGATCACGATTTTCTGAAAAATTATACAGGCGTATGATATAATTGTTGTGAGAATTTATTCACAAATAAAATCAAAGGAAAATTAAATAAAAACATCAAAAAAGTATGTTTGTATACTTGCCTTCATTGTTAGATTTCAGGCGTCCGATTTTAGCTGTTAAATCAGCTGTAAGCACGGAGTACTGTTGTTCATATGACTGTATTAGAGTAGCCATTATAAATATTTAGCACAATAGCTCCTTATTTAGGCAATAAATTGCTATCATTGTCATAAATTCCAATATTTCTGAATGAGTTCACGATCGCAAACACGTATGAAAATCGAAAATTTTGACAATTGCGTTTTGTTATTAATGCAATCATACAACCAGCTGTCATTTATTCGTAATAAGTTATAACGGTCCACATTGTCAATTTTCACATGTAACAAAACGCAACTTTTTATTTGAAAAAGTGAGATTTTTCTTTTTGTTGGCTTTTTATTTTATAAATAAAATCTATTTAACTCTGTATAGTTGTACTGATCATTAATTATTTAAACATTACTAATAGACGCATTTTAATGTAAAGCACAGACCAAGAAAAGTAAAGCATAGCAATACAATAACCTCTTCCAACCAAACTCACACATCAACGCATGTGCGCTTGCGCAGCTTTCGCGGTTCACTTCACTATGCACTTGTTGTTGTGTTTTTTATGTAGGACAGACAGTCAGGTTGAATGTGTTGTATTGTGATTATAATAGTGGTGGTGTTAAGTTCTACGAACGAACGAGTAGCTTAGAGAGAGATAGTTATGTATTTACTAGTATAGTAGGTAGATCTCCTATGTGGTTACCTAGGCGAGTCGGTTCAACTTATAGTGAAGCTTATATTTTAGACCTTGGAATAGTAATTCTGAATTACTTAAATGCCGACTGCTAGTGTTTTTCATTATGTTTTGCCCATAAATAGTGTTTTTAACGTCTTGGCAAGTTGTTAGAATGATTTGAATGTGTATTTCTTACAAAAAGGTAAGTTACCGCTTATGTTTTTGTAGTGCATAACTATTATTTCTGTAAGATAATGAGCGTTATTAAGTGAGATAGGGTGAATAATTTTCTTGCCTATTCATGTGAGAACTTTCTCAATAAGTGACTCATGCCATGCAAGAATGTGCATATTTGAATGGAAAATCCGTTTGCGAAGTTTTGTCGAGATTATTTATATTAACTGGTGCTTAAAAACTTACTTCAATGAAAATTACTAGGCAGCAAGTTTTGGTAAATTGTCTTAGATAGTGTCTTTGATTAGATACTAATATCAGACTGAATAAAAAGAATTGAACTTTTGCTTTCTTGGCTACCATTGTGTTGCCTATGATTCAATCACAAAAAGTTATAATCGTGCCATAAATGAGTCAGTTACCCCATGGGATTCTTACTGAGTCATTGACATAATAACAATAAATTATTGTAATGCCATGCTCCCTGACTTTAGAAATTGCAAACATATTCAAATTGACTTTTTATTTTGTTTTTTACAGTGCCATGATGCGCAGTTGTGAAGAGGACTCAGGTCGCAGCTCCTGCTCAGCTGCCTCCCTCGGCCTCAGCCCCATCATTGACTACCACGAGCTGCCATCGGCGAACCTGTCCCATCAAGTAAGAAGAAGGCACACAAAGACACAGGAGGCGAGCACTAACACAGATCTAAAAGTAAGCACACGTCCAAGAAGCTGTATTGCCCTTTTAAAGTCTCCAGATGAGAGAGACCCTTTTCCTAGTTGCAGACTTCCAAGCAGGCATAGGAATGTAGTGTTTAATATATTTGATACTCCCAGAATGGGAGGATTAAGTAATGCTCATTCCACACTAGACATTGCTTGCAGCACTCAAATTGAAGAACCAAGAATACAAAATAATGCTGTATCCATGACTGCAATCGCCACAAATGATGGTTGCAAAACTAAACCAGGGCTTTTGCCATCGAATTTTCGGAGAGGGAAGCCAGTTCAAAGGGCAGCTTCTAGGCTCTACAAAGCAGACTGTGGCTTTAAGAGAGAAGGTTGTGTAGGCCCTGAATTTATAGTTCGAGCTTCACAACCAGTTAAGAACATGGACTTGACATTATCAGCTATGTCAGAAAGAAGAATATTAACTGTAGTTTTATTGAATGGGCAAAAAGTAGAAGTTTTATGTGACCCAAATGTGATAACAGCAGGGCAATTATTTGAAGCTTTAGTTCATAGTGAAAAGTATGAACATAATTTTATGCTTGGCATAGCTGTTTTGATTGGAGGAGACTTCGTGTTCCTCCCTGATGACTATAAAATAAAGAAAGTCGCCCCCGAGGGGTGGCACAAGACAGTGAATAAAAAACATAAGGTTCTAGAGGAAAGTGTTTCATTAAATCTTTTTCTGAGAATAAAATTCTTCTTGCCTAAAAATATTGCCAGTAATATACAGGATGGTGAGTGGAGGTACAGGGTGTATTTGCAGCTCAGAAGAGCTACAGTGGAGGGGCAACTGACCTCAACCATACAGAATCTCATTCTACTTGCTGGATATGCTTTGCATATTGAATTTGGAGAGTTTTCTTACAGAGAACATGGCACTGCTGATTATTTCCTTCTAGAGCACTATTTGCCTGAAAGTGTTATAAGCAATGACATGGCTGATATTAAACTGCGAATGAAAAGGGCCCATGAATCTCGTCGGGGTTTAGATAGACATAAAGCAATAATTAATTACATTACATTGGCACAAACATTCCGCGACTATGGAGCACATTTTTATTCAGCTATTTGGGCAACAAGGGATGGATTCTGTAGAGATGTATGGTTATCGATTGGACCGCGTGGAGTCACCCTCTACTCCCGCAACAACCATGTCTCAGAGGAGTCAGGCACTAGCAATAACAGAATTGTTTTACAAAGCTTACCCTGGCATCACATACATACCTTCTATTACAATAAGAAAAGTCTGTATATTATACCCAATTCATACTCAGGTCTATCAAAAATTGGAGTCAAGTATAAACTGAAGATGACAGACAACAAAACTTATTTTACATATTGGTTAGCTTCATTACATCACAGACTGTATTTAAAACTGTATGCTAAAGAAGATTTTATAACTTATTTATCAGATGAACTCAGTTGTCCTGTGAATGTAGAAGGAAACAGTAACCAAGCAGATTGCAGTAATTACCAAGACAGCTACAACATGGCTGTTCGAAATCCCATGAGAATGAGGAGGCCAACAAGAAGAAGATTTAGAATGGATATTTTTGGTGAAAGGAAACAGAACAAAGAAAATGAGAAACCTAATACAGAAGAATTGCTCAGACAAATACTATCGACGCCATCACGAAATGATGATAATGATGTGTTAAATAATTCCATTTTAAATGCTGCAGGCCATTCGTCTAATGAAGCATTATCTTCATCTGAAAGCTGTAGTCTTCCCAGGAGACATGGTGTTAAAATGGGAACTAGAGTTTTCAATGGCATGAAACCATCCCTAGACAACAAGTATCGTAGATCACCTGCGAGTCAGACATGTTTCAAGTTAGACGACCTGGCGACAACACAGAGTGATTCAGATGATTTGAGCTCAGAACAAAAACAACATTGTACCATCAATAGCATGAAGTTACTACCTGAGAGACATTACAATCAAAATATGTCAACAGTCCCTACTGCTTATGTTCTGGAATCTCCAAAAGTGTACTCAGAAGCTTTTAATTATAATACAGCTAGTAATGAATCCTGTTTAAATGCATCCTTATTTGAGAAATTAGATAACATGGGATGTGTACAAGGTGAAAGAGTTTTCGTAACAGTCACGTTAGAAAGGGATGAAATGAATGCATTAGGATTGCAAGTGGCTGAAGGGTCTGATGGAAATGTATATATAAAGTCAATTACAACTGATAGCCCAGCAGATTTGTGCAAGAAACTAATGCCTGGTGATCAAATTATATCTGTAAATGGAAAGACTCTGTTGAATATGAAATATGATAAGGCTTTAGGGATGCTGCAATCTGCACCACAGAAAGTTGAATTAATAGTTCTACAAAACACGAAGCCGTCTACCTGAATTCCACAATGCAACAAATAATGCAGAATTAAGCAACCATCATCATTCCAAAATAGGTAATCAAAAAAGCATTAGCGTAGCTAGTGCCTTAGATGTAGAAATTACAGATGACGAACTCCTAAACGAAGAAGCGTTAAAGACGATTTATGCCCTAATAAAACTAACGAAAGATAAAGTTATAAGCAGAATGAAAGACAAATCAAGCAGACAGAATACGCCTAATAAGAGTAACCTTCAGAAATGCTACTCAGAAAACAAAATAAATGAGGAATCTGATATAGGGAATTACTCTTCACAAGAAAATACACCTCAGAAAAGAAATTCTCAAAAGTTCAACACTTGGCGCGGACATTTAATGAACAATAGACCTAAACGACGTCCGTTAAGTTTGAGTATACCAACTGATATGGATTTACCTGATGATTACTTAGATGGGAACGATTTGATGAAAAGATCCTCTCTGAAATCTATACAGTCGTCTTTGAATAGTTTGGACAAATCTGTTAAGAGTACGTCTTCGAAGAATGTCGCATTGCCGAGAAACTTCGGACTCAGTAGGCGGTGGCTAGGACCAGTCCGGTATCCGGTGACGCCTTGCAAGAACAGCAATGTGACCACCGAGAACAGTGCAATCGTAGACGATAATGTAGTTAGAAGACGATTCGTTTATGGTGCTGGAGATTCAGATGAAGATCAAATATTTTTGTAAAGTGTACCTATGTTAATTATTTTATAGATAGTTAGATATTTATAAAAGTATATTTTGTGATAATTGAAAATACATACTTAGATTCTATGAAAATATTGGTTTGCTTTATTTCCCTGGACCACAGAATACTTAATAGTACAAGTACAGAAAGCCCACTCCTAAAAACCGTTTAGGGAAAATAAAGACTCAGGCTACCATAACATAAAGTTGAAATTCCGACCGAAAAAATCGTGTCTGGGTGTACCGGGGAAGTCAAAGAACCTATACTCTACTCTTATCTAATTTATCTAATCTATGCCTCACTCACTAGAGATACGGGCGTAATAAAAAACTATGTCAGTAACCCAGGCTATGAACTTTGATACATAATGATAAAAAAGTATAATCGAGGAGAGTAATTACCTATTCAACCAAAAATAATAATTGCGCCAGAAAATCACACCATATTACACTGGGAGAGCCACTCTTCGGCATGAATGGGCCGGCTCGACCGGAGTAGGTAATACCACGTCCTCAAAGAAAATGGGCGTGAAGGATGCATGCGCTGTGTTTCGCTGCGTGAGTTAGGGTACCGGAGGCCCAATCTAGGGGAAGGGGTTTAAAAGGTTGGCAGCGCACTTTGACACGATTGGTGTTGCAGGTGTCCATCCATGGGCGGCGGTAATCGTTAACCATCAGGTAATCCGTCTGCTCGTTTGCCACTTATATCATTAAAAAACCAATCAATCTGGTCTCTTACTAGGGCAACCCCTGTACTTACGAGTACCAGGTGACGATAATTAACTGGGGGCGTCAACTCAGACCCAAGAAAATTTAGAAAATGTAGTTTCCTAAATTGACTTGTCCTGGAATCGAACCCGGGACCTTTAGCGCTTCGGGCGAACACCTTTGCCACTGAGCCATCGAGGCCGTCAACGTTAATTTATTCGCGTTTCGTAAACCGATAGCACCTTTAATAATGACGTTAACTGATGTTCTAAGGGTCGTGGGTTTGCTTGATTCCCATCCTCGACAAACATGTGTGTTTTTTTCAGTGTCTAGGTGTACGTACTACTCATATTTTATTATACCTATTCGTTTACCTTAGTAATAATAACACAGTTAAGTATGTACACGCTTACTAAACTTATCCCACATCTCTCTTAGTTTTCTAAAATGTGTCAATAGATGCCGCTGGAAGTAGATTATATCGCACTAGTATTTTTTTTTCGGTTTCCCTACCCTATAAGCTTTGTGATTAGATAAAGACTTTGTAAATAGTAAAGATGATGGGCAGATAGATTAGATAGAGAGAAACAAACCCGCCATAGTAACCAATAATTACATAATCTTCGTCCTATTATTCGCGGCTTCGATTATACACTAGTTTTGACTACACATGGTACATAATATCTTATCAATTCAACTGAATGTTCATGATTAACATACCTAGGAAATTATAACTAACATGCTATTGTTAGGTTACGTAAGATAACGAGATACAAAGCGGGCTTCGCCGCGACAGTATAGGCGCTCGGAATGAGACATGTTTCGGTATTGTGTGCAAATCACAACCTTGGAAGATTTTAAAAATTACAATTAACTTTTGTTTTTGTCAGAGAAACTTTTCTCTCACATAATAGAACGAAGAATTTTCTAGTTTAGCAATCTCATTAGCGTGGTGGCAGATTGTATCAGTAAAAAAAGGTTTACGAATTACAATACATACAATATGCCAACTTAATTTTACATAACTTTTTGGAAGTTTGCCCACAATGGTATTTCTTGAGTTTTTAGACAATTATTAATGTCTTTCATAGGGTGTCCTGGTGTACGTAGAAATATTTCGATAACTTCAGTAGGTATCTTTATTTGTATAATGTGTCATTGAAAATATAAAATTGATGATTTAAGTAAAAAGTCCAAAGTTAAAAACATTATTTTATTATTAAAAATAACAGTTGCTCGCATAATTAAGCAAACATTAAACTAAATAAATCTACTATTTGTAACACAATCAGACTCATAATAAACAGAAACTACGTAGTCATTCACTCCACAATTATAACTAACTTAACCAATGCATACCAACAATAGGTGATGTAACTACTATAACATAGTTCTTTTTACACTGTAAATGCATCAACAGTCTATTTGGTACCTTACATCATACCGCCCATCCCTCCCATGCCGCCCATACCTCCCATGCCACCCATACCGGCCATGGGGTTGGCGTCCTTCTCCTGTGGGATGTCACAGATGACAGCCTCCGCCGTCGTCAGTAACGACGCGACTCCGCTGGCGTCTGTGAGCGCTGTTCGCACAACCTTCGTGGGGTCAATAATACCCTTCTCAATCATGTTCACATACTCATTGTTCAACGCATCATATCCAAACTCAGGTCCCAGATCTTCGACTTTGGCAACAACAACAGACCCATCAATTCCAGCGTTGCGTGCAATGGTCATGCAAGGCATTCTGAGGGCCTTCTTCACAATCTCAACTCCTGTCTGCTGGTCAGGGTTGGCTGTAGTCAGTTTTTCAAGCATTGGAATGCATCTGAGGAGTGCAGAGCCACCTCCAGGGACAATACCTTCTTCAACAGCAGCCCTAGTGGCATTCAGGGCATCATTCACACGGTCCTTTTTCTCATTGACTTCAACTTCGCTTGAGCCTCCTACATGCAGCACGGCCACTCCTGACGCCAATCGGGCGAGGCGTTCCTGCAGCTTTTCCTTTTCATATTCAGAAGTTGTTTCTTGGATTTGGTCACGGATTTGTTCTGCTCTCCTGTCAATGTCCGCTTTCTTACCCTTTCCCTTCAGGAGAAGAGTGTCATCTTTGGTAATGACCACCTCACCAGCCTGTCCAAGGTCAGAGGGCTGCACATCTTCCAGCTTGATAAGGTTGGCATCATCACCAAACACAACACCACCGGTGGCAATAGCCATATCACTAAGAGTGGCCTTGCGGTTGTCACCGAAGCCCGGAGCCTTTACTGCTGCCACCTGGAGGCCAATCTTCAGTCTGTTGACTACCAGCGTCGACAGAGCCTCTCCATCGACATCCTCAGCAACTATGACTAGGGGCTTCCTCTGTTGGTTAGCCAGCTCCAGAGCAGGAATGATAGTCTGCACATTACTGATTTTCTTCTCAGAGAACAAGACTAGAGCATCTTGGAATTCAACTTTGGCACCCTTTGACGAGTTGATGAAATATGGTGAAATATAACCTCTATCGAATTTCATACCTTCAATGATTTCAAGCTCGTCATTGAGCGTCTTGCCATCCTTGACGGTGATGACTCCATCGCGGCCGACCTTCTTCATGGCATCGGCGATCAGTTGCCCGATGGCGGTGTCTCCGTTGGCGGAAATAGTAGCCACCTGTGCGATCTCCTCTGGGGTCGTGACTGGCTTCGACATGGACTTCAGTTTGTCCTTCACCGCGTCCACTGCGAGCATGACTCCTCTCCTGATCTCAATAGGATTGGCGCCTTTGGAAATCTTCTCGAAGCCCTCCTTTGCGATTGCACGGGCGAGCACGGTGGCGGTCGTGGTTCCGTCGCCGGCTTCTTCGTTGGTGTTGTTGGCCACATTCTGCACCAGCTTCGCTCCGATGTTCTGGAATTTGTCCTTCAGTTCGACTCCCTTGGCGACTGTCACTCCGTCTTTCGTAATTTTCGGTGAACCCCACGATTGTTCTAAAATAACATTCCTGCCTTTTGGGCCCATTGTGACAGCGACAGCGTCGGCGAGGACATCGACGCCCTGGAGCATGAGGGCTCTTACATCAGCACCGAACCTCACATCTTTGGCGTAAAATCTTGCAAGCTGATGTGATTTGTGGAATGCAGCAGTCTGGCGAACAACTCGAGGCAAACGCAACATTTTGAAATAAAATTGATTAACTGATATGTCGCTCCAAGGAGTTTCCAACCTTTATTTCGAGAAGATTCTCGCCGGGATCGCAAAACGTGATCTTCTACCGGTTTAGGTTATATCGAATGAATGAGCGAGTTGAAAATGAACGAGTTCCAATAAGATTACGGTTCAAAGTGCAACACTAAACACGTTTCATTTCAAGGCTTTAGTGGTTTATCTTGAAATAATTTTATATTACTGTCTCCTTCATTTCATACAAAATGTTATTTTAGAGCGAGATGGAAATTACTTTATCAGGTATCTGATTAATTGCTTAAAACGGAACGTTAATAAAAGTCATAGACAGTAGAATATAGGGCCTACTATACAATAGGTGATTTGATATGTGTCCATGTCCTAATAAATGTCATGTACTCGTTGCCTTATTCTGACAAAAACAAAAATTAAAAAAAAAATTGACAGCCGGCCCATGTGTCAAAGTCAATTTGACACATCGTATTTCTTTCTCATTCTTTCTCGCGGCACGACGAAGTCGGCAGCACGTTTTATAATTTATAAATCAACAAAAGCATGCGGTGATAATATCTCGCGCGAACCAAGTTAACAATTCTGTTAGATTGCTCTAAACTAGTGTTCACTGTGAACTTGTTATAGTGGTTACTTACCGGTAAATAACATTACATAATGGTTAACTCCAGGTAAGCCTATTTTCGAGTTTAATTCAACATCCTTTCGCGACAGTCGTATTAATTTGCCTAATTGGTACAAATCATTTGTTTACCGAGCATTCCGAATCTATATTCCCACTTTTAACGTTGTAGAATAGTTTCCTACAAAAGTTGCAAAGACTAGCGTCTTGAAACATAGGTGTTATTTTTGCATCTAATTTAATCAACTTTATACGCGTTCTAAAAAAAGGCTAGGTGCTATGAGGAAGTCAATTTTATGTTTCATTTGATCTTTCGTTCTATCGTAATGAGCACAAAATTAAAACTAAACTTTGTCTTCTTATTTAAGATGTATTTTGGATCATGATTTGTTTCTAATTTTAATGGACAGTTTCAGTAGTATTTCTTTTATAATAGCATAACCTTTTAGAACAATGAGTGAGCTGGAATCTTCTTTGCTAAATCGACAGTGCATATGAAGATGATGCAGCTGGGTTTCACTCCAACCACATAGTATTAAGGTAGGCTACATTTTTAAGATTGTTGTGCATTGTTTTTATGTTTTAGCACATTGAAAGAAGGCCTGTTGGTGGGCATTGGTAATCCATTGCTGGACATCTCTGCGATTGTTGACGAAGAGTTGTTGAAGAAGTATGACATGGACGCGGACAGCGCCATCATGGCTGAGGAAAAGCACATGCCACTGTATCGGGAACTCATGGAAAAGTATGTACTTGGTGCTTTTAATGTTGCTCTATTTATTTTATTTTTATAAAGCCCTTTTCGTTAATATTGCTTGCTAAAACTTAAGAAAGATTTAATGTTTTATAAGGATTGCCTTTTTTCTTGCTTATAAATTTAACAGAAACTATTTTATAACTAAACAATACTTATAATATTTTAGTTAAGGATTAATCAGATGGGTTATTCTTTTAAAACTTTTGTGGCAGACCTCAAATTCAATATTCCTCCGAAATCAACATCACAATTATAAAATACTAGTGCCTAGTTACAAATTAAACCAATAGATGGCGCTGGGCGTCGACTATATCGCGCTTATATATAAAATGACTCAAATACTAAAGTAAGGCCTCACTTTGTATCAAGACTAATATGCAATAAATTGTATTCTTAATTTGTACAGGTCAAATATATTAAGGTACCAGATAAATTGAATTAAGTAGTAAGTAGGGAGCAATGAGACTGTGACTTGTTTGTGTGTGTAAAATACATACTCATAAGGAATGTTTTTCATATTTTAAACTGATTTCCAATATGTGATTAACATAAATTAGAGATTTCCACATTAATCAGCTGTTGATCTGTAAGAAAATACAAATACCTATTACTTAAAATAATAATTTGTATAGAGACCTAGATATTACTATTAGCATTAAGTTCTGTAATGTGTTGTGCAATACAGAGTATAGGTCGATTCACGAAAGATGACCACAAATGACGATCGTCTACGCTTAATATCACATGAAGTAAAGACTTAAGACAAAAAACATGGGAGTCAAACATAGAATGTGTTTAGTCTAAGCCCTTGTAATGTGTCAAATTGAGAATGAGCCATTTCTTCATGAGATTACATGCGTAGACGATCGTCATTTGTGGTCATCTTTCGTGAATCGACCTGTATCTATCTATCTATCTAGGAAATACAAATCCTTAATGTTGAAATGTTTGAAACCAAACCCCCACATTTTTTTTTAACTTTCTTATTGTAAATACTTAGATTAGAAATATAAAGATGTTGCATAAAGAATGAGAGTGATTTTTTTTAGACATGCCATGTTCTAACATTTGAGAAGTAATGTGTACAAGACATGATTTGTTTTTAGATACAAGACAGAGTTCATTGCCGGTGGGAGCGTACAGAACTCCCTCCGAGTTGCGCAGTGGGTGCTGAAGACTCCAAACATTTGCACGTACTTCGGCTGCGTGGGCAACGATGACTACGCCAACATACTGAAGGAGAGGGCGATGTAAGTGGCTTAATACTATCGCAAAATATACACCGAATACTGGCTGCCTACATCGTACACATTCGTGCGCGCGTACAGTGATCCCGGCGTGGTTCGGCGTGAGCCAGACTATCTCAACCCTTCTTCCCCCAGGATAAAACCTACATTTCGCCGCCCTCTAAACCTAGAAAGTGCCACTCCACCTACACCAGTGCAGTGGCGTGCATGTTGAGTTAGCGGAGAGTTATAATTTTGCGCTACTGTTTCACTGTATTGAGGTATTGGTGCTATCCTATTTTTCTTCGTCGACAGCAACTCTTCGAATGTCAGCCGGTAGTCGATTCATTGTAATTACCAGACTCCCTTAATCCTGAATCAAGATCAAAGCCAGGGGTCCCCAAATGGCGGACCGTCGAGCGACTTATTGCGGTCGGAGGCCCTCTTCGTAGCCGATATGACGAACCGCTGGGACCCTTCGTTATTTGTGCGACTCGCGATGGTCAATTCACTCTTGAAACGGAGTCCAAAGAAACTAATTGGTGACCCCTGGTCTAAGCTTACCCCAGCTCCGGAGGGACAGCTTTGGACGCAGCTGGGAATTACACGTTAAGATGAGAGAATATTTTTATTATAGTTGCGCCTGCGCCTCTGAGGCACAGAGGAATATGTAATACGTCCTCGCTGTGTCTGAGGTATGGATCTTGGTATGTAATCGCATACTTATGAATACCTACCGCACTTGCGCATACGCATATTAATTTAACAATGCGCCTAATGGCGTGTCACCTTCACTGCAACGGTTTGTCATTGTTTGCGTACCTTTGGAAATGTAATATTATGTGACTAATTGCAAATAGAACAATCAAATTGACATAATAAGAAATATTTGTGCGGAGATAAAATCTATGTAGTTGACGATAAAAGCAATTCACAATGCCACGTCGCGTTCTTCATAAATAATTTAGTACAAAAGGCCAGTAGGAGCGCTTGCATTCTTTTGGGTTATAATAAAGCCGCCCCTTAACGAATATACCTGTCGCACACAAACAAGGCGACACGCAGCTTTTATGAAAGGGAGGGAAATCCGATTAGTTAGTAACGTCCGGTTCGTTTTAGGCGAGTTCCCTCAGTTTCGGCGAGTGGTCATAAGTACCGAAGGGTCAAACCTAGTATCTCATGAAATTAATAAATTGGAGAGGCATATGCTCTGCTGCTGAAGAAGAAGATATCTCATGACTTCTTAAATGGATCCCAGTCGTTCTGGATATAGCTTAGCATGTCAAAACCGAAAAACACCTATTTTGAAAAAAAAAAGTGAAGTACTAGGTTTTGATTTACCTAGGACAGCCGAAGTGTCCATGCGACCAGGTGATTCGCCTTCTCGTCTGCCACCTGTCACTTAAAATTCTCAAATGTCCTAATTTATGAAATAATTAGTGATATTATCTTCATTAGCAAGTTTTTATTGTTATTACATATTAAACTTTGTCATCGGCCTTGCCGATAACATCGTACGACAAGCTCCTACTAACTAGTATTTCATTTATCGTGAACATATCGACAAGCCTAGATTAAGTAATGCTGGCCAATCGATCAAAATCACGTTGATTACTTTAGAGATTAAACTTGGATTTATGTCATTTGATACTCGTTTATCCGTGTTACATGTTAATAATCTTCTACTTACAGAACACATTTACGTTTTATAATGTAGAGGTGGTGGGTGCTGGGAAAATGTATATAGTGTGTCATAGTATCATTAATATCAGCCTATACTGTCCCACCCTCCGCAGGGCAAAGGCCTCCATCATAGAAATCAAGTCATCGCTACTATGATGGGATTAGGCTTAATCTCCACGCTTCCCTTATACTGATTAGTGATCACAAACCCAAGCTATGTTCGAAAAACTTTTAGAATAACTATCACGGAATTAAAGAATTAATCAAGTGCAGCTTACAAAATTATCTCAATCAGACCTTAACCGACCACTTTTTTTTTTTTTTTTATGTGATTGGTATAGACGAGCAGACGGATCACCTGATGGTAAGCAATTGCCGCCGCTCATGGACACTTGCAACACCAGTGGAGTTACAAGTGCGCTGCCAACCTTTTATCCCCTTCCCCCCGGGTGGGCCTCCGGTACCCTCACTCACTCGGCGAAACACAGCACAGGGGCTGCTTCACGCCGGTTTTCTGTGAGGCTGTGACTTCTCTTGTCACAGCGAAAATTAATATAATTTAAAGTAAATGTAGACAGTAAAATTAATTACCTACATATTTGCATGCACCAGAAACTTCAAGCTGTCTCGAACTAGGACGGTTGTCTCGTTGATGGCTGCGTTGTCTCTCAATTAAAACCAATAAACGTATTCAATTATGCGAGATACCTAGCCTCCATACCTTCCTACCGAGTTCGCTGCATAGCGTGCTTTGGTGTTTTTTTTTTTATGTGATAGGTAGCAGACGAGCAGGCGGATCACTTATGGTAAGCAATTGCCGCCGCCCATGAACACATGCAACAAGTGCGCTGCTTACCTTTTATCCCCTTCCCCCCCGATGGGCCTCCGGTACCCTCACTCACTCGGCGAAACACAACACAGGAGCTGCTTCACGATGGTTTTCTGTTAGGCAGTCCATTCATGCCGAAGCATCTATTGAAGTGTTCATTCAAATTCTTAAGTCAATAATGCACTTAAGAATAAATTGCATATATTATATACTCCAATTTGGTAGCAAGTCATAACAGTAATTTACATTTAATAGAACTTTTTGATACAATAATAATTATAACAATAACTATGATGTAATTTATCTCGTGTTAGCATCAAAAAATTGCTGAAAATGGCGTCTGTTGATAACCGCGGTATTTGGCGCGATAACATTTGATCTCGTGGTATCTGACAATGAGCTGCACCTACGTTATTTGAGCTATTATCTGAATTCTTCTGACCTCGCCGAACTGGTGATAAGGTTGAAGGGTTCTTTTCAATAATGAGGTTCATGTTGTTATACGTTAGTATCGTTGGGTGGATTGAAAAACATCTATTATATAGCCGAACTTCGTACTAAGCCGAAGAATCATAAGTGTTTGATAAAAATTATTCGTCGGCTTAGTACAGGGTTCGGTTAGTTTAATTGGTAGAAGAGCCACTTAATCTCCTCGTCCAATCGAGGACGATTAGGGCTTTTACTCTCGCTCGGCGAACCATAGCGTAGGCGCTAGTTTTCGGTGAGACCATGTTAAAAGTATGTCTGTGGCAAAGGTTGTAGTAGTATCCTACTACTATTATAAAGGCGAAAGTTTGTAAGGATGTATGGATGTTTGTTACTCTTTCACGTAAAAACTACTGAATGGATTTGAATGAAACTTTACCACAATATATCTTATACATCAGAATAACACATAGGCTACAATTTATAAAAATATATTGTGTGGATTGTCCAAAATATGACGGTAAGTGTCAATAATTAACTCCACGCGTACGAAGTCGCGGAGGGCCGCTAGTACTTAATAATTTGCAACGTTTATTAGTCTCAAGGTCATTATATCACCGTTTCGAGATAACATTCTCGAATTAGGTATACTGAGAGCGTGGTTAATTTTATATTGTTATACAGTTTTACAAGATAAGATCTGATGTCTGGCTACACGCGATGCAAATTACAAATCCAATATAATGCACCAAGACATTTATGACACAAATAAAGGGCGTGAAGCAGCGCCTGCGCTGTTTCGTCGAGTGAGTGAGGGCACCGGAGGCCCATTGGGGGGAAAGGGTGTTAAAACTTGACAGCGCACTTGCGACTCTACTGGTGTTGCTGGTGTTTGTGGGCAGTCATCGCTTACCATCAGGTGATCCGTCTGCCAACTATTATATAAAAAATAGTAATCTTTGAAAAAAACCGACTTCAAGACTACAGCCAGAATATAATATTTTTTGTTGTTTTTTTTCAAAAACCACGGAGTCAATTTTAATAAAATTTATATGGGACCACCGCTGAATGATGGCTTACCAAACAAACAAATACCGTGCGGGTCGAGCTAAATAAAACCGTTTAAAAAGAATCTTAATTGTCGGAGAAATCGAGTAACATACATACAAAAAATAAACGGGTCGAATTGAGAACCACCTCCTTTTTGAAGTCGGATAAAAAAGAAAACAAAGCTCATGCACGATCCTTGTCTATTTCACAAACTGTTTCCTCTCCAGCGCAGAGGGCGTGAAGGTGCTGTACCAGGTGACGGAGGACGCGCCGACGGGCACCTGCGCGGTGCTGGTGACCGGCACGCACCGGTCGCTGTGCGCCAACCTCGCGGCGGCGCAGCGGTTCACCGCCGACCACCTGGCCAAGGACGAGTGCCGGAGGAGCATTGAGGCCGCCAAGTTCTTCTACGCTTCTGTGAGTGATTTAACTGTTAACCGATTCATTGCGTAGCCCACTTTTAGGGATTTTTGCCCATGGCGGTTAACAAATCTTCTGTGACGCCTATAACTGGCGTCAGCCGCCAAACAGTAAAGTGACGCCCTTAGGCGTCTTCCGCCATGATAACACATTTTGCTTTTTGTTATGATTTCGACTTGTTTACATTCAGTCGGCATCAGATATCAATTCTTTAAGGCGCTATTCGGTGTCATACGTAAAAGATTTAAATGACGCCTTAAGGCGTCATCCGCCGTCTGGACTGGAGAGATACCACGGCCTCACAGGACACCGGCGTGAAGCAGCGCCTGCACTATGTTTCGCCAAGGGAGTGAGGGTATCGGAGGCTTGGGGGGAAAGGGGGTTAAAGGTTGGCACGCACCGGTCGCTGTGCGCCAACCTCGCGGCGGCGCAGCGCTTCACCGCCGACCACCTGGCCAAGGACGAGTGCCGGAAGAGCATTGAGGCTGCCAAGTTCTTCTACGCTTCTGTGAGTGATTTGAAACCGTGATAGCAACTCTTCGGCATGAATGGGCCGGCTCGACCGGAGTGGAGCTCACAGGTCACCGGCGTGAATCTGCGCTCGGCACTTTGTTTCACCGAGTGAGGGTATCGGAGGCCCAATTGGGGGGAAAGGGAGTGCTACGGTGTTGCAGGTCTATAGCAGCAATCGCTTACCATTAGGTGGTCCATCTGCTCGTTTGCCAGCTATCATATAAAATATTTAAAAAAGTATCAGCCTATATACTGTCCCACTGCAGGGCAAAGGAATCTATCATAGAAATCAAGTTATCGCTTCTATGATGGCATAAGCTTAATCAGTACGCTTGTCTATTAAGGTATTACTTGCATTAGAACAACCTCAAGAAAACCGCCAGCAATCGGGGTTAAAAGGTTGGTAGCGCGCTTGTGACTCCATTGATGTTTGACATCAGGTGATTATTTTGTGTAAATTAGGGTAAAAAGTAGAGATGGAGGCTGTTATTACTTAGGGTCGCACCAGCCTAGTTAGTTAAGTTTGTGTAAAAAAGTCCCAGATGTTTTGATTCACACTTCCTGTCTCTCTTTCTAGGGTTTCTTCGTAGCCGTGTCACCCGAGTCGATAATGCAGCTCGCGTCGCACGCGCACAACCACAGCCACACGTTCGTGATGAACCTGAGCGCGCCGTTCGTGTCGCAGTTCTTTAAGGAGCCGCTGGAGAAATTGCTGCCTTATGTTGACGTGCTGTTCGGCAACGAGTCGGTGAGTCAATGGAAAATGAGCTCTGTCTACGTGGCGTAAGGGTTATGTCGCCCGAGTCGATAATGCAGCTAGCGTCGCACGCGCACAACCACAGCCACACGTTCGTGATGAACCTGAGCGCGCCGTTCGTGTCGCAGTTCTTCAAGGAGCCGCTGGAGAAGTTGCTGCCGTACGTCGACGTGCTGTTCGGCAATGAGTCGGTGAGTCAATGGAAAATGAGCTCTATCTCCATGGTGTAAGGGTTATGTCGCCCGAGTCGATAATGCAGCTAGCGTCGCACGCGCACAACCACAGCCACACGTTCGTGATGAACCTGAGCGCTCCGTTCGTGTCGCAGTTCTTCAAGGAGCCGCTGGAGAAGTTGCTGCCGTACGTCGACGTGCTGTTCGGCAACGAGTCGGTGAGTCAATGGAAAATGAGCTCTATCTCCATGGTGTAAGGTCTATATCGCCCGAGTCGATAATGCAGCTCGCGTCGCACGCGCACAACCACAGCCACACGTTCGTGATGAACCTGAGCGCGCCGTTCGTGTCGCAGTTCTTCAAGGAGCCGCTGGAGAAGTTGCTGCCGTACGTCGACGTGCTGTTCGGCAACGAGTCGGTGAGTCAATGGAAAATGAGCTCTATCTCCATGGTTTAAGGTTTACGCCCGAGTCGATAATGCATCTGGCGTCGCACGCGCACTATCAGAGCCACTGGAGGGGTGCTGCCTTACGATGGCGTACTGTTCGGGAACGAGTCGGTGAGTCAATAGAAATTGAGCTCTGTCTCCATAGCGTAAGGGTTATGTCAATCAAGTCAATAATGCAGCTAGCGTCTCACGCGTACAACCAGAGCCGCTGGAAAAGTTGCTTCCATACGTTGACGTGCTGTTCGGCAACGAGTCGGTGAGTCAATGGAAATTGAACTCTGTCTCCGTGGTGTAAGGTTTTACGCCCGAGTCGATAATGCAGCTAGCATCGCACGCGCATAAGTAGTCTCTGGAGAAGTTTCTGTCGTAGTACGTCGACGTGCTGTTTTGCAACGAGTCGGCGAGTCAATGGAAATTGAGCTCTGTCTCCGTGGTGTAAGGTTTACGCCTGAGTCGATAATGCAGCTAGCGTCGCACGCGCACAATCAGAGCCTCTGGAGGGGTTGCTGCCTTACAAGTTATTGCTGACCTATCAAATAACCCTTTTTATCCTCTTTCCAGGAAGCGGAAGCATTCGCAAAAGCGTTCTTCAACACCGACTCCAAAGACCTTAAACAGATCGCGCTCCAAATAGCCGCCATGCCCAAGATCAACGAGTCCAGAAAACGCGTCGTGGTCATAACACAGGGCTGCGACCCCATCATCCTGGTCGAGAACGGTGAGATCTCGCTCATACCAGTCAACGTTCTATCTAGGGACCAGATCGTGGATACGAATGGGGCAGGCGACGCGTTCACAGGAGGTTTCCTCGCGCAGATGGTCCTCGGCGCGCCGTACAAGACGGCCGTCCGCTGCGGGATATACACGGCCACGCATGTCATTCAGCACTCTGGGTGCACGTTTAGCGGGGAAAGCAAGTTTACGGACTCGTGTCCTTAAGCGGATGAAATGAGGGATTTTTTGAGGTTGAAATAGCAAAATAGTCGCGATAGATGGCGCTATAATAAAAGCTGGTTCACTCTTCAATGCAAATGTCTAGATTTCAAACTGATGTATAATGCGTTAATAGTCATGAATTATGTCATAGGGAATGGTAACCTGGTTGTAAAACATGGAAACTCCGTTAGTTCCCCAAATAACCATTTTCGTAACTTTCTTGACTCATTATAGGTAATTCGTAAATAGGTACATACAGCCACACATCAAAGTATACAAAACTGTCAAATTTCTTCAATCGACTGTTATCTTACTGTCATACACACTGGGTTGAATTTCAATTGAGGAAATTTGACAGGTTGTGGTAACCTGATGTGTGGCTGACTGAACTTTATTTTTTTTTTCAAAATCCAACCAACTTCAACATGGTTTAAAAAGTTATAAACCAATTAATTAAGATTTACTTACTTTACGTTTTAAAATTAATACCACAGGTAAAACAGTTGGTCAGCTATAGCGCCATCTACCTAGGCAATTGTTACTTTTTATTTTTTAATTTGATACAGAAAAGTCCCTCATTGTTACGATTGTTGTAGGCCAATCATGTTGTTATTTGAGGTATACATTTTAAAGTGTTAACTAAAGCTGCCCCATTTAGTCCCTTTTCATGTGGTAGGTAGCTAGTTTCGGTCAATTAGCTATTTTTATTATACTTGAGGTGGCAAATGAGCAAGCGGGCTGCTGGTAAGTAATCACTAACGCTCATGAGCATGTGCGAGATCAGAGAAGTCGCTGATGCGTTGCCAGCCTTTAAGGACTTAAGGAGTACGCTTTTCTCTTGAAGGTCCCTAAGTGATAGCCGTCAGAAAATACTGCCTCGGCTAAACCTTAGGTATTTAATAATGTTAATCAACTATAACAAAATTAACCTGTAAATGCGACAGCTTTGGTTAACCCCTTATTAGTAACAATAATTATTCCTACAGTTAACGCACGAGTTGAATTCAGCGCTCTCCCTTACTTTAAGCACAAAATAATTACACACAGAAGGTAGACTCAGCCTAATTTTGAATTTAGAAGAGTTCGTTGACATATGCTAGGGTTGTTGCCCGGCATGAGTACATAAGCGCGCGGCCTCTACCACAGACCTCGACAGTTTGACAATCTTATGTCATAGGCTAGGATTAATGTGAAGAAAAGGCGTATTTCCCCGTTAGTGCGCATGCGTGAGTACATGACACGTTTTAGCTCTTAGTGGGCAGTCTACATTCTGTGTGTAATTATTTTGTGCTTTAAGTATGGGTGTTTCTTACTGTATACAACTCGCGCAAAACACGTTTTGTAGTGTGTTTGAAAAAAAAAGTTGTGTGATTTGTAGTGGTTGTTGGTAACTTGAGTAAAAAAAAAGCTGTGAATATTTAGTGTTGCATTAGTTGCATATTTCTAGACGAAACTTTTAAAGCAAGTCAATTGTAAATAATTCTAGGAGTGCACTACATACTTATCATATTATAGTACATCATAGCAATGGATAATGTTGTAGCTCTAAGTTATGAAGAATAAAATAAAATAAATATGGACTTTAAAATATTAGAAAAGGAAGGAGTTTGCAATTTTAGTGATACATGCATTATGCAGTTGCAGAATTTAAAATTACGCATAGTCGATATGCACTTGTCCAATAAGAACATCCCTTTTAACGATACATATCATGTGTCCTCATTGGCCGACTGGGCGCTATAATCTATCTAACTTCTTCTATACTATTTATAAAGAGGTTGATCTCATATTCCACGCCAGGGCTTATAGGTAAACCGAAAACACGAAACACTTGCGCGATACAATCAACGTCCAGCGCCACCTATTGGTAGACAGTGGAACTACTGTCCCGAAACGAAGTGAGGGCGGGCCACTATAATATATATAAAGGGTGACGAGTGTTTTGGTCTATGAAATAGAAAATGGCCTATTGAATAACATATATGTATAGCTGGCGTCATGAAAGAATAGCGATAACCTTGAGTGCGCAGAAACCAATTTTAGTAGAAAGTCTTCTTTTTTTACAAGTGCGCAAACTGTCACTTTAGTAACGGTCATCGCTATACTAGTTAGATGCCGCGGACTATAGGTTGTTTTTCTTATCTTGATGAACATTCATCAAATGGATGTTATAGCAAGGTGCTAACATTTTAGTAAGCAGATTGAAGGAGAGCTTAGTTTAGCTTTTTTGTTTTGAATAGTACGATAAAAGAAGAATGCGTACGAAACAAGCAATGCCTGGCTTTGGCTAAGATTTCATCCGCACCCAACATTATGATTGGTTTAAAAATTGGTCATGATAACTAGCCCATAATGATTCAATATAGGATGCCTAGTGCTTAGTGACTTAAAATTTAATACTATTACTATCTAATCAAAGTTTGAAAATTGCAAAACCGATGTGGTAGGAGTATTCACTACTGAACTCATTACTACAATAAGATAACATTTGTTATTATATATAAGATAACATTTGTTATATTTGCTAAAGCGTAAACAAACACGCACAAAACATACTGTTTACGCCTCAAGAAACATTGTTCGTCAGTCAAATAAAATACCTCTTAGCATAGTTTAATCTAATAATGAAGTAAATAGGACTTGTGACATTCACGATAGCTTTTAAATCATTTTTATTCCAATATGTCTCACTTATACAAATGCAAAATGTATAGAGTACGTAAAATGTTCATAAAAGACAAAGGTACTGGTAATTTTTGTATAAGAGCTATATTCTCTTCACAAACCAATTTTTTTATAATAGTTTTCTCACAATATTTTATTGAATCGAATATTACTGAACCAACATTTGAAATGTTGTATCATTTTGTATTATTGGTAGATCTGAAATAGTTAAAGTTAGTATTTGTTCCATGTTTTGTGTTAATTTAAATGACATTTTAGCAAATATGCTATTAATGATGCAGTTTGGATTTAAAATAGCATCAATAGGACAGTTAGTAATAAAATTTTAATTTGATGATGGGATAACTCAGATCTCGCCCGTAAAACTATGGGAGGCGTGGGGCATTACCGCATTTTTATCTGCGATTACATGGCCAAAAATGTTTTTAAGTGTATTTTGGGTCACATACACCCAAAATACACTTAAAACATTTTTGGCCATGACAAGGGCTGAGTTATCAACCACAATGGTTAATATGCATAAGTACAAATGATTCAGATGTTGATGTTGGCTGATTGAGTTATTTTTAAGTGTGACCATGTTCAATATGAAAATTAAACCACAATGTTGTTATCAAATTACTATATATTTTTGTTCATGTTCAATCTGTGTAAAAAATATTTACCCTTGACAGGTAGGATTCATATTGGTTTTACTTAATTAAAATAATTAGTATTTATGGAATGTTCTAAACATAAAAAATCTAATGTATAGAAATACAAGACAGAACCATGTTAAATTGAATAGGCGCAACTCTTTAATTTTAGGATAAACTTATTTAATAATACTTAAACAATAGCAACAATTATATAGTCTCCTTATATACTAGCAGAAATATCAACAAATGTTTATAAAACTTGAGCTTATATCTAGAGAATACTATGTAAATACAATCTTGTACAGTCTACCTGTAGACAGCTTAAATCTTGGAAGTCAATATTAAAAGGATACACAAATTATGCATCATTTCACCATATATTTTTTTATTAACAACATTTATTATAAGGTCAATAATTTGTGTTTCCTCTGGTCAGTCAGATGGTCAGTTTTCCTTGATTCTAAAGTCACTATTAATTTAACATCTTAATTAGTCCAAATAAATTTCCACACACACTGGTGTCAGTTTGGCTCTTCAGTTTTCAATCAGCCAGTATGGTAATAGGATACTACCTATTTATGTGGAACGAAAATACTATGATCAGTTTAATGTGAATCAGCAAAAACTCACCATCTGTGACCACCTCAATAATTGAGTGTCCATTCTACCTACTCACATTAGTAAAAACGATAGCATAGTGCACTATATGTACATCCCATCGAGGCACCAACTGTTCTTCATTTCCTAAGAGTGGCATACATCTGTAAATCTCAATGATTATGAAATCTTTCATTGACTTGATCAGCCTGGTGACACTCCGTGTGACTCTGCTGGTGTCCGGGTTGATTTTGCAAATTATTTTGGGTACATCATCTACACACGTCTTTCTTTTACAGATGACACAGTTGGGTTTGAATGTATTTGATCTATTTTTTAATGCCCTGAAAAAATAATTTTATTGTACTTATTTGTTTGTGAATAAAGATGTTTTTAATCAATGTTTGTTGTTTTTTTCCATGCATTGGTATGAACCCTAAGCAGCTGAAGCTCTTCTATTATGTGAATGAGAAATGAAAGAAGAAATGGAATCATTAGCTGTAATAAACTTGTTTATTCAGCACAAATGGATGCTTGAACTGATATGGATAATAAATATACCCAATAACGTTTTATCATAAGTAAAAATCGGAGTACTATTGGATAATCCTTAAGCATTCTACTAGGTCCTCATATTTTAGTTTTTACGACAGTACATTTTGACAAAATGATACATTCTGTCGAGCAGGTTTCAGGTTACATGCGACCGTTACTTCGTAATCTTTTCGACGTTTATTGAGATAAGACTGCCCCAAAACAGGGATTCAAGGTTGCATACAAAACTTCTGAAAATACTTACCGCATTTTTATTTTTATTGAAGGTATTACTTGATTTACCAGTCCAAACATAAAATTGTTGTGCTTCAGGTGGGTATCCTATTACATAGATGATAGGATTAACAAGTTCCACTTTGAATGTCCTTCTATTGATTAGGGGTAGTTTTAAAGTTACCATAAACTTGTTAAGTAGTCTTCAGCGAATAATTTAATGTGAAAGCACCAAAAACTTTCAAAACAAAATATTTTGTAAAACCCGCTGATCGCGCTTTTTCTTTTTTTTTAATATTTTGACATTTCAACATGACAGGTCATGGTCTGGAATTTTTTTATTTGGTTAATTTAGGCAAGGTCTACACTTAAGACATCGTTATTGCAGATTACCTCAAAGTTCAAGACTGAGACTTTACTCCAATTTTTATGTTTTATAGAGTAAAACTTAAATAAAATGTAATGCAATGCAAAATTCTTAGCAGTAAACCATTGACTTTGACTAAATATGAGTACGATAATTCCCTACTCAAAGGCTTACTTTATATTGGTGATTTGCCATGAAAAATTGTTAAAACGAATCATTCATTTATTTTTCATTTTAAACCGTATTACTCACACTATACTAAACTATTAAGGTTGATTATCCGGAATCGGAACTTGCGGACGAAAAGTGCCATAGACAATGATTGTGGTAGGTGAATTAAAAATATTAATTGTAATTAAAATGGCAATACTATTTTGTGACCGACAGGATATCAAATACATTTTTTCAACAAGGCAATGTGATTGATAGCCATTTTGAAGAGCCTTTTGTTGGTGTTTTGTGAATGTTTTCATGTAAATTTTGCAATATTCCAATAGTAACAAACTAATATGAATACCTAGAAATCATAGCATGTAATAAAACGTCAAATTATATTGACTTTATATGAATGTGTTGTTTGTTTGGGGAAGAAGCATTGTGGAAAAAAAAAACCGGAAAGAACAATCATATTTTACTCTTGTTATAATTTTCTTTGTAAATAATTGTATTAATTGTCAAGGCAAGAAGTGATAGACATCAGTGATAAAGACTATTTCAGTGAAGTGTTACAGGTCTAGCATTTATTTACGTCGCGTGTTTTGTTGTACGTAAAATTTAGATCGCCACAAGATGGCCGCCGTAGGATGCCCGCTCCGCCAAAACCCGCTCATGGGGCCCGATGTGTCATCAGCGGGCGAGCGCCTAGCCGACATGCTGTAAGCCGGCGTCGGCCGCAGCGCCGAGCGTTCCGGTCGCTTTCAGCGAGGTTCCATTCCGTACAATGGAATTTCGCTCGAGGCGCCAAAATACGATGGGTGTTGACACAACTCTGATACCGTACCGTTACTCTGACGGCTGTACGAAATAATCGGTGACGAAGATGAGCGAGCCAGACGACGTCGGCCAAGAAGTGTGGAAGCGATGGATATTAGAAGCAATACACAAAATTCGGGCCCAGAAACAGAGGCCCAGCGTGGAAAGGATATGTCATGCAATTAGACAGCACCACAACTACCATGAGGATGTTGTTTCGGAGCGATTGGAGTGTGCAGTGCGCGAGGGGGTCGTGTTGAAGGTGTATAACAAGGGGCAGAGCTCGTACAAGGACCCGGGCGGGGCGCAGAGCAAGACGCTGAGGGTGTCGGCGGACACGGACCTATCCCGGGCGGTGGCGAAGGCGGTGCGCGAGCTGGGCGAAAGAGAGGGTTCCACACTGAAATCTATCGAGAGACATTTGCGACAAGCGTACCAAGTGACAGTGCCGGCGGAGGTGGATATCAGGACGATATTGCGGTCGGCGGCGAAACGAGCGGTGGCGCGCGGGCTCCTCACGCACCACGCAGGGGCTTACAAGGCCACGGAGAAGTCTACTGAGAGACCCAAGAAACCAAAGCCACTGCAGGATTCTATTGAAGAGGTTGGTCTAGTTATTCTGTTGATTTTTCTAAAATTCTCTTTCTCATAATTATTGTCTCAGTTTTTCCCTAAAATGTTATTGGAAATAATTTAGTGTGTATAATCCAACTAGTGCATGGCAATTCAATGTGTGTGGTTGCTTGTGATAAAAACAATAACAAACACTATCAGCAACATTCTATTGGTGTATGCTAACCTATTTCCTAGACTCTCATTATCTCTGTGTTACTGGTGTACACAATAGCATTTCATACAAAATGTTAAGTGATAATGTAGGAACTCGCATGCTTCCTAAAACGTATCGCGGGTCAACTAACGGAGTCCCCTGTGACCGCAGGTCGACGATGGGCGGCACGCCCCGGGGCAGGAAGCCGCGCACGCCGGCGCGCCGCACCGACTCCGACGACGAGCCCTCCGACGGTAATGCCCCGCCGGCGCTCGCGCACGCCCCGTCCGAACAGAGAATGTCCAAGGAGAAACAAAAGTTCTTTAGGTTCTCCGCGTTCAACCTCGTGGAGCGCCGCCGCCGGCGCGACTCCTCCAGCGAGTGGGAGCGCTGGGGCGGGGTCCGCGTCACGCGCGTGCAGCGCGTCGAGCTGCGCCTCGCGTCCCCCTCCCCCGCGCCCTCCTCCTCCTCGCCCTCCGCGTCCGCCAGCCCCTCCGCCTCGCCCTCCCCCTCCCCGTCCCCCGAGCGGCCCCGCCTCGCGCTCCCTCCGGCCCTCGCCGCGCCGCGCCCGCTCATCGCCAACGACCAGTTCTGCTCCGTGTTCGAGCGCCTCGCCGCCGACACGAGCCCCGACGGCGCGTGGGGCTTCGCCGCCGAAGCGCAGAAGCAGCGCCGCGCCGACCGGCCCGAGACCCCGCCCGCGCCCGCGCACCGCCGCCGCCGCAGCCGCTGCGGCGACCGCCTCCTCACGACGCTCTTCGACGGCCTCTCGGAGTTCTACTCGGTGCGGACGCCGGTCCGGGCGAAGTCGCGCGCGAGGTCGCGGGCGCCCGCGCCGCCGCCGCGCGAGGAGTCGCAGGAGCGGCAGGTGCTGAAGGAGACGCGCAGCACGTTCCGGCGCTACCAGGCGTCGCTGCGGCGCGGCGCGGGGCGCGGGGCGGCGCCCCCGCGGGCTCGCGGGCCCGGACGCCCGCGGCGGGTGCGGACGCCGGAGCCCTCCCCCGAGCGCTCGCCGGAGCGCTCGCCGTCGCGGTCGCCGGAACGCTCGCCGGAGCGGAGCCCCAGTAGGGAGCGTAGCGCGGAGCGGCCGGAGCCGCGGGCGGAGGCCCGGTCGCCGCCGCGGCTGTCGGCGTCGCAGCTCGTTAGGAACTTGGCGGCGTGCAAGCGGCGCGCCTCGTCGGAGGACGCCGAAAAACTGTACCGCGGCTTAGCTTTGGCGAGTCGGACGAGCTCGGCGAGGCCGGCCACCAATCAGACGGGTAAGAACGGTTCGTGAGGCGCGGTGAAAGTGTCGTGGTGGATCTGACCGTCCGCTCGCTCTGATTGATGGCCGGCGCTCCGCTGTCTCTCGCTTTCGTTTCTCCTCCGAATCTCTGTTCGGACCGCGGTGAGTGAGCCTCGCGCTGTCGGGTTTGTTCAGCTTTCTGTTCGGACACCGAGCGCCGATGACAACATATTTGTTACTCGGGTTTCGGCAGTATCCACACATGCACTTTCGCTCGCGCTTCTCGTTGAGGCGTGAATGTTCATTGTTATGAGGGCTTTTTGATGTTCCGTAGAAACGCTAACATTGAAAGTTTTCTATCCCTTGAAGGGTCCTCATTATTGCTCGGGTATTTTCGCGTCACGACTAATACGCTCCAATTTTTTTTTACGTAACTGGATAATAGCATTGCAACTTATTATGAAAGGCCAAACGAATTTACCCGAGTATCTCATTATGCGTTCGCTTTGCATTAGGTCTTGTGTTAACAGCATAATAAATTGTGTAACAGAACAAAACCGGCAGGCACACTTATCTTTGTTTGATCTCTATAAACTTTTTAGTATAGATATGAGATTGTTGTATTGAAAATACTGAGTTGTAGCTCATTCACAATGATATGAAATAATTTTAAAGTTTAATTTTCAGACACCTTACTTCCCATCATTCATTTAAAAAATCACATCGACAGTAAAGTTTGAAATAAAATAATTTCATATCACCGATTTGACATAGCATATAAAAACATCTCGTAATATGGATCACTACCTCCCCCATAAACCCCCGCTCATAAGGCAACTTGCTCGCGCAACGCCCGTGCACCCGTGCAAGGCGGACCGTGAAGCGAGATGGCGCCACTTTACAGAGATGAAACGGCTGCCGGCCGGAGTGACCGAGGCGGACGCGGAGCTGTTCAACCAGGCGCGGACCGCGGCCACCGCGGCCTCGGTGCCCGAGGAGCCGCCCGAGGCCCCGGCGACTCCGCCCCCGGCCGCCCCGGCCGCCCCCGCCGCCACGCCCGCCACGCCGGCCGTGCTGCACGTCGCGCCGAGGTGTCCCTCCGCGATCGAGTTCGGCCAGTGGGAGATCGAGACCTGGTACTCTAGCCCGTTCCCCCAGGAATATGCCAGGTGATTATCCGTAACCTTCTGTTAATCTGGTGTTGCAGGTGTCCGTGGGCGGCGGTAATCGCTTACCATCAGGTGATCCAACGGCTCGTTTGCCATCATAAAAAAAACTCACCATCATAATCTTAAGGTTCTTTTTCAGTTGCGTTCGAAGCCATGGTTGTTGACCCCGAGTAAGCAATGCTATGAAGCGGCTGTTTTCTGACCTTGGCAACCCTTACACAGAGAAACCAGGCCAACTGGATTATGGTTACGCTGCCTGTTATTGTATCAGGCTTTTATTATGTTTTGTATTAACAGCTAAACATAACATGTAGAACTGATTTTTGCGCCTGAAATTAATAAATCTTTGTCTCATTACGTTGATTGGTTCGGTCCTAATGTATAAATCTAAATCAAGAGAGAAAAGCTGAACAAATAAGAATCAAATTTTAATTCAATGTTTCAGATTACCAAAACTGTTCCTGTGTGAATTCTGCCTGAAGTACGCGAAGAGTCGGGCGGTGCTGATGAGACACCTAGACAAGTGCCTGTGGCGGCACCCGCCCGCCACGGAGATCTACCGCTGCGGCGACATCTCCGTGTTCGAGGTGGACGGCAACGCCAACAAGATCTACTGCCAGAACCTGTGCCTGCTCGCCAAGCTGTTCCTCGACCACAAGACCCTATACTACGACGTCGAGCCCTTCCTCTTCTACGTCCTCACCAAAAACGACGCCAAGGGCTGCCACCTCGTCGGCTACTTCTCGAAGGAGAAACACTGCCAGCAGAAGTACAACGTGTCCTGTATCATGACGATGCCGCAGTACCAGCGGCAGGGCTTCGGGAGGTTTCTCATCCATTTTAGTGAGTGGTGGAATCTTCATTACTTTTTGGAATATAGAAGCATGTGCTCTATTCTTTTTCTAATCTTTAGTATCCAAAAATTAACGAGATTTTATCTTATTGCAGGTTATCTACTTTCAAAAGAGGAGGGGCAGCCGGGAACACCAGAAAAACCTCTATCAGACCTCGGCAGAGTTTCATATCACGCGTATTGGAAGTCTGTAATACTCGAATATCTTTATGACCACAAAGACAAACCCTTCACTTTTGAAGATATCGCACACACGACAGGAATGCATATGAACGATATTGCCATCACGTTTCAACTGCTAGGTTTCGTAAGATATTTACCAAGCAATGATACTATGAAATTAGGACTTTGCATTGACTGGAATAAAGTAAATAATCATATGACAAAGGTGAAGAGCAGACCGCGGCTTGAGATCGATCCCGAATGTTTGAGGTGGACACCGCTACTGGCGCCCACTGTCAATCCATTCAGATCACCCGAGGAGGGGTCTGGTGATCAAGAGACTGAGAATGATGAAGCTGAGTTGAAGACGGAGAGTGAAGATACTGCTACGGAACCTGAGACGCCAGCTGCTAAAGCTGAAGTTAAGACTAAGGGTAAAGTAGAGAAAGAAGAGACGAAAGACGTACCGGTTGAAGTAACTTCTTCTGGCAGAAGACGAACGAGACCATTGAAGTACAGTGAAACCACGTATCAGACTACCCCGACACTTAGTGAAGGGGGTCGGAAAAGAAAGCGAGACCTCAATAGAAAGATCTCTGAATCTAACGTGGAAGATGAGAAAAAAGAGGAGGAAACACCTAGAAGACAAAGAAGTAAAAGCATTTCCAGAAGATCATCAAGGGTTGTTCAGAATGATATCACTGAAGAAACGAATTCGACTAGAAGTAGGAGACAGAGCGTTAAAGAGCCAGCTTACGCTTCAGATAGCCAGGAGAGTCAAGAAGATACCACTGTTGTCACTGACACTCCAGTTTCGAATTCTGCTAAAGCCAAAACCAAAAGAAAACTTGCATGGCGAGGTCGACATAGAAAACGGCAAAAGGTTGTTAAGTCGCCTAAAGCCAGAACAAGCTCACCCGTGGCGAAGAAGCCGAAGCTAGTAGAAAATAAAGAAGATACAAATGATTACAAAACCGATGATTCCATGGAAGAACCAGACAAAGAGGCTGTCTCGTCGGTCCAAGAACGTGCCGACTCGCCGAAAGTTCAGAACAAAGATAAAACTGAGGAAAAAGCTAAGAATTCGGACGCTAGCTCCGAAGATTCCTCTGGTGAGGCTGATGATGAAATGGATGTCGAAGAAGGCGAGGATAGAGGAAGCATTCCAAGCAAGCCCGCCACGCCCAGACACGTTGAAGAGAACAGCACCGATCATCACACTAGCGATATGGAATTAGACAGTATTCATATGGATTCACCAAAATCCTTAGCAGACAAGGACCAAGTAATAAATGAAACTTATACAAATGATAAGTCTGAAAAGGATGATGTTGAAACAGATAATAGAACTGATGTTGCCAGCGTAGCTAATGACGAAGCTACTGACGCAAAATCAGCGCCAAAAGACTTAGATGAAAAGAAAGTGCCTGAAATTAGAAATGGTGAGATGAAATCACCGACTAAGCCAGTTATTGATGATAAAGATACAATAATTATATCTGAATCTGATGACAATAACAGTCAAAGTTGTCCACTGCCTTCTCCTAAACCAAATATGGTGGCACCTGTAGCACAAAGTAATGATAATAAGCCCAAAGAGATAGAAGAAAATGATAGTCCCTCTAAGGTAATACCTGTAGTGTCTACGGAAAATGCCCACATAGTTTTAGATCCCAAAGTTCAAGAAGATGTTAACATAATTAGAACTCGAGTTGATAATAGTACTGTTCCGAAAACTGGTCAGACAGAAAGAATAGTCGTAGAAGGGGAACCGGATAAAACTAACACTACAGCCTGTATATCGCCAAAGAAAAACGATATATCGGTCATTAGCGAATCGCCGAAACAGAAGAAATCACCAGAAAAAGTAAATCTAGATGTTGCATGTGAACAGAAAAAATGCGAAATGAGAAAAGAAACTGTGATCCAGCATCAGACTGTGGATGAAACCAAAAATATGGACAAGAAATCTCCAAATAAAATAGAATCTATTATTCATAACTTAGATCCACAAAGAGATATATCTAGCAACATAAAGAAACTAGAACCTCCTACTAAACCAGATTCGTACGCAGATACAGATCCTAGAAATAGGATCCCAAACCAGAATCCAGTTACTATGAGTAAAGACAATGAAATTCCTTTTCGAAACGATCTGATAACCACTAGAAAGGATGAAATTGTTATAACTAGAAATATAATAGAATCAATACAGCAGAATTTCCCGACACCAGTGAGTAATTCATTATCGATTCAACAGTTTAACCCAAGCCAGCATTCATTTCTCAACCACAGAGCAAGTGTGAGCAAGGAGTCGCAGGCGGTCCAGACTGACAAAGTACTCAAGACCAGTGAACCAAACCGCGTGATAAATAACATGACTGACTCAACTCCAGTGATTAGTAAAACAGCAACAAAACTAGAAGTGCCTCATCCGATCACATCCCCTATTATAAATCCAGTAATACCGAAAGTCCCAAACGTAACGGACATCAATTTTTTACCCCGATGCCAAAGTGCTCATGCCGCCGTGAATTTGGGCATGGAGAGAACAGATCTGGAAACGAGTTTTGCTAACAGCAGCGCGATACAAAATTCCTTGAGTGGATCTATGACTATCGTCCAAACTTCGTCACAAGAAAAGAATGATCCGAATTTGAAGCCCAGGGAGAAAAGCAAACTTCGCGATGTTAGAGTCAACTCGGCGCACAGCAAACTTGAGAAAACTGACAAAAAACCCTCCAAGAATGATACCCCGAGAAGCACGCCCGAACCGAAAATGTTTTTTCCGGAGCAAAGTACAAACACAGCAAGGAAGCCGGAAACATCTGTCCCTATAAACGTAATAAACTCCGTGACCGTGACGGCCAAGGCGGAGACCAAGACTACCACCGAGGCGCCGAAGAAGCAAGATTTTTTTAAGAAGGAGAAATCTAGCACCGCCAAGTGCGACTCGAAGAATACGTCCGTGAAACACGACAAGAGTTGCACGGCTCAACTGAATCTCAAAGGCGACCAGAACGACACAAATAAAGCCCTGCCCAAGTTCAAGTACGACAACGAGCTGGTTCCCAAAGCCGACTACGCCATGAATCAGATCCCAAACTACCACACGACGCACGCCCAGTACCAGTGGGCGCCGTGGGACCCGACGCGGCTGCAGGGCACGTGGGACCCGAACCGCTTCCTCGAGATGAAGAACAGCGACAAAAACTACCTGGACAAGTTCCAGGGTTTCAATCTACCTCATCTGGATCAAAAGCAGAAATCGCCGCAGAAGCTGCACACGATGTACGACCAGAAGGACTTCCACAACATCGCGTACGGCGCGCTGTCGGGCGTGTACACGGGGCTGCCGCACTTCAAGGAGGCGGCGACGAAGGGCCCGGCGAAGGCGCTCGAGTGCTCGCAGAAGAACGAGTGCAAGCCGTCGAAGCAGTCGAAGACGACGACGGCGTGCCAGACGCAGTGCGAGTCCAAGAAGTCGGCGGCCGCGGCCGAGGCGCAGATCAAGCAGATGATGCAGCGCCAGGCCAAGCCCGACGCGCCCAGCTGCGAGTACCGCCAGCCCGGCCTCGCCTCGCCCACCTGCAAGTCCTACGGCCAGAACGGGCCCTGCGAGAAGACCGACATCGACAAGAAGTCGCGCCAGAAGAAGGAGGAGTCCCCCAAGGTAAAATTACTAGGTTTCTTTGTCGTTAAATATCTCAATATGAATGTAAACTTATTATAACTTTTACTTGTAGCGCAATTCTCACTTAATTTTATTTAACTCTCCATATCTGTTAATGTTTTAATTTAACAGTTTTATCTGGAGTTGGATGCAACTGGTAGAGAATCGATCAAGGTGGCGAACATTTGGGGAGACCTATGTTTAGTAGTTGTCAGACTTGTCAGTGACAAGCTGATGATCGAAATGAATAATTTCATACTGTAGGACACTATATCTGGTTGATTTCAAACGTAACTTAATTCCATTTTTCTGATTCCGCCGAAAAGAGTGTAGGTACTCCTTTTTAAAAAGCTGGCGATCTCTTATCTAGTCAAATGGTCATTAGCGGCGGTGATGCGTACCATCAGATGAACAGTTTGTTTGTGTGTCACCTCTAGTATTAAAAAATGAGTGTTTAGGGAAATATTAAAATAGTGATTTTGTTTGTACAGGAAAAGGAGGAGATGTGCGAAGCGGTGAGCCCCGCGCTGCAGTCCATGGGCGTGTACACGCCGGACTCGACGAGCAACTCTGTCCACTCGGTGCAGTACCCCGCGTGCGAGCTGGACGTGTCGCAGCTGGGGCTGGAGTCGCCCACCAGCATCGGCTCGGACATGGCGTCGCCGTGCAGCATGATGCACATGCACCCCGCGCCCAGTCCGCAGTACCCGCACTCCTCGATACACATCCCGTCCATCATGACGCAGCCCAACCAGCCGCCCAAGCAGCAGAAGATCAATAATAGGAATAGGTAAGCTTTAGTTATGATAATAGAATGAATGAATGAAAACATTCCCGAGGGGAAGGGGATAAAAGGTTGGCAGCGCACTTGTAACTCCACTGGTGTTGCAAGTGTCCATGAGCGGCGGCAATTGCTTACCATCAGGTGATCCGCCTGCTCGTCTGCTACCTATCACATAAAAAAAAAACTTTATTTGGCCTGTTTACAGCAGGGAAAATTATATCTAACATAATCTAGGTAAGACTAAAATAAAAAACAATAATTCTCCCTACCAAACGCGCCAAATAGGTGGCCGCTCAGCAAAAGTGGTTTTCAGAGACAACCCTCTGAACACTATTGCGTACCTGTCCCATTTCCATGTATCATTCACATGATAATGGGAGGCATTCACAGGATAATGGGACTCACACGATAGTGGGAATAATAGGAGAGATATAAAATGACACGAATTTTTTTTTCGTTATAATACTTATCTTTGCAATAAATTCTGTACTATAAAACTTTTAAGGAATGAGATTGCTGTTATCTTTAGACCATCAGGTTGAGTAAGTCGGACGGCAATCGGTCCATCGTGATAGACAACATTTTTGGTTTATAGTCCAATCGTACCCCAGGCTCCGAAGCAACGGCTACGAACGTAACCGGGAACGACGCTTTGAGATAACCATGACTGTATGTCTAAAAGTAAGATGTGATTTGTTCCGCAGGAGCACCAACAACCCCAGCAACAGCGGCGGCAGCAGCGGCGGCGGCGGCGCGGACGCCAAGCTGCGCGGCGCCGCCACGCCGCCCGCGCGCCACCGCGCCACGCCGCCCGCGCACCAGCCGCACGGTACCTACTGCATTATATTATTAGCGGGTAGTGGGTCGCACTTTAACCCTTTTTGGGGCTCTGTCGATATGTTAGAGACTTGGAGATAAAAGCCAGCACCAATGAATTGTATTTGTATATACTGCCCATTGAGGGATAAAGCTACTGCTGCGCTTAAGATAGAATTCCGCATTCGATCCCGGGTCGGGATAATAATTTGGATTTGGGGAAAAATTTGTGCGTGACTGTTTCTGTTCAGACATTCTCAGTGTAAGTTCGAAGTCTGGAAATTGATAGTCTCGTATCACTATGCCTCGGAATCCACATGAAGTCGTCGGTCCTGCGCCTGATCTCACTTGGGTCGTATCACACCAGTGTCCCAATCTTACCAGAACACCAGTGTAATCCATAATTTTCATGGTATAACACCTCTCGAAGCGAGTTTACCTTTAGATTTCTCATTGTGAAGAATATGAGTGATGATGATAAAGTACTATCTATGTCTTCTAAATTTATGACCTTCATTCTATTTATAAAGAGATACAAACCGAAAAGGCGAAACACTAGTGCGTAGCAATGAATGCCCAGCTTTATCTATCGGAAGACAGTGGAACTACTGTACCGAAACGAAAAGTGAGGGCGGGCCACTATCCTATTACTATTATAAAGGCGAAAGTTTGTATGTATAGATGTTTGTTACTCTTTCACGTGAAAACTACTGAATGGATTTGAAATTCAAATCCATGTGGTAAAGTTTCATTCAAATTTTGAATGAAACTTTACCACAATATAGCTTATACATCAGAATAACACATAGGCTACAATTTTTGAGGTTTCTACGAACCTGAAGTCCAGGCGAACGAAGTCGCGGGCAAAAGCTAGTCGACGATATTTTTGACAAATAATAACTGTTTTTTTTATATAGGAGGCGTGTCGATGGGCGCGAGCAGCAGCGGCGGCGGCGGCGGCGGCGGCGCGGGCGCGGGCTACCAGGGCGGCTACCTGTCGTTCCAGCAGCAGCAGCAGTACCACGGCGGCGGCTGGGCGGCGCCCTCGTGCTCGCTGGCCAAGCTGCAGCAGATGGCCGACGCGCCGCAGCACCACCCGCCCGCGCTCACGCCGCCCGCGCTCACGCACCAGGTCGGTAACACTGACACACGTAGCGTCCCAGCAGCAGCAGTACCACCCATGGACATCAGCTACGCCACGAGTGCGAATGCGTTATCAGCCTTTGCAGTAGGAAGTATACGCTCGTTTCTAATAAATACCCCTGCAGGAAATTGGTTCCACAATGAGGAGGTGTGCGACAACAAATGTCGAAACCGCCATGGACGGAAATCCAAGTGTATTTCCTAATCCTAAGGCAAGTACGGTGGTGCAATTTGGCAGATGTCTCCAAATCGTATAATGCATCAAGCCATTTTTGAAACCAATTTTTTGGAGAACTGAATTCCTGCCATGTTTTATAACCAATGGGGTTACCATACTATAAAGCATATCATTGTGTGTTTGAACGAAGTGAAATTTATAAATAATATACAACATTATAAAATGATAATATTCTAGGAAAAAGACATCGTATCCAGATACTGGATAGTCTGACTAAAAATGTTTTACATGTGCAAAACTTAACTAACTAAACACGTATCGTATTCCAGTACGTGCAGCAAGCGGGCACGCCGCCGGGCGTGGGCGGCGTGGGCGGCGTGGGCAGCGTGGGCGGCGTGGGCGGCGGCGGCGGCGCGCACTACCACGCGGCCGCCGCCAAGTACTACCCGCCGCACAACCAGCTCGACTCGCCCAGGAACACGCGCAACACGCCCAGTAAGTATACATCATCATCATCAACATTTCAGTCAATAGTCGTCTACTGCTGGACGTAGGCCTCCCCCAATGTTCTCCACACAGATCGGTCCTGTGCCACCCGCATCCAAGGAACTAATCTCATGCTCAGCAATCCGTCTTGAGTCTTACTTACGTCCGATCGAGAGGTCGCTTCGGACGATACTGCACTATGAATGTAATGAATAAATTCAAAAACAAGTTAACAAATTTAAATGATTCTTTCGCGAGTATCGCTAACGAACTCTAAAGGTAATCACGTTTTGACAAGACTTAAGAAAATAAGTGTGTTATTATACTGATAAAAGTTAGTGTTTCCTTTGATTTGTTACTTTGAAGATTAACGACTGCACTCGCGAATGTTATTAAAAAATCGCCAGTACTTATTTTAATCCCGCTCGTGTTCTATGTGCCAATGACTTAAAGTAGTACATATATTTCCAGGCAACCTGAGCCCGATGCAGCACATGCAGATGGGCCCGGGCTCGCGCATGTCGCCCAACCTCAACACGCACATCATCAGCCAGTACGGGCTCAACGGGTACCGCGTCCCGCCGCAGCAGCAGTTCAACAACCTGCCCGTGCAGATGATGAACGTGCAGCCCGCGCAGTACCCCGCGCCCGACCCGCGCGCCCAGCAGCCCAACGTCTACGCCTACGGGTGAGTGGCCACATGCGACACCTGCCCGGGCAGATGATGGACGTGCAGCCCGCGCAGTACCCCGCGCCCGACCCGCGCGCCCAGCAGCCCAACGTCTACGCCTACGGGTGAGTGGCCACATGCGACACCTGCCCGGGCAGATGATGGACGTGCAGCCCGCGCAGTACCCCGCGCCCGACCCGCGCGCCCAGCAGCCCAACGTCTACGCCTACGGGTGAGTGGCCACATGCGACACCTGCCCGGGCAGATGATGGACGTGCAGCCCGCGCAGTACCCCGCGCCCGACCCGCGCGCCCAGCAGCCCAACGTCTACGCCTACGGGTGAGTGGCCACATGCGACACCTGCCCGGGCAGATGATGGACGTGCAGCCCGCGCAGTACCCCGCGCCCGACCCGCGCGCCCAGCAGCCCAACGTCTACGCCTACGGGTGAGTGGCCACATGCGACACCTGCCCGGGCAGATGATGGACGTGCAGCCCGCGCAGTACCCCGCGCCCGACCCGCGCGCGCAGCAGCCCAACGTCTACGCCTACGGGTGAGTGGCCACATGCGACACCTGCCCGGGCAGACCGGGGTACTACGTCACCGCCATTTTCCAGACTTCGAGCTGATATTGGATTTCTTAAAAGAAAGACTTGGATATAAATTTTGGCTAGACCCGGGGAACGCACGAACTTTCGAGGTGTGACCTATTACCCAATCCGTCACCGAGGCAACTAAAAAATATGTATCTCAGACGCTGGATGAATCCCATGAATGTTTCTCAAGAGTTCTCAAGAGATCGAACCACACGATCATTGGTATGGTTCATTTACACTTTGACCTATCAGCCCATCGATCTTCTTAGTAATCTGTTGAGAAGTGACAAAAGCCACTTCGGACCCTAGGGTTTGCTTGGTTTTGAACCATATTCCAGAATTTGAGAAATCTGGTAAATCCAATGATGCATGATACAAATGAACCCGAGTAGATTATTAAGATAATGTGAATATTTCCATCTCATTCCAGGTATATAAACCCGCCGCCGCCGCTCACCATGCAGACGCTGAACACGAGCATGCGCCGGTAGCCTCGCGCCCCCAAGTGATGCGCCCGCGCCGCGCCGCGCGCCCGCATCCTCGCCTAGCCTGCCCCAGTGACAGTGACAGTGTGATTGTGGGACTGAAGTGACGATTAACTTAAGATTTGTACAATCCGACTTCGGAACTTTTCGGTTATGAATGAATCCGGCGGCTCTCGCGTGTAGACGTTTTTAGGTAGTAAAATACGGGTTTCTGACCATTGAGCGTTCAATCATGTTTTCTGATTATTTTTTTATATTTGCTTGTAATGTAAAACTTGATAAGTTTTTGGTAATGAATTCTGAAAGCAACTTTTTCTAGTTTGTGTAAGGGAATGTCACTGAAATAATTGTAGCCCTCAGTTTTTATTTCTAATTCTGAACATTGTGATCATCAAATAGTTTATGTGACATGTCATAAAAGACAACCTCAACATACTCACACAATATTGCATAAACAATGTGTATTTTATAATGTCTTTGTATCTGTATCCTGAACTCTGTGGCATGAAATTGAAAGTTCAATAGTCAGAGGCTTGTGGTACGAATATATTTTCGCTCCCACATTAACGTGCGACGTTCGGTGTTAGCGTTAGGCGGCAGTGACTGTGGAGTTCGTAATACTCAGTAGGCATTCCAGATCGGACGGTTCGAACGCTCGGGTAACCCTGACCAAAAATGCTGCAGTGTATAGTTAAGGCATAGTACAAAGTGAAGCTTCGGATAAGCATAGTTTGTATATAGCGTAGCTACGTTAAGGATCGGTAATCGTGAACACCACTTCAGCTGCCTTACCCCCGCGCGGCGAGGTAGCGCGACGTTCTGTTGTCTGTGTTGTAACCAGTGGCAGCTTTGTTATTGTTTTGTATCATATTATGAATGTAATTATCGTTTCTCTATCGGAGAAAGCACTGTACCCCATATGGAAGCTGAATAAAGTACAAAATTGCAGATAATGATGTATTTAAATCTCTTTACAATAATGACTTCGTCAGCGAAAAGTAGCATAATTATATAGTGCAATAATTGTATGTACGCTGCTAGGACACATGTTTAATATTGGCGATCGCGTTCTAGACTCACTCGGTGAGATACTGTGATAACTGGCGGTTGGGCGGTGGTCTACTGGGCGTGTGCTTAAATCGTAAATTAATATATACTTAATTTCCAAAGAAATAATGTTAAGTCTTTGGTTACGTTGAAAATAAGTGCAATGTTTTTCGAATCACAAATTGTACTTCTGATGTAAAGATTCTTTTGAAACTCATATTTTATATGTATATCCTGTTTACGTTATAATGTTTGCGTGCACACGTACGTGGTAGGTTTAAAGTTATTTTATACAGTAAGTAATCCAGATTGTCCTGTCATCTGTTCTTCGAAGTGCCTCTTTCTCGTCCCGTCTGCTTGTGTTCCAGTGTAAGATATTGTAAATGTAACGCTTCATTAACACAAGGCTTATAAATATAGAGCTCGTAAATAATTTTAGCATATTTGTACGATATAGTTTGATGGATGTGGCGAGGCGACGGCGCGGCCGAGGCTGCGTGTTTGACGACGGTTATTTTTATATTTTGTATTCCTTTACCCTGGTAGGATTTTAACGTTTTTTTTTATTAAGATTACGTCTTTGTTTTACGCTTTGCTTAAGGATTATTTTCGTGTTATCCCAGTAATTTATTGCCAAATGTTATTAACACTGACTTTGCGATTGGTTTAAGTATTTTAGGTTATTAGTTGTGAGCCTCACGCATACGTTTAGTTCGCGCGGCGGCCGCCGCCCGCGATGCGGCGCCGCTGTCGGTAAATTATTTGTAAGAACTGTCCTCTAAGGTTATGAATGTTATTTGTTACTAATGTGTAGTATATAAAATATTGTAAATACAATAACAGTAAGAACATTGTAGCAGGTGTTATCACACAAAATATAATTTTGTGAAAAAATTGGAAGTTTTATTTCATTAACTCTAGGATGTCGCCTTTTTCCTCTTTATTTAGTTTTCAAAAGGTGCATATACTATTGAGGTTATTCCCAGTCGTCCCCATCGTGATGACGGTGGGCGCCATCACTGGGGAAGAAGTTGCCACTTTGCAACTTTCAAATGCAGTAAATTCAAATAACACAAAAGTAGGAACCTATCACGGTACATAATGTCGTACATGGCTTAGCGGTTTTCCGACGGTTTCTGATTGCGTATTAGAAAAAAATTACTAGAAAAATATCTAGTTATACCTTACGGCATCTTATATCTAAAATTAAAATTCTGCAAAAAACCTACATACGTATTTTGGGTGTATCTGTGTACATCCCACGTGTTCTACCAACCATTCTGAACAACATTTATTCTATCATTTTCGGAAATACTTTTCATACAAACTCGGTCACGTGACGTAGTCATTTTGTAAGGAGTCAAATTTTTTTTCGATGAATTTCAAAAAGTCGTTGCACAGATGTTGTTTAGAATGGTTGGTAGAACAGGTGGTTTAAGGGATGTGAATATTCACAGATACACCCTGTATAAAAAAAATAAAACTCCGATAAATGGGAATAGGCATGTACTTATTTTATTATTATATAATATAAGTATATAAATCAAAGTATTTTCAACAAATTATAACAACACTTTCGTTTCTATAAATATTTCTAAATGGATAACAAATAAAAACAAATGAGGTTCCAATAATACATAATTTTGGTCATGATTAAAATTTTGAGATCAAAGTCTAGATGAAAAAGAAGGTATTTGGTATAACATCTGCTAGTTACAGTAAACTACATAATTATAATTATGTACATACATCCAATCGCCCACATCTCAACCTTATGTTTTTGACTTTGTATTATAATATGCAAGTAGGTTTTGGAAAAATGTTTATATGGCACCAAAAGTACAAATACACAAGTAGTTTTAAAGATGTGGGAAGGAGGATAAGTCAGCAATTTAGCATCTTTAATGCGTCAAAAAAGTCTTGAAAATCTGATTTTTGGGGAACTAACGGCGTACCCATCTTTTATGACCAATGAGATTAGCATACCCAATGATCTAAGTGGCAGAGGCGCTATCAATTAATTTCATGGCTTTATTGACACATTTTACAAAATATTAGAAAACATTTGAAGTGGCTCTATTTTCACTACGTACTATGTAAAGTTTAGTATAATAATCATGATAATATTACAATTTGCTAAACATAAAAAAGGGGTTTAATAAGTAATCTGTGCTGATGAATTCAGATGAATTAGGGTGGCACCAGACCAATCGATTGATCCAGGCTTTTAATGAAATCGTCCTCGATCGATCAATGGAGGCTATCGCGTGTGAAAAATCCGCTAGATGGCGTACTGTTACACTCGAGGTCCAACTTCAACGGAGGTGGTGTTGTGACATTATCACATCTCACATCAAAATCTCGTGTAGATGGACATCATTTCTAGAGTACGCCATATCCCCCATAGTTCTGGTAACATTCATAGTTCTGGTTACATAGATATCGAAAATTACATTCGTTCTTTATGATAAGTAAAACCGTCATAAAAATACAGATCAATAGATCTAAGTTTTATCTACTATCTACCGGTCAAGTACGAATCTTTTAAGCGCTTATACCTAACATCGAGCTGCACACATTGAAATGCTTCGAAGACCCGTACTTAAGCGTAAAATTATGTAGATTGAATTGATTAAACAATAGCCCCCTTATTAAAAACCGTGGTCTATTTATTTTGTGTTATGGTTTGTAACGCATTGATTAATTCTGCCAATGTCAAGTGATTAAAGAAACATGAACTGATAGTGAAATTGATCGGTGGAGTTCTATGTATCTCTTGGTTTAATTGAGATTCTTTTTCGTTAGAACACCACCTATAAAAAATAACAAACACATAGACAACACATTATTTTTCGTTGGTCTAAGACTTGGTTAAAAACTCATGCTGTAACTTTTATTTGCCACGTTTATAAAGTGGTCCAGCATCATGTTTAAACCATGACTAACTGTCTATGTTTTGTAATAAGGGGTAAATATCAGGCATTGTTAATTTAAAGTTAATAACAGAAATCTAGTCTTCTCTTGCATGGGAGAACTTTTTGGCACAAAATTTGGTGGCACAAACATATTTGGTAGTAGATTCACATTATTGCACAAAGAAAATAACAATATTTACATAGTAAGTATACCTAGCAGGTATTTAAAGGAAGAGTGTTCTAGTTATACACAAGTCCTAAATACAATATCGTTGGCTTTTCAGTCATCCATAATTTTACAACAGATATTTTTAAAATTTTAAAAACATAAAAAATAATGATAACTTATCGGACTTAATATATTCAAATTTATGTCCATAACATTATGTATACTTATTACGAAATCCATTTGTGGCAGAGACGTGCAAACGCTTGGGCATAAAATAAGGTTTTTTTAAGTCCAAACGACACGACCAGTGCGAACGGATTTAATTATTTCTAGTCGTGTTTGTATCTTATCTCTATAACACACTAAGAAGTCAATTTAAATTTTCAACAAATGTCAATTTAAAATAAAAACAGCTTATACATACATGTACGTCACCACTAAATATTAAATTAAAAATAAACTTTTTATTTATTTTAAGCCTATAACAACCTTTATAAAATTTAAGTCTCACTTTTAGAGGAAACCTAAGGTCAGCCAGTAGTCAGTCACTGATTGTAACAGTACGTAGTAGTACTATTTGAACCTGTAACATGACACTGACACTGCTTGCATGTACCTACTCCCACCACGGCTTGAGCAGAAGTGGTTGTACCACGCGTAAGGTTAAGTTACCCACCCGCAGTGCAAAAATAGCACTTAAATCTCAGACATAAGAACGATCCGAAGTACATACAAAGAGGGTAAAGCTACGTGCCGCCGTGTACTTTGCAAATGAAGTCGAGACTTAGGGTGCGTTTCCACAGAAGCGGAGCTACGTGGAGTTGAGCGGAGACTTGTAAAAATTTACCAATCACGTTGCTCGAAATACACATCTCATCTCTGATGAGCAATGTGATTGGTCAATTTTTATAAATCTGCGCTCAACTCTGCTCTGCAGATCCGCTTCAGTGGAAACGCACCCTTACAGGGGGGCGATTCTCGTGCACTTGACATAAGTCGAATTAAGAGATTCCATACATTCGTCCAAATCTCTGTGCTTCCACAGTGAAGATCGATTTTCCTACACCTCTAATATCTGTACATTATGTTACATCATACATGTACTTTTTTTATTATGTTTATAATCTGTTAAGCATACAGCAACTATAGAAGTTATAATAGCATTATCAACATTTAGGTAGGTACAAAGCGAAACTTAATATTTACAAGACTAGTGATAAAAAATTAATAGAAAAATAAATTAAAGTGACTAATACCCATTTTTTGAATGTTTTGAGGCGGAAAGAAAGTTAATATTATTTAAAAACCATGGCTCAACATGTTGATGTTACTGTCGTAACATCTCGGTTCAATATAATCATAAACATCATCATAGTTTTAAATACTTTAGCTTAAGCCTAGAAATATCAATATAGTACCAATAACATTGCCATAGAAGGTGTACAACCACCATTGGGGCAGTGCAACCTACAATATCATTGTTATAACAACCAATTACTTTTGTCTTACAATTACATTTGACGGCCTCGATGGCGCAATGGCTAAGGTGTTCGCCCGAAGCGCGAAAGGTCCCGGGTTCAATTGCCGGTCAAGTAAATTTAGGAAGCTACATTTTCTAAAGTGTTTGGGTCTGGGTGTTCTGGGTTGACGCCCCCAGTTAATTATCATCACCTGGTACTCATAGTACAGGGGTTGCCCTAGTTTGAGACCAGGTTGATTGGTGTGATTGTCTGGCGCATTTTATTTATTATACTTCTTTACATGCAGTGCAAGACTTCTTTTCAAGCAAGGCATGCAATTCATCATATTAATCTTTCTAAACTATTTTAAGTTTGCAAATAATAGAAATTGAAATGTCAGCATTACTGGACCGAATAAGCAGCCTTACATGTGTACAAATAGTACAATAGTTTTTCTTGTGCCTTTCACTTGACATTTACTGACTAAAAATGACAGTATAGCACAAATATTACTGTCAATATTGATATAAAAACTGCATTAATTGTATGGGCTTATATTCTTATAAATAACAGTCAATATTTACTTACTACGCTGGCTCAACGATCCAAGGCGGGTCTTGGCCTCCGAAGTCAAAGTTCGGCATTATGATTGGTCCTATGCCAATTTTGACCAATGATGCATAATTCACAATTTGATCACACACGAGATATCTCGGACGACCCACCAGATGACGTACCGTTGGTCGTCCCAGATAAGCTCTTTTGGTCGCTCTATCCTCTCCTATTCTATCCACGTGTCCGAGCCAGCGTAGTCGGTAATAAAAGTCAGTACATTAATTTTAGTCAGTACATTAAATACATATTGACAACAATATTTGTTCTATTACCACTCCATCAACATAGAAAGTCTATTGTTGCCTTCGGGCTTGGATCGCTTTCATGCGTCTGCCATAATTTGCCAATAATAACTGTAAAAATCATATTTGCACATCTACTGGCATTGGTGGATGATCGGTTGGTCTTCTGTCAATGTTTACCCGCCCTCTCATAATTTTCAAACTGTTTTCAGTCACCTTGTTGCAGCCACGGATCAGCAGACCTTCAAGGTGCCGGCTGTGGTTACCTAGAGCCCTGTAAAATAAGTTATTTGTTTAAAATTATTAAAAAATATACAATATATAAGCTGGTACCCACGACTTCTTCCGCGTGAATTAGTATGATAGATTTTACTATTTTGTTGATTGTGTATTAATTATGATTTGTTAGAAATTTAATTCTGCAAACTGTCATTTGAATGATAATGGACAAATAAATAGTATTCTGACCTGACTCCTTTGTCTGTAATGTTCGAACATCCAGTCAAGTTGAGCAGCTTGAGCGAAGTGCTATACCTCGACAAGGCATACAGGCATTTGTCAGAGATTTGCTTGTTGCCCTCCAAGTTGAGCGTCTTTAAATGCCTGAATTTCTTTATAAAGATGAGTATGCAGTTTTCCGACATACACAGGCAGTGGGACAAGTCTACATCTTCTAGCTTGCTCTGGTGCAATGCTAGGGCTTCCATAGCACCGGTGGTGAGCCACGTACACCTCGCTAGCTTCAAAGTTTTCAAATTATTACAGTAGAGAATGACTGGCTGCAAGCATTTTGCTGTTAAGTTTTTACACTGGCTAAGGTTGAGATTGATTAAGCCGGGGTTCTGCATCAGCATGGGGATGAGGTCGTCGTCGGTGATGTGCGTGCATCGGCTCAGGTTCAGTACAGTCAGCCTTGTGCAGGTCCCTGTGAACACCTGCAAAACCCACAGCATTCAACGACTTTGCAACATACTTCACACACATAAACTGATCTCAATGTTACTTACGCCAAAGGTTTGCGACGAGAAGCTCTTATTCATCAGTTTCAAGGCCTTTAACTTTGAAAAAAACATGTTTATAATCTGCAGGCAAGTTTTGGAGACACATCGGAAGTTGAAACATTCTCGTATGGTGAGGTAAGGCAGCACTTTGGCGACCAGAATGTCTTCCCAGTACAAGTCGACCAGTTGCGTTGTTCTCTTCATGTTCATTCTGATTTCAGTACATTTTCCGGAAAATCAAATAAGAATATTCTCGGCCGTTTGTTGACAAGTTCGGCATTCATTGATTGATTGAAAGAAAATGTCAACAATTGACAGTGACAGTAACAGATGACGTTTGTTTTTTTTACAACAATTATTTTGTTGAAGCAAAGAAATTTTGACCGTGCAGTTGAACAAAACGTATTCATTAATAAAATTATAGTTTTTGGTGCACTTTTGTGTTTTATTTGTAAAAGTATTGCAACAAAGTGGTATCAAAAAATAAAAGACAAATCGCTGATTTGTATAACACAGCTTGCTCTTGTGTCGAGCGAGTTGTTTGTTATGTTACGCTGAAACTTGGTTTACTTACCTAATATAGTGTCAAATACAGAACAATACCCAGCAATAGATACTACCTGTAAAAAGTAGGTACCTAGTTTTGACAGAATCTGCAGTTCGATAAAAACAATTAAGCAATAAATCAGAACTACCTACCGGATTTGACGCATATGACCTCATACAAACAGACGACTAAGACTAGACTATAAAGAGTTGACCTAGAAAAAGCATATCATGTATTTAAATTCGACGAAACAAGGCTAAGCACACACATGCTGTTTGGCCCGAGATAATGCAAGTTCATCCGCTGAATACCAACTTGTTACTTCTATTTGTATAATAACGCCTTAGAGGCTGCAATTTAGAGGGCCAGTCTCTCGCCGCCGGCAATCTAGCGCGCACACAAGGCAGCGAAATTGATTCTGATGATGGACATGATACGATTAATCATCAATCTTGTTGTAAACAGGAAATGGAGATATAGGCCAGTCATTCAAGACAAGACACGAGGCCTGCAAAAAGTGTGGGTAAAACGTTGATACTAGAAATAGGTAACTTCAGTGAATAAGTAGGAGGTAGGTAAGCTCAGCGTCAAAAGTACTTAGGTTGAATTTCTTAAAGCACAAGCTTGATCACCACGCTTGCCTAATGCGGATTGGTGATTACAAACCCGAGTTATTATAAACAGCTCGGAGCTCGTAGTAGCGATGACTTGATTTCTATGATGGAGGGCTTTGCCCTGCAGTGGGACAGTTACCTATACATGCTGATTCTTTTTAGGCGGCAGCATGGGCGTAGCTAGGGTGGGGCAGGGGGGGGGGGGCAGCTCCCCCCCCTGTATCATGTTGACGTCCCTACTAATTTAACTTATCTATTATTATCAATAGAAAAAAATAAAACCATTTGGGGGGAACGGGGTAAAAGGTCGACAGCGCAATTGTACTCTGCTGGTGTTGCAGATGTGTATCGCTTACCATCTTTATGATCGTCTTCGACCTATCTGTTCGAATCCTACCGAACATAAATGTAATTTTCATTGCGGCATCCCTAAAACGCAGGATGTCCGCTTCCGTGTTATTGTTATTATAGTGGCACTAAAAGAGATAGAGCACATTCTCTTTATATAAGAAACTCTAAGATGGCCGGGTGATATAGAGCCGCCATGTGATCAATTTTTACATCTATACAGTTATTGATACGCCAGAGAATAATGCGTTGAAATGGTTAATAAAACCTCGCTAATTCGTTGCAGTAAAATAACAATACAATTAATACAGTGTCCATGTAATAACAGTAATACATCGAAGTGTTCAGCTTCACACGCCATGATTCGTACATAAACGGGGAAAATAATGATTATAAAGTAATGAGAGCATGCTCCACAGCAATTGGTAATAATTAACATGTAAGAATTAATACATAATTAATGAGAAAAGTGTACATGTGTGTACGAGTGAGTGAATAAATACACATACATGATTGGAAACAGTGTTTGTGATTGAAATATTCCTGCTAGCTAGCCCATTAGCCTGTCCATGATATGCCAGTAAGTACCTATACATAAGAAATACAGATACAGTCCACTTAAGCTCTAGATAGCACCACGAAGGTACATACTGTAGTGTTTGTGTAAATATACCTGTACTGTCACTGACACTGACACTGACACTGACACTACTGACACTGTCTCGTGCGCACTGTGTGGCGGGGCGCGCGTCAGTCTGGCGCGAGCCACAGGCGAGAGCGGACGCGCCGCCTGCGCATATAGTGTGTTGGCGAGCCAGTGAGTTGTGTGATATCGGAATACATTACAAGTGGCGACGAGGACAAAGTTCGGTCTTATATCATTTATCTAACATTCGTTTTAATCATTAAAAAGAAAAAAAAAATTTTTTCAACATAAGGAAAGATCACTATTCCATGTTATTAATTAATTAGTTACGATCGCTATTACTTGTATTAATTAGTTACTTTGAGATGTGATTTTTCGTACTGGAATGATAACTATTATCCACTCGAGGTGTCAGTGTAAGTTTCCTACAGTACATAAACAAAACAAAACGTATTCACCGTATAGTACGGCGCATATCGCAGCTTGTATAGGGGTTCTCGTGTAAAGCGTAAATACCCGTAAATGGAAATAGTTAAATACTTAAATGGTAGCAAATAAATGGGATATCCTTTTGTAACCTAGGCAAATACGAGGATAATGAGTCTTAACAAACCTGTTTCATGTAGACTAGTGAGTTGCTAGTATGTACATTATTTACTTACTTGTTAAAACGTTGTTCCATATTTTTGTGTAGATTAATAACGGCCGCTGTCATCATTTAAGCTAGTGTTCAATTACTTGGGTATCGGTGGTCTTTATGCTTATCGAAATAAGTGTCAATATATTTTCTTAAGTAACCGATTAGTTAATCAACGATTCTGAGTGCGACAGTAAAATTGTAAATTAATACCATTTGGCATTTATAAGAAAAACCTTATGTCATAATGATAATGTAAAATAATACCTAACTGCAAATAACAAAATATACACATAGTCAAATATAATAATGTGTTGTATGTTGTTTATATACAAAGTGCGTGGTTTAAATTAAATTAAACAATCTCTATTTTAGAATTTTTAAATCCAGGATAGTTAGATAGATAGATATACTTTATTGCACAGAGGTGGAATGCATGAGTGAAGCAACGGCTATAGACAGTACAATAAGGCGGTTTTGTCGCCTGTAGCGGTTTCTTCCGGACAGCCTTTGGGTAGAGGAGAGAAAACAGCGTGTTGGCAATGGGGGTAAGGCAGTGCAAATAGATTGCTGAATGAAAATAAGAAGTACAAATACTTATAATTATACATGACATACTTAAATAATAATAACTAATTATATAATAACTAACTAATAATAGTAACTAATAAATCATAAATACATAGCTTAAAAGTTTCTATATGGATAAGTACAAATGACCAAAGAATAGACCACATATGAAGAAGAAGCAGGGGTTCATTAGGAAGTCAAGAAGTGAGTTTTAAGACTTTATTTATTTATTGATTATTACTATTATTTTAATTAAGTGTTAACAAGAACACATTATATTTTGTTAATTACTGACCTTATATTTAATTACTGACCAGTGATTCAGTGGCTGATGAACCATCCTCTAAGGCGTGATGGCTGCGCTTTGGGGGTTCCCGGTTCGATTCCCGGTCGATTAATTTTTAAGTGCATTATTTACTTATGAATAAATTACAAAGAGTTGCTATGACAATTATAAAATTATAAATAGTATTTATTAGACAACTCACCCAGTTCGGTAAGACCTACTTATTTGGTGTAAAGGTGCCCCATTAAATTGGAATACCTTGGTATATAGTTAAATTGTAAATATGTGGTTTCAAGGTACCTCCATTAGATTGGAAACCTTGGTACAAAGGTACCTCCATTAAATTGGATATTATGTGGTATAAAGGTGCCTCCATTAGATTGGAAAACCTTGGTACAAAGGTACCTCCATTAAATTGGATATTATGTGGTATAAAGGTGCCTCCATTAGATTGGAAAACCTTGGTACAAAGGTACCTCCATTAAATTGGATATTATGTGGCATAAAGGTGCCTCCATTAGATTGGAAAACCTTGGTACAAAGGTACCTCCATTAAATTGGATATTATGTGGCATAAAGGTGCCTCCATTAGATTGGAAAACCTTGGTACAAAGGTACCTCCATTAAATTGGATATTATGTGGCATAAAGGTGCCTCCATTAGATTGGAAAACCTTGGTACAAAGGTACCTCCATTAAATTGGATATAATGTGGTATAAAGGTGCCTCCATTAGATTGGAAAACCTTGGTACAAAGGTACCTCCATTAAATTGGATATTATGTGGTATACAAAGAGATGTACCTCCATTAAATTGGAAAGCACAAAAATCGCAAGGTATGTTTTATTTATGTCAGGTCGCCCCTACTAATTCATCATGACGTCACACGGCTTACAACCTTTAGAGAAATTGGAGTAGAGGGTGACAGTGCGTCTTTAGGCCAACGTTGGGAAAAATGGAAACGGTCTTTGCGGATTTATTTAGAAGCAGCAGATATCACTAGCGACGTGAAGAAAAGAGAGAGAAAAAAACGGGTTTTGTGTTAACATTTATCTGCGATTGATTTTATTTTGATGCGGCAGACAGTGGTAAGTAAATGCAATCTCACGGAAATATGTTTCCCACCGACAGTTTTGACTCGATAGACACGGATATTTCACAAGATAGGATACATTGGGCTTGTTAATATTTTAAAACAATATTGGACGCCCCTATGAGCTAACTTAGGATGCCTAGTCTCTGGTTTAATTGGTCTAAATTGCACTATGTAACGCGGCTGGTTACAAAAAGTAGTCCGTTAGAATTGAAAATAGGATTGGGAAGGTCGCGCTACCTTGACCGTTGAATCTGATGTTTTCTGACTGCTCAGAACCGGAAGTAGGTTTAGATGAAGCTAGTGCTTTAGCCGTAGAGAATACTAGAAAAATGCATTTACGATAAACCTAGGTTTGATTGTAACAAAGTAAAGCTTAAAAAGTTCTCTGTTTGTGATTTTTTATTCCTGAAAAATGAGGAACGCAATCAGGTCAAATTAGACCCGGAGTTTAAAGGACCGTTTAAGGTGGTGGAAGCCCTAGATGGTGACCGTTACACGCTAAAAGCGCTAAATTCTAATCGAACCCACAAATATGCACACGATAGGTTGCGTAGGATGCCAGTAGGTCATGTACCAGTCGAGGTTGAAGTAGAGATACATAGTGAGCCTAGTGTTGAAAAATAGCGCCTTAGTGTGTGATATGGTGGTAGCTTGAGTGGGTGCTCTAACGGCCGTAAAAGAGTCGACCGTACCAGCAGTCATTGCGTAGTCGTGGCCCGGTAGAAATCGGCGTCTCTTGGGGAAACCTAAAGAGGTGCGTGATGCGCGTTTGGCTCTGGCGGAGGTCGTGGTCTGGGCAGACCGTAGTGTGTAGTCGGTGGGCGATGCACACGTGAGCGTGTGGATGCTCGTATGGGGAAGGCCAGGAGTGTTTTCAGTTCGGCCGTGGGGCCGTGGCGTTAGAGTGATCACTCAGGTATTTGGTAGTGTACATAGTAGATGTTGGTAATGTGAATAAATGTAGAGATCGAAGGGTACGTGACTCTGGTTATTCTTTTTCGTTGTTAAGTGTGCGATTCAATGTTGTGTTCCCTATAATTAATGTAAAGTAATGGAAAGGAGCCTGAAAACCTAGCTTTATAATTTGTTCCTTAAGATGCTTAATGAAGTCCTAGAAGTCAAAAGTTGCTTTATTTAAAATCATTTGGTAGACTTGGATGAGGTTAGACAGTTAGCTTCCGATAATATTGCAAAATCCGCGAGTAACAATAAGTCTCGATTTGATGGTACGATGTTTTGATTGAAAATGAAGAAAGGAATCAGACTGAGCTAGATTAGCATAGTTAGAGGGCCGTTTGAAATAGTTGAGATCTTGGATGGAGATCGTTATGTTCTAAAATCGTTGAGTTCGAGGCGCACTTACAAATACGCGCGTGATAGGCTAAGAAAGCTCCCTGATAATGACGAAGTCATTGAAGAAATCGATCATGACGATGTAGAGTCCGAGAGTTCGTAAAAGTTGTTTCGGTGTAGAGATTCGGATTGCATTGAGTTTTGTGCTGGTATGTGTTGATGGCACCAGAGGTTATTCGTAGCGTAGCTCGAGAGAAATCGGTGTCTGCTCTGTGTAGTCCGTGAGTACGCGGTACGCGGATAACTCTGGTGGGTGTTGGGTTTCCTTGGGAAGCCGTGGAACCTGGAGGGTTCGGTAACGTGGCAAGAGAGATGCACGTAAATGAAGTGGGTGAAAAAGACCACATGTGTTGTATTGATCCAAGGGGACCATGTGTTGGTTGTAAGAGACCGTGTTGGACAAAGTTGAAATGAAATCTTTCTCATTAGTTGAATGTTTGTAAAATTGCAATTGTATGTGCAACAGGACTCTGTGTCAAACTTGATGATTTCTTCTCTGAGTTGTACATGGGAGTACCATGTAGTCATTGTTTATTCTCGTAAAATTATCATTACTACTACTAATTTGTTGTTATGGGACGAACGCCTTATCTCCGTGTTATTTTAATTAAAATGTTACATTGCTCTTGCTGTCTTTAACGTTACATTACATTGAATCAAATGAGGTTGATGAGGATTATTAAAGTTACGTTTTCCAATGTAGAGTGCCTTTATTGAAAATCCCTAGTAAACGAGCGTAGGTGTAATACTAGGTCAGGGAAAGCCGAGCAACGCGATGCTGTGCGGATGTGTCTCTTGATCTCATTTCTTAAATTATAATCCAACACCACACGTGTAGAGAAGGCAAAAGATGGAGACGTAATGATAAGGAATGAAGAGACTTGACAGACGTTGAGGAGGAATATAAGTAATACACCTGAAGAGAATTGAAGGTGAGTGGAAATCCGTTCAAGAAGATGAAGGAGGAAATCATAATCCGGAGGAAATTAAATGTGATTAATATGCCATTTGTGAATCAGTAGATTAATAAAGTTTTCAATAAGGAAGAGATGTAGTGTTTGTGTAAATATACCTGTACTGTCACTGACACTGACACTGACACTGACACTACTGACACTGTCTCGTGCGCACTGTGTGGCGGGGCGCGCGTCAGTCTGGCGCGAGCCACAGGCGAGAGCGGACGCGCCGCCTGCGCATATAGTGTGTTGGCGAGCCAGTGAGTTGTGTGATATCGGAATACATTACACATACCATACAGTAAGACCTAAAGAGACCTAGGCTAGGAATCCTATGATTCCATCTATCCATACATACAGCCACAGATTTCTCCATGGTCCTATCGAGCAACGTGAGATAATTTAGCATATGGGCTGCTGAAAGGACAAACAATCAGGTGCCAATCAGCCTTATCGGCAATCCACAAGTTTTTATTCAAGAAATATTGCTAACAAGTCTAGCCATACAGTATTTACGAGGCCGACATTCAAGCAAAGTAACAACGAGCGCCGATCAGCTATCTCGCCATTCAAAAAATTTGGCCATCAGTCTACGGGGTCAACATTCGAGAGAAGAGAATCGTCTCAGCGTATTCATACAGTTTCATCGGCATTATTATTTAATAACAATATCAATTACGTAATTTTCGTCATCCATTTTGTCAACAAACAGCAGCGCCATCTGTAGTCGAAAACTTGTACTACACGCATCGATTTCGTCCAATCAGAACAAACGTCAAGAGAGAAAATGTCAAACCTCAACCAGTCACAGCGGATTACGTCATCAAGCGTACGCGCCGACCAATAGGACGCAAGTTGGGAGCCGACGCGTGGGCTGGTGCCGATTGGTCTGCAGCCGCCATTGTTTTACTATTTATTTACAAGCTTTTTACACGGATATAATTTATAAACAGTTTTATCGATTTTAATCAGTGAAACATGGATAAAAACGACCACGAATCCAAAGGTAATGACGATCTTTCTCTTTTGCGTAATAAAAAGAGGGGTGTACAAGGTTGGATAACTCGTTTGCAAAACGAAATAGATGCGTTGTCGCCATCATCAACAAATTTGCCTCATCTTGAAATAATTGAAGAACGATTACGTTCTCTTTTTTCGAAATATGAAGATTTACTATTTCAAATAATAGAATTAGATCCTTCACTTGACGATGGCGGCAAGGTTGAGCAAATTTACACCGATTCCATTGTGAAAATCAAACAGTTAGCAAAATTACTTCAGAATGATGTTCACAGCGATTCAAACACAAAAAAGGTTCCATCTACTGTGAATACTAAGCTGCCAACCATCACAATTCCGCAGTTTAGTGGCAAATATTCAGAATATAAACCCTTTATAGGTCTTTTCAATTCTCTCATACACAATAATGATAACCTAGACAATATACAAAAGTTGTACTATCTCAGAGGATTCTTAAGGGGGGAAGCCTCAGATTAATTAAAAATTTACCATTATTAGATTCTAGCTATGAAGAAAGTTTGCAAATCATAAAGCGAGATATGACAACGAATTTTTAATAAAATCTGAGCACATCAACATGTTGTTAGACATCCAAACAATTACTAGATCTTCAGCTGTAGTTTTAAGACAATTTCTCACAAAAATAACACAAAATCTAGCTTCCTTAAAAAATCTAGGAATCAATATCGAGAACTGCCCTGTAATCCTCACTATTTTACTCAGAAAGCTGGACATATTGTGTAGTAGGGAATACCAAATAATGTGTAGTCATGAAAAAAAGGAGCCTTCCCTTAATAATCTCATGCTATTTCTAGACGAACGAGCGAGGGCGCTGGAGAACAGCGGCCAACAACAACAACAACAACAACAACAACAACTTCAGTATCACCCGCTGAGTCCAGAGCACAAGGTGCTCGAGCGAGTCAGGGCACACTATCGCAACACAGGACAAAGAGTTCCCTACCCACCACAACACAGGTACAACAGACCTCCACCGCCAGCCACTATGAAGGCTGTCGAGGAAAAGCGGCCCCCAGCCACTATGAAGCTGTCGAGGAAAAGCGGCCCCCAGCCACTATGAAGGCTGTCGAGGAAAAGCAGCCCCCAGCCGCTGTGGACAAGGCGATGGAAGAAAGTACTTCTTCTTCACCAAAGGAGCAAGGGCAGTGCATATATTGTAAGTCACAAACCCACAAACTTTTTAATTGTGCAAAATTCAAATTATTGCCTCCCTGTGACAGACTAAATTTTGTCACAGGCAGAAAATTATGCAAAATATGTCTAAATAGGCATGTTTACAAGTGTCGCTATCACTTCATATGTAACAAGTGCAAAGGAAGCCACAATAGTCTTATACATGTGGACAAGGCCGTTCATCCAGTCTCATTTTTGTCAGAGACAGATTGTACACAGGTACTATTGCCGACTGTACAAGTAAAAATCATAGCCGACGACGGCAGAGAAGTTATTGTTAAAGCGCTGCTTGACAGTGGCTCACAAATGTCTTTTATTACAAAAGACTTAATGCAGTTATTAAAATTGAATCCCAAACCCATAAAATCAAGAGTTTTAGGTATTGGCAACAATATAAGAAATTTAGATAAATATGTCACTATAAAATTACACTCATTAATCAAAGAATTTCAAATAGATGTGTCATGTTTTGTCCTTGATAGAATTACCACTATGTTACCTCAAGAAAAAATTGATATCTCCAAGATTGTGCTGCCCTCCAACATCAGCCTTGCTGACAAAGACTTCCATAAACCAAGTGAGATACATTTATTAATTGGTGCTGATGTGTTTTTTCAGATGGTGGAGACTGGATCGATGAATATAGGAAGATTGACCCCAGCAACAGACTCGAGAGATTGCGTTGCGTGCCCCCCAGCCACAGAGGCAGAGGACCACCACGCTTCCTCCCGTCACCTCAATCCAAGCCCGAATGAGCAGCCTAGTCCTTCACACATGCACAACGCAACAGCTCCAACAATACAGCTTTTGAGTACTCACTTTGGTCATGTCATAGCGGGGAAATTTCCATTTATGTTAAAGTCACAAAATCCAGTTTCTTTAAAATGTACCGATTGTAGAGAAATTAATGAGAATGTAAAAACATTTTGGCAATCAGAAAAGGTACCAGAGATATTTCCTGAAAAATTATCAGAACATGACACATGTCAACAATTATTCAAAAATTCAGTTAAACTTGAAAATAATCAATTTACAGTAGAACTACCCACAAAGTTGCCGCTTGACTCCATTAACAGTTCATTGGGGGATTCATTTCATTTAGCATTGAAAAGGTTTCACAATTTAGAAATTCGATTACAAAAAGATTCTGCACTATCAGAATTATATACAAACTTTATAAATGAGTATTTAGATTTGGGGCACGGTTCCATTGTGGATATAAATCAATTTGATTTTGATAAAGATCCTTTATACTTCTTACCTCATCATCCTGTTATCAGAATGGACAAAATAACTAACAAATGCAGAACTGTCTTTGATGGAAGTATGAAAACAAATAAGAAAATCTCATTAAATGATTTATTACTCAATGGACCCGTGGTTCAAAGGGAACTGTTTGACATTTTAATACTTGCTAGAGTGGACAAATACATTTTTGTAACAGACATAAGGCACATGTTCAGAGCAATCAATATGAATGAAAAATATCGTTCTTTACAGAATATTTTATGGAGAGATTCACCTAATAAAAATGTACAGTGTATCCAACTGAATACAGTAACATATGGCCTTAAGTCTTCTACATATCTAGCCACTCGCTGTCTAGCAGAGCTAGCTGAAAGATACAGAGAACAATTTCCTGTAGCTTCATTTATTTTACATAACCAGACATATGTAGATGATGTGTTGGCAACAGCGCCATCTATTGAATTGTTATTGGAAGCCAAGGAGCAACTTTGTGAACTTCTTAAAATGGGGGGTTTTCAACTTCACAAGTGGTCTTCAAATGCAGTTGAGGTTTTAAAAGACATTCCCACTGATAAGCAATATTTTGATAATATAGAACTGCAAAAGGACAACTTGTCATTAAAGACTTTAGGTCTCAATTACAATGTCAGTACAGATACGCTTAACCTTGCTTCACCCACGCCTGAAGGCAAAATTCCAGACACTAAACGTGGCATATTGAGTTATGTAAGTAGATTCTATGATCCACTCGGGATCGCTGGACCTTTAGTCGTCTGCGCCAAGGCCATATTACAAAAAATTTGGCAGTCACACGTTGACTGGGATTCTATCATTGACCAAGAGTTGAAAAAAGCATGGCATGAATTTTATGAAAGCTTAATTATTATGAAACCTATTAGCATAAACCGTCATGTTAACTTAGAGAATGCTGTGTGTATACAATTGATAGGCTTCGCAGATGCGTCTTCTTCTATCGCTCATGGGTGTTGCATTTACATTAGGGTGGTTGACTCGACTGGCAATGTCAAGGTTTCTCTGCTTTGTTCTAAATCCAGGATTAATCCCATTAATCAAAGCCTCACTACACCTAAATTGGAATTAAATGCTGCGCTACTGCTATCAAAGCTCAGTCTTAAGGTCTATAATACTTTATCTCTGAAAATTCACATAAACAATGTAATTCTATACTCTGATTCACAGGTCGTACTAGCATGGATAAAAACAGATATTTTAAAATTAAAAACGTATGTGGCTAACCGAGTTAAAGCGATTTCAGAGAACACAGCTGACTTCACTTGGGCGTACGTGACGTCGGAGCAAAATCCAGCCGACTGCTTGAGCCGAGGTGTGCTACCACACGAGCTGCAAGACCACCACCTATGGTGGAAAGGTAACAGTTTGCTTCACGAAAGTAAGTATGAAGTTCCATCTGCTATACCTACCTGTAGCATAGAATTACCAGAGATGAAGGATGCAGGAGTAGCTCATTCCATGGTTTGTACACCAGATAGTCAACCTCCTCTAAATCTAGACTTTCTAGACAAGTATTCCCAACTGCACAAGATGACTAGAGTTCTAGCATATGTTTTAAGATTTTGCAACAATATTCGTAATAAATCAAGCAGAAATACAAATAATTTCATTACTTCTCGAGAGATTGATGAGTCATTATCTTTGGTTATTAAATATGAACAACAGAAATGTATGAAAGATGTAATTCATTCTTTACAATGTAAGCAAAATGTTAATAATCAGCATTATAATTCTCTGTGTCCATTCATTGACGACAAGGGCCTGGTAAGAGTAGGTGGACGATTACAAAACTCCAATGTACCTTATGCACAAAAGCACCCAATTATTCTACCTAAAGGTTCACGTATCATACAATTAATTGTTAATTCAGAGCATTTAAAAAACCTTCATGCAGGACCCAGATTAATATTGTCTTCAATTAATCAAAAGTATTGGATCATTAATGCTATTAGAGAAATAAAAAAGGTTATTCATAAATGTATAATTTGTTGGAAACTTAAGAAGCATGTATCTGAGCAATTGATGGGTAATATTCCCAAGGATAGAGTAAATATTTGTCGTCCTTTTCAAAAGATAGGTATTGATTTTGCTGGACCAATATCAGTGAAAATGTCTTCCTTACGTAAATCTGTTGTTGGCAGTGGTTACATCTGTGTGATAGTGTGCTTTGTGACAAAAGCTGTTCACCTAGAGTTGTGTTCTGACTTAAAAACGAGTACTTTTCTTGCATGCCTTAAGCGTTTTATATCACGCAGGGGACTCCCTAGCGACATCTATTGTGACAATGCGTCAACTTTCAAATGTGCTGATACAGAATTGCAAAAATTGTACAAATTACATAGTTCTAAGGAACATCAGTCGTTAGTACAGTCATTTAGTGCTGAAAAAGGCATCAATTTTCATTTTATACCTTGCTACTCTCCCATTGTAGGTGGATTATGGGAATCAAATGTAAAAGTTACTAAGTATCATTTAAAACGAACTGTACAAAGGTCATTACTTACATACGAGCAATTAAATACTGTATTATGTGAAATCGAGGCTATCTTAAATAGCAGACCACTTTTGCCTATTTCAAATGATGTTAACAATTTTTTCATATTTAACTCCAGGACATTTTATAATTGGTACTAGTTTAAATTCATATCCTGAAAAAGATGTATCTGAAACACCTGTCAATAGATTAAAATTTTGGGAACTTTGTAATAATATGAAACAATCATTTTGGAAAGTCTGGAGCAATCAATATTTGAATACTTTACAGTGTAGACCTAAGTGGAAAAATGTAATGCCTAATTTAACTATTGGATCTTTAGTAATTTTAAAAGAAGATAACAGTCCACCTATGTATTGGCCAATGGCTCGAATAACCAATGTCTTTCCAGGATCAGATAATTTAGTTAGAACTGTAGAAGTAAAAACTGCAAATGGCCGATTACATAGGCGATCTGTTACCAAGGTATGTTTATTGCCTATAGAAAATTAATTGCAATTCTTGTATCAGCACAGGTGGGGTAGCACTCACTAATATATTTTAAATTTTCTTTTTTATGTTTTCATAAAAAAGCTTAAGACAATGCATGCGTGGCGTTGCTGCAGATGGGTGCTGTCGAACCTAAAAGGTTGTTATTTTCTTATTGCAGAGCATGCCTCTGCAGCAACTACCTAGGACGTGCATTATTGTGCTGTGCTTCTCCTGAAGTACCTTCAAGACGGCCCTGAAAGATGGTGTCCGCAAATGTATTATGTATTATTGTTTTATGTATGAGTGAGATGAGCCACTCAACTCACTCATACATAAAATAAGCAAATTAAAGTATATATAATTTATGTTGTTAGTAAATTCATGTGTGGCGTTGTTATAAAGGGCGCTGCCGAGCCTAAAAGGCTGGTTATTTTCTTATTGCAGAGCGTGCCTCTATAGCAGCTACCTAAGACGTGTAATATTAATATTGTTGTGTTTTTCCTGAAACACTTTCAAAGACGGCACTGTAATATGATGGCCGCAAATATGCATGTAAGGTATCTTGGTAGATACAAGATGAAAGAGTCGATTTTTCTTTTAAAAGCATGAATATACAACTGTATCTTAAATTCTTACTAGAATCATGTTAAGTTTTATGATATACAAAATGTAAAATTTATTCAAAAAATAATGCATGTTAGTATATAGTGTTATATAGTGTTTTACATTTATGAAAGAAAACAAAATGTAAAGTTCACTTTATTTTATTGCATGTTTACATAAGCGTCTTTAATGCGACGTCATATTATTATTAGATATAAGCTTAGTAATACATATTGACATAGTGCATTAAGCTATGATGTTGTAACCTGAGGAGAGCTTTCTTGTGTCATGATGTTCAAATGTTTCACATAATGTAAATTTTTTCTTTTGTTCCAGGCCCCTAAGGCTTCTTGCATATGGTATCGCATGCTATCAATATTGCTCTAACATATAGTCATTTGTTTTGCTATATTAATATCATAATTAATGTAAGAACTAAAAATTTTCGAAAATATTCATTGTAAGAGCTTTCATTTACTAAGGTAGGGCATAGATGTCGCTACTTTCTTTGAAAATTGTGAACTTTGAGCATCGCGATGGAAGAAAGCACTTCAAATACAATGATTAGATAGATGAAGCTTTTAGAAAAGGCTTTTTGACTTGTAAATTGTCTTTTTTGCTGTGGAACATGTTCGAATCCTACCGAACATAAATGTAATTTTCATTGCGGCATCCCTAAAACGCAGGATGTCCGCTTCCGTGTTATTGTTATTATAGTGGCACTAAAAGAGATAGAGCACATTCTCTTTATATAAGAAACTCTAAGATGGCCGGGTGATATAGAGCCGCCATGTGATCAATTTTTACATCTATACAGTTATTGATACGCCAGAGAATAATGCGTTGAAATGGTTAATAAAACCTCGCTAATTCGTTGCAGTAAAATAACAATACAATTAATACAGTGTCCATGTAATAACAGTAATACATCGAAGTGTTCAGCTTCACACGCCATGATTCGTACATAAACGGGGAAAATAATGATATAAAGTAATGAGAGCATGCTCCACAGCAATTGGTAATAATTAACATGTAAGAATTAATACATAATTAATGAGAAAAGTGTACATGTGTGTACGAGTGAGTGAATAAATACACATACATGATTGGAAACAGTGTTTGTGATTGAAATATTCCTGCTAGCTAGCCCATTAGCCTGTCCATGATATGCCAGTAAGTACCTATACATAAGAAATACAGATACAGTCCACTTAAGCTCTAGATAGCACCACGAAGGTACATACCATACAGTAAGACCTAAAGAGACCTAGGCTAGGAATCCTATGATTCCATCTATCCATACATACAGCCACAGATTTCTCCACTATCACAAAAATACTTACCTAGGTAGTTAAATAATTTATGTATTTTTATTTCAGTATTTTTATTCTTTATAATCACCTAGCTTCAGCTAATCAGTTGATCCGTCTGCTCGTCTGCCACCCATCACATAAAAACTTGCTTGAAAAAATCTGATTTGCCCCCCCTGGCCCAGAACCTGGATACGCTCATGGGCGGCAGACAAACAGATAGAACACTTGATGGTTATACCCCTAGACCAATGGGGTGTTTCTAAATGATTTGCATCTACCTACATACTTAAACTAGATAGTTACCTACCTACCTGTTAGTGGTATCTAATATTCAGTGATTTACGAGTTAAATGTCATTCATTTAATAGAGGTAAGTAGGGGATAAGTAGGGGAAGTACGTACAAAATGACATAGTGCTATGTTTGTTAACCATATTTATTTATTGAACGGCATGGTTCGCCATCGCTGTTCGTACAATACCTAATTATAGCCTAAGTACTTACCTACGTATTTATATAACTTTTATTTTTTTTATTACGTCGTGTATAAGTAGGTAATATGTTCTACCTATCACTTTGGAAAATCAAATATTTTCATCTTTCCAATCCATACAAAGTCAGTCATTGTGACCTGGTCATTTTGTATGGAAAGTCGGAAAAATTTTCGATGTATTTCGAAAAGTTGTTGAACAAATGTTGTTCAGAATGTTTGATAGAAAACGTGGTTAAAGTGATGTAAATGTTTACAGATACACCCTGTTTAATTGGCTATTAAAAAATAATGACTACGTGCCATGTGATATCGTGGCAGCTGCAGTAGCATTATGACATAAATCTTCGAACAAGAGAATCTCACTAATGCTGCCATAGGGATAACATAGTACTATGCAAGTAACAACACATACAAATAATTACACATTATGTAATACGACATTCCTGCATCGCTAACAAGTATAACCAATTAAGTAGGCATTTCAAAATACCTGTTGTATTCTTTTCCGTTATAGTAGCTATTCCTCAATATACAGGGTGTAATAAATCAGTAAATATAATATGCATGCCTTCAATCACGTGATTTACCTTAAAATTTGACCAAGGTTTGCGATTTTTCTTATTTAAATGAATAAAATAACTTCATTAAAATAATAAAAATCGATTGAATAGAATAAAAAATTGTTTGGTTAACACACTTGTTCCATATAAAACAAAAGATTAATAAGTATCGTTAAACGTAATAATTATAATTCACGTGGGTAGTCGAAAAAAATATTGACGAATTTCCCAAAGTCGTAGTACTTTCTGCCACGCACCTCCTCATTGTGGAATCAACTTCCCGCAGCGGTATTTCCGAACCGGTACGACATTCAAATCTTCAAGAAACGAGCCTATACCTTCCTAAAAGGCCGGCAACGCATCCGCACTCCTTCTGGTGTAGCTGATGTCCATGGGCGGCGGTGATCACTTACCATCAGGTGACCCGCTTGCTCGTTTGCCTTCCTATAATATAAAAAAAAAACTTACTTAGGAGGTATTCCTCGAAGCGCCCAAATTTGAAACGCTCAAAACGAAACGCCTACAAATCGTTCCGCGAAGCGCCCACTTTTTGAGCGTTTGAAAAACAATAAAAATAAATTAAAATTTGGTTCCTCCAAACGCTCAACTGGTTAGGGGCCAGCCCCTGTCCAGATAGAGATGGGTAAAATAGTAAAAAGTCGATACAAGATCTGGTTTAGACAAGATAAGATAGTATATAGAACAGATTTTTTAAACAAAGCGGTCGCGATTTTCCCTCGCTTGCTTGTTTTGCTGATCTATGTATCTCTTTTTCTCATGCACGCGCTCGGCCACAGACCACGTTAAGACGGTGTTATACTAAAATGAACTCTACGCTGATGTAAATAGATATGTTTGTTTATATCAATTTTCTAGAGGAAACGGTATTGTTTACAGTATTAATTTATTTTTAAAACTAAGTTTACTTCATTGTTTTATTCAAAAGTACCAGGGCACTATGAAGTACTAAGAGGTAATTTTTTATTTTCTGCTTATTTTCTTTCTCTGAAAAATATACATATTCAATAGTACCAGGGTACCAAAAAGTACTAAGAGGTAATTTTTATTTCTGGATTTTGTATTTTGACCCTGTACATGTATTCAAAAGTACCAGGCGGACATGAAATACCAAGTGGTTGCTTTTTTTTTAGTAATGGGGTGGACTTGCCATGCAGTTATTAGTATTATTAATGCAAACATGTTTATTGTTTATTTCCCCCACCACTTACTTTAACTAAGAGTTCAAACAAATAGTTGAATTTTAAAGCCTAGTAAACAATATCGTGGCGCTTAAGCGTAATTTTTCTTTTACTATCGATATATTAAACTATGAATCCCTTCATGCTCCTCCCTACTGTACACCGTTAGAGCGTTTGGAGGAACCAAATTTTAATTTATTTTTATTGTTTTTCAAACGCTCAAAAAGTGGGCGCTTCGCGGAACGATTTGTAGGCGTTTCGTTTTGAGCGTTTCAAATTTGGGCGCTTCGAGGAATACCTCTTACTTAGGTACTATGTACAAACTTTTTATTCAGAATGGTTGTTAGAACAATGGTTGAATCGCTGCATTTCAAAATGGCCCTGTGTAGAAGTGTAGAAAACAGCTAGCCGTAATGTAATACGGCGGATTATACGATCGAGCTGCGACAAGTAATATTAATGTCTACATCAATGTTTGAAAGATTATGATAATAAGTATACCATAGCTTATAGCTCAGGTCTGTACGATAATTGTAGTCTATTATCCTCCCTAAGTACATCAGACTTATAGGTGGTTATTTACAGAGACGGATTCAGGTGGCTTATTTAGAAACCACCCGTGCCGTGGCAGCTTTAACAAACATCTATTTACGACTGGCCGGATGGCGCATTTGGTAGTGACCCTGCCTCATACGCCAAAGATCGTGGGTTGATCCCCACCCTGGACAAACATTCGTGTCATGAACACTTGTGTTTGTTCAGTGTCTGGGTGTTAAATATATTCAAGTACCTATTATATTTGTGATCCTCTGTTGTCTGATATCTGTAACACAAGTGCTTAAGCTAATTAGTACGGAGTCAGGTCAATGTATGAGATGTTGTGTGAATTTAGTTATTATTTAATCAAGGTGTTAAAACAGACAGCCCTCTATGCAGAGCATACATGGAGTAGGACGAAACAGCCACCCAAGTACCTACTGCTGGAGCAGAGAGGTGGTCAGCTGCCGAGAAGACTACCTGGGGAACCCCGGTAGTCTCCAGGAAATCTTCAGCAGCGTCAAGCACTGTGGGGTTTCCTAGGAGAACTTGGCTGGTTGGAGTGAAAACCGGCCGACATTATCCTCCGCACGCGAAATGATGATTGATTGCGGAAAACCCAGGAGGTACAAGAAGAATAAAAAGAAATAATGCTGTGGTGATTGATCTAATGATTAAGAAATTATTCATTTTATTAAATGACTCCCTGAGTACGGTCCTGTGCAATATAAACGTAGCTTCATCTGATATTCAGGTATACGTTAAGTTAACCTTAGTCCAGTCTAGTTAGTCTTAAGAGACCTTAGATCTTTGTATCCTCACCTATTCTCGCTTAACTTGTAAAATACCGCTTAAATTTTAATATTTTTTTTAATTATCAGCAGTTGGAGCTGAAAAACTGTTTTTTGGAAAAAAACGTCAAAAAGTGAGTTCTAATTTTAAACTTCTAATTTTAAAATATCTTCTATTACATTATCTCATTACTTGAAAAATAAATTGTTTTCTTCTCTCTGTGGCATCAGTCTCACGAAACTTAGGTACAACACCTCCGGTAATATGAAACTCACGACAGGTTTAATGGTAACCGAACCCGCCAAAGTAGGAAAGTAAGTGCACATTAAATAGTTACTATGACATCTCTCACTCTTTCATTTTAGCCGTTTAATACAGTCACAGCGGCCATTTTAACATCCGAAGCCGTAAACTATAAAAAAAAAATCTGTCAGTCAAATTACTTCGCGGTTTATTGTCTGATTTCAAATTATAATTATAATTTGCATTTATTACATTATAATTTGCTTGATTTTCAAACGTTATCTGTAAACCTTTGCAGTGTTTTTCATTTAAATAAAGATGCCAAGGGTTTCATGCGAGATATGTGGACTGAAAACAATTCGGGTGGGAAACAAAAAACGGACATTTATGGCTCAATTTCCACTGGATGAAGGTCGGTTAGTACATTTTATGAATTAATAAGGATCAATAAAGGTGCATTTATTGATAATTTATTGTATTTCAGGACATATTTTCAAATATAAAATGTGTGAATAAATTTTACTTTAACACTAGTGCAGTGTAATATTTTATCGACTACCTACTTATCGATAATTTTTTTTTGTATGTGTGATTCCCTCTTTAAACCTAATTTCATAAAAATCAATTATTTAGCGACCGAGCTGTTACAATTATGAAAGAGTAGAGAGAGAGCATTTACAAAATATATTTTTTATGTTTGTTACAGAACCTTCAACACACACACCTACGTATTACCTACTCAGAAAACGGCGTCAGATAATTTGAATAATAACAAGATCGTGTAGCCCGAGTACGTTCTTCGACTTGCTTAAGTTTTGATTTAAATACCTTAATATTTCAGACATTTACAAAACTTAATTTTTATGTTTGTTACAGAACCTTTAACATTAACACACACCTACGTGCTACCTACCCAGGAAACGGCGTCAGATAATTTTAAAATGTATTATATATTTATAATGTATGTTATAATTTAAAAAATAAATATTTTTTAAATTTCATTTTTTACTTAAAAAAATTACAGGAGCTATCGATATCATTTTATCGATAAAGCTAAAAATTACAGGAGCTATCGATATCATTTTATCGATAAAGCTAAAAAATTACAGGAGCTATCGATATCATTTTATCGATGAAGCTAGCCATCCCTATTTTTTGGGTCATGTTGGCGACATTGTTTTGTCAAAGTTTCAGTTAGGTTTGCTAGGTTGGCACTGACCGAGGTCAATTCTTTGATACATTGCATCGTTTTATTCGTTTTCTTTTTTTTACTACGGAGTCCCGTCTCTTATAACGTAGTGATTACTTGCTCAGTGTGTGGCATAGCCGACTCTGAAAAAGTGATCGGACATACTAACCGCCTACTGGCAGGCAGGTAATACATATTATTTATAATAATAATAAAATTAAAACAAGTTAAAGTATAACAACAATAATAATAATATGTCAATAACAATTTCAAAGTCAAATTTGTATTTTCAATTATGATTGTTATTTATAAATATCTACGCCATCAGTTCGTAAGCCGTACAGCGGGATACCTTAGAGAAGAAATGACCAGAGAAACTCTTGTTTTATTTCATACAGAGTCGTCAAATTGATAAATACCTTACCATTTATCTTAGCATGAACCTATAAGTATAAGTAGGTAGGTATGATTGCTTAAATATACTATGACCTAATGAATAATGTTAAAACGAATACTTTTAACATAAAAAGTTTAATTGGTAAAGTGCTGACAGACCGATGCGTTAAGATATAATTCAAAATTACGATGATGATGTTATTGCTCCAGGTATTAGCGTCCTAAAACGAATAAAATTTGAATGTTGTAAGCGAAAAAGTTGGTGTAACTCGAATAAAATGCTAATCACAAAAATGCTTGCTTAGACGGAGCCATAGATATAGAGAATGGTGGACTGATCCGATCACAGGCCAAAGTTGCCAGCTTTAAAGGAAGCTGGTCCACTTGCGCGTGTCAGGATTAAGCACTTTAGAAAACATGGTAGAAGACATGGTTAAAGAAATAGAAATAGAAATTGAGACAACATCACATACATTGTCCTGGTCCCAAACTAAGGTTTTCCCTTGTACTATGGAAACCAAAAACAACGAAGGAACTACAAACACCCAGACCCAACACAAATATCTGTTTCATCAACAAACATTTGTGTTGATGCGGGAATCGAACCCGCGACCCTTACGTCTCAACCGATTAATCTCAATTTATTCTACACGGAAGTGAATTTTTCAATTGTTTTGCGAAATTACGGATTAGCGCTCGACAACGGGGGGTGTTAAATTAGTTAGTACTATGGGAATAACTATCACGTGACGGAATTAATGAATTCACGGGTGATAAGAGTCACGGTTATCTATGGCTTTGACAAGGGGCCAAAAGCAGGCCAAGTGCGAGTCGACAGGCGCGGATCCAGACCTCAAAAATGGTTGTGGGAATCTAGGGATTTTCTGACCTAGGACATAGTGGAAGGGGGGGTCCTAGCGGCTCGTCCCCCCTAGCTACGCCCATAGTTGTGGGTACAGCCTCCCCCACCAATCCCCTTTCCCTCTTTTAGACTGGAAACTGCTGATCCTAGTTGATAGAATAAAGTATGACGTCTCAAGTAAATTTAAGGTTATGGGCATGCCCACAGTGCCCACAACGTGGATCCGCGCTTGCGAGTCGAGCTGGCCCTGGGTTAAAGCATTCAGCCCATATGCAAATCCAAGCCGGAATGGGGTGGGGAGAAAACCCCCTAGCCCCCTATGGAATTTACCATGAAGACTCTGGGGGGATATTCTCGTGAACTCGACATTAAAGTCGAATTAGAGAATGTAAGGATACTAATCCGTTACTCCTAAATCCTAGAAACCCTAATTACCTACAGCGTGAGAGCGCTAAAATTGTCACTGATCCTGGGCTCCATATAGTTCCAATGGATTAGCGTCGAAAATAAAATGTAGTTACGGCTAATAAAAGCGGTATTGGGATCCCTTTTTCAAACGCTTTGTGTATAGAATTTTGTGTCTAGAGTAGAGATTATAACGTGTTACTCCATTTCTGTAATAAGCTACACCTAACCTAATGCTTGTTTATAGGTATAACCTACCGAAACTCGCCGCTGTGTTCTGTGTTTGGCCGTTATGTTTTTTTTCATACAATAAATATGTTAGTTCTAGACACGTGTTTGTTGTCTTCGCCATCTAGAGATGGCGGATGTCGGATAGATGTCGGATGGTGGATATCTATCCGCATACCACTCACATCCGTATGACCATATGTATATTCACCCAATTAAAAGAAAAATAACAATTAAACCGTAAAATAATAAGGAAACAATGTTATTTAACACCATTCGCTACCGTAAAAAATCGCAAAGAGTATAGAGAGTAGAGTAGGTACTTTTTTTAAGGGTACGCTCCGAAACTCCGAAACGAATATATTGAAACACCACATAATTTATTTTTTGTTAGTAGTTAAGATTGCTAAACCTTTTATTCGTAGGTCTATGGACAAGATAACTGGCAGGCAGGTACTCGCCTTCAGTGGCGATTTGAAACTTCGCCTAAGTTTTGCTAATTAAATATTTCATTAAAGCGGGCTCCAAGAAGTTTGCGACTGAGGATTCTGTCCCTAATTTATCTTTTGCTCACTATTGGATAAGTATTAAGGATGTTAAATTAATCCTGAATTAGATTATAGTTAGCTAAAGGTGTTAGCCAGAGATTTATAGAATCTAGAGACGTAGTGAGCCAATCGAAGGATCTTAGATTAGATAGATACCACGTCTCTTTATTGTACAACACATTACAGAACTTAATGCTAATGGCAATTTACAAATTCCACAGTGCAATAATGATAGTCAGCAAGCAGCAACAACTGACCCGTTTAGCGCAGTGGTTTAGCGGTTGAGACACAATTGTCGCGGGTTCGATTCGCGCACCAACACAAATGCTTGTTGATGAAACAGATATTTGTGTTGGGTCTGGGTGTTTCTGGTTCCTTCGTTGTTTCTGGTTTCCATAGGCCAAGAGAAAACTTTAGTATGTGATGTTGGTTCAATTTATTTATTATTTATTTAATGTGGACGTAAGGTTCACTCCCGCGTAGGACTTTACAGCCACGAGCGCAGCTGTAAAGTCACATCGCGTGATTCTGCTTGAAACAGCTGTCACAGATGATATTATTTATTTAACCAGAAAAGTTTTCTAAGTATAAAATACTTTTCTCATTCCAGATCTAAACTCTAAACTCCCCCTTTGGATGAAGCCTACATTTTGCTACCCCCTTAAATACACCCCCCTGCTCCCGTACCTACTACCATACGCCACTGTTTGGTTCAATACTTGAGATATTTATCCGCTCCCTTGCTTAATTACTACTTAACTTATTTACTCGTGAGTGAAAAGTAGTAAATTATGACAACGATTGTTGCCAAAAGCGACCGACCGGCTATAGGTAGGTATATATTGTTGTGTGAGGAAAAAAAAATAGGATAATTTCATATAAGGATCATCAGATTACCAGTATCTAGTTAAAACGACACATTTATTTAAGTGCTTTTGTTGCCATCACTCATTATTTTTATGGTTCATAATAAATGCGTAATTGTAATTCAATGACAGTATCACAGTATAACTGGCTTTGAAATCTTCTTATACTGTGACACGGTATCTTTAGATAGAGATATCTAAAGATAATTTGTATGTTTCTTGGGCTGTAAAAGTGTTAGAACACTGGGCAGAAATTAAACCTAATCACTAGCAAATTTTCACACTTAGCCGTGCTTAGTTAAGAGGCCTACCAATGTAAAAGATTCTTGCCCTTGTATCTCATGTTAGCGTGTATTCTCGCATTGGAAGTCGGGGTACGCTTTTTGACGCTTTACGACTATGATTCATAATTTGGGAACAACAATGAAGCGGCTGCTGTCTGATCTTCACAGGGGGAACCAGACCAACGGAATCATGATTACACATTTGAAAAACTCTCCGAAACAAGTAGGTTAGCTCACGATGTTTTTCTTTCAGCCTCGAGTGAATAGTAGAAATACGCACATAGATTTCAAAAATCCGGAGGTGTATGCTCGGATTCAAAACTACGAACACCCTATCGGGCTGTCAATAGAGCTATCGATTTTCAAGACTCTTGTAATATTGTATTTTTTTTTGATGCTCGTAACGCCCCGTTGGTCTGGTACATAACTTTTGGTGATCACTAATCCGCATTAGGCAAGCGTGATTGGTTAGGTGATTAAGCCTAACCCCATCATAGTAGGGATGACTTGATTTCTATGATAGAGGCCTTTGCCCAGCATTAGGACAGATAGGCTGATACTTTTTTACTTTACTTTTAGATGCTTGTGAGCACAGCGCTGGCAGTGGGCGCGCTGGTCTGCGCATACGCAGCGCTGTGGCTGCGCGGGCGCCACACGCGCGCCATGCTGGCGGGACTGCCGACCTTCTACAATTTGCCTTTCATTGGAAGCTTTTACAAGTTCCTCGGAGGGGGTGAGGGTAGGTGTTGAGTGTTTTTTATTTGTAGCTTGTAGAGTTCCCTTGCTGGGCAAAGGCTTAAGTTGCTCGGAAGCCTTTTTTTGCCGATTATTTGCGGACCCGGATACAGATTACGGGTTATTATTATTATTATTATTAAAAGCCCGTCGTGTCCCACTGCTGGGCAAAGGCCTCCCTACCCTCCTCCACATTTCACGATCCTGGGCGACTACGGTCCAGTTGGCGCAATAGGTGTCGAGCTCATCCCGCCATCGCCTCCTCGGTCTACCTCGTGGCCGTGGATTACGGGTTAGGCCCAAAAAATATGGTGAGAAGATGTCTGTAGCCATATCATGAAAAAAAACGCTTGCTAAATGTAACCTTTGTATTTATGAACCTAAAACGTTTCAACTTATTCTGAATTAATTGTTGCCCTTCTTACTTTTAAATAATCGGGAGGTATACATTTTGTGTGCACACGACGTAGGTACATTTAATTGTTCCCTAGTCTAATTCAATATTAAAATAAATAGAAAGATGACAATAAAAAGAGACATCTCTTATACATTTATGATTGCCCTGTACTTTTAATTGAATACATAGTAAGTATTTATAATTACAGCGGTGCTGAAAAGACTTGCAGAAATGTCGGAAAGAGCCGAAGAAACGAATTTACCGTTCTTGGTGTGGGCCGGGCCTCTACCAGTCTTGAGTAAGTGCTAAAATACATACATATTCGCACTTAAGTGACTTTGATTAAATTTTTGTATATATTTTAGCGTGTCTTTCACGCAAAATTTATCAAATTATCTCTCTACGTTTCTCTACGTTTTTTCTTCTCTCTACGTTTTTCTTCTATACCTATTATTTTTATAAAGAGACTAGTAGCCCGCCCTCTCTTTGCTGTCGGGACTGTAGTTCAAAAATAAGTCAATAGATGGCGCTGGGCGTCGATTACATCGTGCTAGCGTTTCGTGTTTTTGATTTACCTATAAGCCTTGAAGTTTTCTATAGAAGTTATCTCTTTTTAGGGTTCCGTAGCCAAAATGGCAAAAAACGGAACCCTTATAGTTTCGTCATGTCCGTCTGTCCGTCTGTCCGTCTGTCACAGCCGATTTACTCGGAAACTATAAGTACTACAGTGATGAAATTTGATGGGAATATGTGTTGTATGAACCGCTACAAAAATATGACACTAAATAGTAAAAAAAAGAATTGGGGGTGGGGCCCCCCATACATGTAACTGAGGGATGAAATTTTTTTTTTCGATGTACATACCCGTGTGGGGTATCAATGGAAAGGTCTTTTAAAATGATATAAAGTTTTCTAAAAAACATTTTTCTTAAAGTGAACGGTTTTTGAGATATCAGCTCTCAAAGTCGTAAAAAGTATGTCCCCCCCCCCTCTATTTTTATAACTACGGGGTATAAAATTCTAAAAAAAATAGAGGTGATGCATGCTAATTAACTCTTTCAACGATTTTTGGTTTGATCAAAGTATCTCTTATAGTTTTTGAGATAGGTTGATTTAACTGTAATTTTGGTTAAGTTATTGTGCTTACACTGAAAACGATGGCTGAACCTTATAAGATAGATCAAAAAATATACTACAGTATTGTACACCTTTAAAAATCTTATATTTGCTGCTACGGAACCCTTTGTGCGCGAGCCCGACTCGCACTTGGCCGGTTTTTTAAATATTAAAGATTATTATATGCAACCCGAAAAGAAGAGACAGAGGTGTAATCGACACCTAGAGTCATCTATTGGCAAAGATTCGAACTAGGTACTGCGAAAATAGTAGCATAACTATGTATCAAAACAAAGTGAGGGAGGGCTAATTATAGTATACTTATACCCTAGTTCGGTTGGGTATTCTTTGTGATTTCGAAGTTTCAGACAATACCACCGTTTTACTTAAATGTCAATTACATTAATCAAATCTGGTTATCTGTAAGCCTCTGGAATCTTCTAGTTAAACGCCTTCATCGACGCTTTCCATCATTCCATCAGGTGCGATATGGTCAAGCCTATCAACAAAATAACAAGCAAAACCGTTTTAGCTTGCTACATTAACCAAACACCGTGTATATTGTTGATCTAAATTCGCCAATCAGTCTAGCTAATTAGGTGCTTGTAACGCAATCGAGATTAGCCTCCCAAATTAGGTTCGATGGAGTTGAGGTCATCCACAAACCGATAAGGCAATCCGACCCGGGGCCAGTGAGTCTTTTGTAAACAAATTAGCTGGTACAAACCCTTTCAGCGGGTAGCCCTTCGTAATGGCCAAATATGCGGCTCAAAGGGCCCATGGAATATTTTTTATTTCAAAGTGTCGATGGTGTTTTGATTTGGCATTGCATATTGTGGATTTTGCTTTCGACTCAGGTATTTCGAGACCAATTATACCAATTTTATTACACAGCGATATTTAGCAGCCATGGCGATGGTAGACCGTTTTCCAAATGTTCGAATACAAAATAAAAAAATCTTTAAAACTTTTTAAAATTTTTCTGTTTGAATCTACGCATACTCCTCCCGAGTTTTCAAATCTATGGCCATAATTCTACTATTTGCCACTAAAACTGCATGTTTCGGTTAGTTTAAAAAATTTTGAGATTGTTGGTCTGGTTCCCCTGTTTAAGGGTTGCAAAGGTCAGACAGCAGTCGCTCCATTGAAATTACCAGGCACCTTTATTCTGGCGCATGGTTTAAGCGTACTCCTGGCTCTAAAGCAATAGTTATGGACGCAACTAAAATAGCACGCTGAGATGAGGAAGATTTTTTTTTGTGTATAATAAACAGTACAGACATACAGGATATCTTTGTACTACAGAAAAGATGCATACGTATTATATATAATCTAGAACCAATGACTTCATGTAAACCTTACTTTATCAAAGCAAAAATTCTCACTATAACATGCTTATATATTTTAGAGATATGTAAATTCATAAAAAAACATATATATTTATATTCATCAAATACACTCATTAGACGCAACAATAGATATAAAAATCAGCTAAAATTCCCATTAGGTAACCCACTCCAAATTGTAAGATCAGGCCCCCATTGGATGTCCATCAAAATATATAATAGTATCCCCAACCATATAACAGACATACAGCAACCTAAGCCCTTCATTAATCAGCTCAAAGCACACTTGCAGCAGAAAGCTTACTACAGTTTAAATGAGTTCTTTGAGGACAATAATAAAAAATAAAATACTTGTTAATTTATGTATCTCTGTTAATTCAATTGTTCAGTTGTTAATTCAATCTAATTATGTTTAAAATTTGATATTAATTTTAATTATTATGTAATGTAACAAATAAGTACTTACCTAATTATGTTTGCGGTGCCCCTACGGGGTGTCATGTGTACAAAGTACTGGACTATAACTTAAGATCTTATGTACCATGTGACATGCAAAATAAATAAATAAATAAAAAATAAATACAAAAACACATTTGCATTACAGTGTTCAGCAACGAGGAGGATGTGAAGGCAGTAACCAACGCGTTCATTGAGAAGCCGTACTACTACAACTTCGGTCGGGTGTGGGTGGGCGACGGCTTGCTCACGGCACCGGGTGAGACTGAACCCAACAATCCATCTAGTGGCAAAGAAACGGAGAAACCTATAACTAGCAGTGAACTTCGATAGGCTTATGATTCGCTACTTATAGGCGCTATCTATCCTATGACATCTTTTGGACCTTTAACGTTAGTTAAAACTGTTAGTAACTAACAAATGGTTATTTTCTTCTCATAGCATTATTCTTTCCGTTTTGAGTAAGGTTTGGCCTTGCGTAAGGAAACGTGTTTGTGGTTTCCGCTTCCTCCTTGCATGCTCTTCAGGTCTGTTCTTTTTTTAACGTGATAAATGGCAGATGGATAACCTGATGGTAAGCGATTGCCGCCGCCAATAGTCACAAATGTAATCACAAGTGCGCGGCCACCTGTACCTCCGGTACAGACAGCAAACAAATCCTACTAAAAAGTTCAAAATTTTTGACAGGTTCAATCTGGAAGCGTAACATCAAGATTTTGGCAAGCACCTTCAACGCGACCGTTGTCGAGGGCTACCAGGAGGTGTTCAATGCGCAAGCGCAACTGCTTGTTAACCAACTGAAAGGGGAAGTGGGGAGAGAGCCTTTTAATGTGTTACATAAGTACCTGGCTCATGCAACCTTAGAAACAATATGCCGTAAGTATATTAGATGTATCACCATGACATTTCCCCAATGTGTTATGAGCGATGAGGAGGAATCGCAGGAGGCTAAATGGGTATATAATGGCTATGCATCTGCCAGCTTCTCGTTAGAAGCTTCCACCAAAGGAGAGCGCCACATAACTCAGCCGCATTACCTGGTGGTTGGTGGTAGCTTAGGTATGCAAAAGTAGTCGACCCGTTCCTTGTGATAAATTTGTGATAAATAATAATAAATGTTTATTTGATACAAATAAACATTTATTATTATTTATTATTATTGTGACGGTAGGATTTCCCTGTCACATTTAAAAGTAAACTAAGATATTCTTATATGAAGCATGGCCCACCTTAGACCTCATCTTCACTTAATATCAGGTGTTATCGAGGTCAAATAATATGTACCTTCTCTTCTGCTTCTTTGCCCTCTATCGGCTGATTTAGTGTAGGGCTAGGCATAAGTACTTAATTTTTTTCCATTCTTCGGCTCAGCACGAAGCCCAACTGGATCCAACTGGAACCCGCTACCCTCTTTACGTCCTAGCGCACCAAAGCTTTTTCTTGATCCCCCAAGTCACCCATGAGTTTTTCTGTTTTCTGTTCAACTCCTGTTCTGTTCTTTCAGAAACAGCACTAGGAGTTCCTCGCATCTCGGACAGCATCGTCACCACGGAGTACTACGACGCCTTCAACCGCACAGCCAGCCTGCTGATGCGGCGCGGCTTCAACCTCATAATGCATTTGGACCCGCTGTTCAGCCTCACAGCCTCTAGCCGGGAGTTGGACGAGAATGTCGCCGTCATACACAACGTGTCCAACACCGTTAGTAAGCGAAGGCATTAACTGTGGGAGAGCCACGCTTCGGTATGAATGCGCCTGCTCGATCGGAGTGATACCACGGCCTCACATAAGACCGGCGTGAAGTAGCGCCTGCGCTGTGTTTCGCAGAGTGAGTGAGGGTACCGCAGGCCCAATTGGGGGGAAAGGGGGTTAAAGGTTGGCAGCGCACTTGTGACTACTGGTGTTGCAGGTGTCTATGAGCGACGGTAATCGCTTACTTACCATTAGGTGATCCGTCTGCTCGTCTGCCACCCATCACATAAATAAAAGGTTTTCAGTATTTTAAGAGGTCTACCGTGGGACAGCTATGCTTCGGATTAAATTGGCCGGCTCGGCCAAAGTCAGAAAGACATGAAAAAACTGCATTCATTTGTTTTGTTGCAGATAATAAACAGAAGAATAAAAGAAATGGAAGAAAAGAAGAAGATGGGTGATGATAAAAACCATTCAGGTAGTAGAGTTTTTAAGTTTTATACCTTTGTTTTGTTTGCAATAAAAAGTATATTCCTTCATTCATTCTTTCACAGTATACAGTGTGATGTTTAGTTTTAAATGTGATGTTTAGCGTCAACATTTCATTTATTATTATGAGAGGTTGTGAAAATGTTTTTATTATTATGACTAGTGGCCCGCCCTCACTTCGCTTCGGGACCGTAATTCAGAAATGAACCGATAGATGGCGCTGTGTCCAATTACATCGCGCAAGCGTTTCGTGTTTTCGGTTTACCTATAAGCCTTGTCGTTGTCTGTAGAAATTATCTCTTTATAAATAGTATAGATTCTATTTTTTGGTCGAAAAAGAAGACGCAGAGAAGAAGCTTTTTCAACAGACCTCGTATGACGAATGTGTGTTGACAGAACCGTCTGGAACCAGATTCAAGTCATTCCTGGACATCCTTCTGGAGCTGCGGGAGAGCGACAGCTGCTTGACCATTCAGCAGATCAGGTCGGAGGTGGACACCATCATCCTCGGCGGCCAGGAGACAGTCGCGACCACGCTGATGTTTGTGATGCTGATGATAGGGTCTAAGCCTGATGTTCAAGATAAGATGTATGCAGAGTAAGTACAAGCACACTATTGGCGGCGAAGCATGGGCTAGTACCAGGGGCGATCTAAGGGTTAGGTTTCGCAGGTGATTCCTTATCGCCATGAAGCCGAAATAACTACAGACGCGTCGCCCCTCGTGCTCATGCACCAAAGACAAATCTGTTAACTGAGTTGGTACTCCGTTGTTGTCAACTGGCATCTGCGGTGGACCGTTGTCACGACTTGTTCAACGCGATAATATGCTCGGTATCATTTGATTTTACACACTATCCCGATAACTGCACGAGTGACTTGCAGGCCACCGACAGCGCCGTTCGGGTGGTGGATTTTTCGGCTAAGATTCTTTATCGCCATCGATTCGATAAGAAAATAATGATTTATTTTATAATAATTGTTTCGTTGAATAAAGGAAAAGTACTTAAGTAAGCTAAACTTATTTCAGAGTCAAAAACATTTTTGGCGACAGTAAGCGTCCAGTCCAGAAAGAAGATCTGAGCGAGATGAAGTACTGCGAAGCTGTCATTTACGAGACGTTGAGGCTGTTCCCTCCAGCGCCGGCTGTTATGAGATACTCCGACAAGGATTTGAAACTTAGTAAGCATCCACAATATTTGGCTAGGCGCGGCGATGGCAGGTGGAGCAAAATTATGACTGAATGGTGTCCTAGAAATGGCAGACGAAGTCCAGGTCGTCCGGTGGCACGATGGGTCGACGACATCGCCAAAATCGAATTAACTAGATGGATCCGAGTAACTCAGGACCGGGCACATTGGCGTAAGGGAAGGGAGGCCTATACTCAGCCGTGGGTATTACCGGGCTGATGATGATGATGATGAATGACAGATGGTTAGTTGGTCCTAAAACGGTGGCGTGGAACTGATTAGAATAATTTTATTTTTCGACACAAATAGCTGTTATTCTCTAATTGACAGCTTGAAACTGAAGACCTTGAGTAGTGACGGGTGGGTGACGAAACTTGGTATGACGTCCAATTTTAGGAAAACTTGAGTTTCTGTGGTTACCTTTACAGAGACATGATACCTACCGCACTAAAAAAATATCTTGTATGTTTTCTAAGTTATTCAAATGACAATCTAAAATCTGAGTTAACTATTAGCTCTAAGAGCCAACTAACTTACACATTCTTGACTGTCAGGATTGGTCTGTTTATTTTAGGCTCTTCTAGGACGCCTCTATGATTGGAAAAAGCTACCACTCAGAAGCATACCACCTCTTTGCAGAGTTCCCCAATTATTGCTTTAAAAATATATTTTTCTACACAACGCCTCGTTGGTCTGGTGTTTCTTAAATCACTACACAGATACTTAAATCGGGTCGAGCAAATTTTTTAACATAGCTCAGGTTTGTGATCAGGTGATCACCAATCCGCAATAATCAGCACTAAGCAAGCGTGGTTATTAAGCCTAATCCCATCATAGAAACGATGACTTTATTGACTTGAGACCTTTGCCTTGCTGTAGGATAGGCTATATAGATGATACTTTACTTTCTCACAGGATCATTTACGGTGCCAAAGAATACAGGCTGCGGGATCAACGTGTGGGGCGCCGGCCGCTCGCGGCGCACGTGGGGCGCCGACGCCGCGCAGTACCGCCCCGAGCGCTGGCTGGAGGCCGACCTCGTGCGCACGCACTCCTCCGCCTTCTTAGCCTTCAGCTATGGGAGGAGGTCGTGTATAGGTAATGGATAGTTTTTTATTGAGGACAATCAAGATGACCTAAGTCCGCCTGATGGTAAGCGGCCGTAGGATCCAAATATGAGATTGACAGGCACAAAATAACAGGCAAAGTGTCCATTGGGTCTGTCACTCTCACCCTGAAGGCCTGCTGAGATGTTGCTGCTGCTGTTTCACGCCCCGCTCGAGCCCGAGTTTTTTTTTGTGATAGGTGGCAGACGGATCACCTGATGGTAAGCGATTGTACGAAGTCACAAGTGCGCTGCCAACCTGTAACCCTCTTTCCTCCCAGTTGAGCCTCCGGTACCCTCACTCACTCGACGAAACATAGCGCAGGCACTGCTTCATGCCAGTCTTCTGTGAGGCCGTGGTATTCATACCGAAGCTATTCTACCGTGGGAGAGTAATATGGAAACGTTTGTACGAAACTCTGTGTTATTTGTGTCAACTGTCACCCAATGTTTTCCACAACTATCCTGCATATTTTGTTCACAGGAAAGAAGTATGCAATGTCATTCTTGAAGACAGTGCTGGCGTGTTGCGTGCGAGAGCTGCACTTCACCTCGGAAGCGGACAAGCTGCGACTGCAGATGGACCTGGTTCTGCGCCCGGTGAGCGGGCACCTGCTCACGGTGCAGCTGCGGTGATGGAAGATCAAGAACTAGCAATTGACTAAGGTTTAGATACGGTTTAGTACAAAATGGTTAGATTAGTAGTTAAAATTACCAAGGTGAAATTATGAAATAAATTAGCTTTAAAAAGTACTTACGCACCGAGTATAATGTTATAGGTGCTAGGTAAGTTTTTTTTTTGACTGAATGCAAAAAAAAATATGGACTATAATAAGCACAATGTATCACGCTGTGGTAGAACTTTTCTCTACAAATGGCTGTGCAAAGGTGAAATTTTGTGATGTAGTTGTATATTTTAATTAATTATATTTTGTAAGTGTAAAAGTTACTTATCTTATATTAAGAATTTTCCTTTAGTCTCATGGTTTTGTAAAATAATAAAATGAAAATATTTAGAAATTAAATATTTAATTTATGATTCAAAGTTTAAATATTTAAAACAAACATTATGCAGCGTAAATGATCCCATATCACTTGGATAGTTATATTACAAAGTACATACAAAATACCCCAAAACTGTTCATTTAATCGCAGTTCGCAAAGTGGTGTAAGCGGAATAAATCGATTTGACAACAGACATCAAGCTAGCAAAGCTGAGCATCGTGACGCCCCCCGCGGACAGCTTCATCGTCCTCTGCGCGTTGCCCAGGATCTGCAGCACAACCTTCATGTTCGAGACGTCAAAGTTCTCCCACCTGCAGCCATACACGGCCCTCTCAAACGCCACACTCGCGTCCATGACCTGCTGCCCTATCCAGCAGTCCATCGCTACTTGCACAAACGCGTAAATAACCTCCAAATATGTATCCTGCAAGCCACCCAACAGCTCTGCTATGAGACCTAACATTAACAACATAAATTCTAAGGCTATCGCTCCTGCGAAGAGTTCTTCTAACTGCTTCAAAAGGTTAACATTCATAGCATGTTTCCGAATTATGTCCTCAAGACTTCTTCTGATGAAATCATTCAAGACCCGTTCCTTATTGAAATTGTATCTTCTAAATTCTGAGAAGTCGAGGTTCTTGTAGTGAAGTTCTGCGTCGGGCCAGAGATGCAGCAGCTCCTCGGCGAGGGCCAGCATCTGCGCCTGGATGTAGCCCGCGAAGACGATGAGGAAGACGGTGACGTTAGCGGGCACGTAGCATAGGAACCAGACGCTGGCGCCGACCAGGGTGTAGCCGATCTCGTAGTTGGGAGACTTCTCCATCGGTTCCAGACCTGTTGAGGATAATCGTAGTTAGACTTCGATGTTAACTGGCATCGAAGTCTAACTTCTAAGTCTAACTGATGGTTAAAATTTTTGTCAAACTCTTGAGAAACAGTTTGTCCTGAAATTAAAAACAAGGCGTTTTTCTTACCATAAAGAGTAAAGATGTCATCCATAAAATGTCTCCCTGGCGTGAAGACGGGCTTAAACGTGTAGACCACGCCATTGCACATGATGAGCAGCCAGAAGCCGAGGGCTCGCTTCTTGGTCGTCCTCATAGTCTTCAAAATGTTTCTCGAATATCTGCTGCCGGGAGTGATGAACGAGTCAAACTTAAGAGTCTGTTCCACAATTTTTCTAACAGAGTTTCTGAAATGTCAAAAGATAAAATAGGTAGGTATGTTGTAAATTAAAATTGTGTGAAGAAAATTGGTGCTTGGAGTATTTCAAGTCATAAGGGCCGCTCCGCAGAGGTCATTTAGATCAGCAATTTCAAAGTTGATCTTTGTTAGTGGTACTTACTGTTAACGCAATAATATGAAAAGGATATTTTGTCTTGGATATCATTGTACCTTCTGTATAAAGTTGCATGGTTAAAATAAATATATTGACGGAGGGATATTTTTTAAATATTATAGGTACTGTAGGCCAACGCTTGACCACAGTCGCACTAGATGGAAGGTGAAGATGAGCTCTAGGACGATACGCATTTGCCTAGAAGATGTCTGTTCACTCTTGCCACTGTATTTGATCACATGAAAGTAGTAGTAGTAAATTAGATAGTTTTTATCATTTTATCTTACCTGTAAAAGTATATGAAGATTAACTTGGCATTTCCAATTTCGCTGGAAATGCAGAGTGAGAACATAATAGTGGCCTTGATGACGTCACGCTGGGGGATGCACTTGGTCACCACGTACCAAGTGGCGGATACCATGAACACGTAGATGTAGGCCGCGGCTGCCACCAGCGTGATGACGTAGAACAAGATCGGTATTGCTGAAACACATGAGCTGAAGCACGAGCCTATACCTTCCTAAAAGGCCGGCAACGCATCCGCACTCCTTCTGCTGTAGCTGATGTCCATGGCGGCGATGTAGCGGCGGTGTTCACATACCATCAGGTGACTCGCTTGCTCATTTGCATTGCTATATAATAAAAAGAAAAAGATAGAGGTAGTAAGTGGCATATGTTTTTGTTGCAACTTGACCGATTAAATACAACATTAGGGATCTTATCTTATCTGCCGGGACATTATCAATTCTGTGGGATTTTTTATGCTCATCATAATTTGTGTTGTGGTGTCCAAATTAATTAATGTATTTTCTTTCTCTCTTTCATATCTTTTGTACTTTTTAAATTGATGCTCTTAAATTCTTGCGGTTGCGAAAAGCGTTACTTTATGGCTTATTCCAAAAAGATATTAGGTAACCGTGAAAGGACATTTGCAATAAAAAAACACTTACGTTTTTTGCACCTGTTGTCAATATTAAGAGTCAGTACTCGCAGCAGCTTATTTACATTTCCTACCATCGTCGGGAGGTCGCAGTATGCGGTACCAAATTTTTGCATTTCGACAAACATTGCAGTAAAAAATAAGAAAAATGAATGATACGAATAACAATAACTGGAACCTAAATAACTTAAAAAAAAAAATTAAACTGACTAGGCCCCTTTGGCAATGTCCCCAAAAAACGAATCTCCTATACTTAAATTTTCACCGTCCTTATGTTATGTCACATATTCAAAGAAGTGTGTGCTAAATACTGGTTTAGGGAGTTGGATTATGTTTTATGTATGGATATACTCGTAAGAACAATCATCAACGTAAAATCTGTTTCCATATCAAGTATCATGGTTGAAAATTACAGCTGTCTTGATTACACATAGTGTCACGTGGAGTTACCTTTTTTACTTTGGACCTGCCTTATGTCTGAGAGACAAGTGCTATTTTAGCACTGCGAGAGGCAACTCGCACTGACACCATCTGTACATATTTACGAAGCTATAATATTTGCTGGTGACCTTTGTCTACCTACTGACTAATGTTTTGCTAATCGATATCATTGTTTTTCTACTAAAACTGGCTACATTTTTATCAGATTTCCTGCCATCCATTTCAGCTATTCTATGTAATGCCTATCGTTTATGGTGTACGTGGAATATATTACGTGTCATCATATTTGTGAATATCCAGCCATCGGTGGTGTTTCCCGATACATACAATCTGATGACCTCCGAGAAAAGGGTTTCATCTTTCCTTAAGAGCCGGTAAATTGTTTGATGAAGCCTACATCGCCTACATTTATCTACTCTACCGTTGTGTCTGTGTGTAAGTAAGTATCTCTATAATAACCCCACGTTGGGCGCCATATTAGAATATGGCGCCCAACGTGGTGTTACTTGACGTAAGTACTCGTTAAGTGGTATACACCTATCTCCCTTGTGGATAGTCCCTACACCCACAAAGGACGCATTAGCAATTGCCTTATAATGCGATTAGCGACCCGAGCTCACTTTGCTTAGCACCATCCTACCATATTACCTGAAATACAGATTACTCGTCCTAACTAATCATTATCAGAGTTACGAGGAGTAGGGGAAACTGAATTGAATTGTAATAGCGGAAAGTTATAGGCTTAAGTAATATACTTCTTAATACAATACAATTTAATAAATTCATATTATAGTAGTTTACCAAACAGCCTATTTATTATTATGTAAGTACTTTATTATTCACTACCTACTAATATCAGTCTACATACTTCTGCTATTTGCTAGTCATTACTAAAACTTCTCTAAAGCTAGTTCTCCTATTTTACGTAATCCCCATCGTTGATCGAAGAGTTGTATACGCTGAATAAATCGACCTTATAATGGTCATCAGGCAATTATAATTCAAACTGGTCATGCCAGCAGCAGATAGAACCATTGTCTTCTGTGCATTCTGTAGTATCAGCAAAACAGTTTTCATGTTGGTTACATCGAAGTTCTCCCACTTGCAATCGTATACTGCATACTCGAACTTCTTGCAGGCGTCCATCATTCTTTGGCCTATCAGGCAGTCCATGGCTACCTGCATCAGCGCGAACGGCATCTCAATATAGGTATTCTCTAAGCCTCCCAGCAGTTCAGCGATCAGACCGTGGATTAGAAGCACGAACTCCAAAGCAATCGCACCTCGGAATACGACCTTCAATTTGATGAATAAGGTTGATATTTGTCATGTGGATTTTGGCGATTTCATCTAAACGCTGTTTGACATATTTATTCACAAATATGGTTCTGCTATTATATTCATTGCCAGCATAATGATCTCTTGAGGTAATGCTAAGTTGTTTGTGGTTGTTGTAAGCTTCGTGGGCGTCGTCCCAGAGGTGGAGGAGTTCCTCGCAGAGGGCGAGCATGGTGGCCTCGGTGTAGCCGATGACGACGATGAGGAAGGCCGTGATGTTGGCCGGGAGGTAGCAGGTGGTGAACACGCCGCAGCATGTCAGCAGAAACGCTATTTCGTAATTTGGGGACTCGAATGTTGGTTCCAGCCCTAAAACAAACGAGACACACTTTTAATATTTTACTTCCTAGATTTATGTTGTTGTTATTTGTGGTATTGATATTACGGCTTTACAGAAGACCGGGAGCGCCTGCGTTGTATTTCGTCGTGAGAGTGAGGGTACAGGAGGCCCAATTAGGAGAAACAAGGGTTAAAGGGCGTTGCTCTAATGGGAGGCGACAATCGCTTACCATCAGGTGATCCGTCATCAGCTTTAAGCAATAGTTACTGTATAAATGCTGTTCAGAATGTTTAATATAAGAGGTGGTTGGTGGCAAATGTATGTGCCATGAAGTGAATATGACCAATATTATTTTTACTTAGGTAAATTATGTTGTTTTACCGAAGATAATGAAACAGTCTTCCATCAGATGTCTGCCAGGGGTGAGGATCGGCTTGGTGATGTAGATTACGCCGTTCCCAATTATGACAAACCAGAAGATCAAAGCGCGCTTCTTGACTGCTCTCAAGGTTTTGAGCTGGTTTTGAGAGAATCGGCTCCCTTGCGTGTTCCGGGCGTCACAAGCTAAATATCCATCAACGATATTTCTGACTGCATCTCTAAATGACAAATTAGGTGTAGGTTAATATGTCATTCAGTAAAAACGGGTTGATGAAAGATTCGCAGATTTTGATTTGATATGTAATGTAATAAACCCGTCTATGAATTTTTAAGTGCATTATTAACTTAGCTACATACTTATAGATGAACATATAGAACAGCTTGCAAGGCCCGATCTCGCTGCTGATGCCGAGGGAGAACACCACCATCCCGTGGATGACGTCACCGGTCTCCCGGCAGCGCCAGAACACGAACCAAATCATGGAGAACAGGTACACGTAGAAGTACGCAGTGCCCACCACGAAGGAGTTGATGTAATATATTACTGGTATTCCTGTAGAGGCAAATAAAAAAAAAATTCACAAACCATCTAATACATTGACCTGACTCCGTACTAAGTAGCTTAAGCACTTGTGGTAACTATATCAGACAACAGAGGATCACAAATACAATATTTAAATACATAAGGAACACCCAAATACTGAACAAACACAAGTGTTCATCACACGAATGTTTGTCCAAGGTGGGGATCGAATCCACGAAGTTTTGCGTATGAAGCAGAGTCACTACCAAAAGAGCTATCCGGCCAGTCAAAAGCCCAGTATATGGTAGAAACAAATGTTAATTTATTTATCCTACCTACCAGCTATTTTTTATAAAACGTGTTCAGTTCAGAGGCCTAAAATTGTATTATTTACATCGAATGCCCTACGTAAAAAAGCGTTCTAAATAATCTCATGATAAATACTTTCGAAAGAAAATTGTTCGTTACTTTTTTCAATTCCAAAAAGTAGCCAGTACCCTGATCGAGCATTGATTTAGGTTCTTGATTAATAACTTACGCTTCCGGAATCTGTTGTCGATGTTAAGCGTCAGAACCCTGAGGAAGCAATTCACGTTCCACAGCATCGTGGGCAGGTCGCAGTAGTCCAGACCGAACTTCCGAAGATTCTTCATCGCCATTGTCTCCAGGTAGGTGTTTTTTATAATAATGCTGCCTGTGTACGTATTTCTATGTCACACACGGTTGCAAATAAAAAAACTTCCAAGTTTGATACCGATTTTAAGTTCTAAATAAAATTAATATTCTACAGGTACCTATTGGCGCTTTATCTACTATCGTACCAATTTTTAATTGACGTTTCTACAGGTAAGAAAGTCGTCTGAGTAGGAAATTTAGTAAGGAATTAGGTACACTTAAAGTGTAAGTCTAACTGCCGCACTGGAGACGTCGCTATTCAACGCTAATTATTATCTTAATTATGGATAGTCTTTATATCTATTAAAATAAAGGTCAATATATTTTACTTACGTGATAATTAAGGTGTACCTAATTACCGTATGTGGCATGTGTGCAATGCGGCAGTAAATATATAGCATGTAATTTCACTATCCACTCGTCAGGTGAATTTTAACGTTACGTGTTACGTTACTACACATAAATAGAAATAATAAATAAATAATAAACAAAATCATAATAAAAATATTACAAAACCTTAGAAAATAATTGCATTAGAGGATAAGTTATGTTAGAGCTACCTCCCTAGAAACTTAGATGATCGTCTTTGACATCACATCTCAATTAGGGCGCTAAACCGTTATCCACCTGCCGTGTAATGTCGGAGTTAACGCGGCAATTAACGCGTAATGGAGGTGAAGCAGTAGCTTTAGAATTAGGCACACTTTTGTATCAATTCACATACTTATAAATATTTAAAAAAAATGATTTTTTCGCCACACCACTGTCTTTCCTGCATGACCCAGAGGTTAACTTGTGAATGCCCCTGGGCACCAAATTAGCTTATTGTAACAGATGTTTGTGCGATAAAGTAATAAATAAATACCGGGTGGAGACCGACGGCTGGAAAAGCCTCTTTTTTACTGTTTTGTATATTTATTGCTACTAAACTATCCAAATCTAAACATCGACACGTCATATGTAGGCAATATGGTGAGTTTTGTTGGCAACACCTTTGGATACAGCCACGTTTCAACTTACTGTCCCTGTATAACTGTAAGCAACTAGGTACAACCTCTGTTTTTGATGTGAACAAAGACACTATCTACTGTTCACTAAGATAGTTAAAACTCATTCATAATGTGACTCTTGAATTTTAAATATCTGTCAATGAAATAATTATAGGTTCTACTTCGTTGAACCAATACAAATATTATTGCTACTGAAATTAAAAAGCTTTGTATGTGAGTCATTATTAGTTTTTGCACAAATAATCATGACATTGGGTTATGACAATCTATTTAATTCGCCATGTGATTCTCATCCTAATATCAAATGAATCTGGTTCAATACTGATTGAGGAAATCCTACTTATACTATTATAAAGGCGAAAGTTTGTAAGGATGTATGGATGTATGGATGTTTGTTACTCTTTCACGTAAAAACTACTGAATGGATTTGAATGAAACTTTACCACAATATAGCTTATACATCAGAATAACACATAGGCTACAATTTATAAAAATATATTGTGTGGATTGTCCAAAATATGACGGTAAGTGTCAATAATTAACTCCACGCGTACGAAGTCGCGGGCGGCCGCTAGTAAGTACTAAATTTATAAAAACTTCATGATAACTATTACAATACTTAATTGTGATTCAAAATTATTGCTCTCATTTATTTTAAGATTTGCAAAATCAAAACAAAAATTGAGAAATAAATACTTATAGTAAAAAAATATTATGATCAGAAAATAAGTCATTGCATTGTCTCCGTTTCCTAAGAACCTTAGTTTTACTTAGATGACATTTTCAAAATTTCAACAAATATTATCATAAGCAAAGCCGCGTGTCGTATTAAATGCAACATAGTGGTCATCAGTATTAATGAATTACTTCGAAGATCAAATGTCATTCATACCTGATGGACGTCTGACCCTTTAATGGCGTTTGATTGCACCCTTCGCCTTAAAGTAGCAATTAAAACAACATGAGACGACGTGGAAAAGAAATGTGAGAAACAAATAGAAATTAATGCTTTAATTATTACATTGGCTGGATGGCGCATATGGTAGTGACCCTGCCTCATACGCTAAAGGTCGTGGGTTCGATCTCCACACTGGACAAATATTCGTGTGAGGAACTTGTGTTTATTCAGTGTCTGGGTGTTATATATGTGTATAAGTATTATATTTGTGTTTCCTCTCTTGTCTGATATCTATAACACAAGTACCTACTTAAGCTAGGTACTTAGTACGGTCTCAGGTCAATGTTTTTTCAACAATCAAGATGACTTCACTCAGCCTGATGGTAAGCGGCCGTGAGATCCAAAAATGAGGTTGACAGGCACAAAAGAACAAACAAAGACCTTAAAGCATATTTCCGGACCACTACGACCTACAAACCTTCAAGAAAAGGGCATATCTCGCTCTGAAAGGCCGGCGGTGCACCTGTACAGCCCCTGGTGTTGCAGGTGTTCATGGGTGACGGTAATCGCTTAACATCAAAGATACTTAGTGTGTGAAATAAAAACATATTTGAACCTGAAAAGCATTAGGTCTGATGTTAACAAATTTTATTTTACGTTTTTTTTTAATGGAAAAATAGGCTTTCAGTTCCCTTTCTAATGTACCTTCTAACAAAGATATGACTATCTTCTCCTATGAGGATGCATTAGTGAACCCTCTACATTATCGTTTAAATTAAGTTCTTAGTGGCGACAAAAGCTGTGCAATGGCTCGTGAAATTGCCCCGCCAATAGAGAGCGGTCAGCCCAGCAATGCATTACTTTAAATAGGATTAAAATAGGACGAGTTTAGGGCACATTTGTTTCCAGGTAGACGAATTAGGTAAACTGCTACCATTAGTGTGTCTATTAAAAGCCTTTTTTATGTGGTAGGTAGCAGACGAGCAGGCGGATCACCTGATGGTAAGCAATTGCCGCCGCCCATGGACACTTGCAACACCAGTGGAGTTACAAGTGCGCTGCCAGCCTTTTATCCCCTTCCCTCCCAGGGTGGGCCTCCGGTACCCTCACTCACTCGGCGAAACACAGCACAGGGGCTGCTTCACGCCGGTTTTCTGTGAGGCAGTGGTATCACTCCGGTCGAGCCGGCCCATACATGCCGAAGCGTGGCTCTTCCACAATTTACCACAAGCCTAGTATTTTACTGGCGAACCACGCTTCGGCATGAATGGGCTCGACCGAGTGATAACGGCTTCATAGAAGACCAGCATGAAGCAGCGCCTGTGCTGTGGTTCGTTGAGTGAGTGAGGGTACCGGAGTACCTACCCAATGGGGGGGGGGGAAAGGGGGTAAAGGTAACAGCGCACTTGTGACTCTACAAACGTTGAAGGTGTCTATAGGCATGGCCAATCGCTAACCAACAGATGATCCGTCTGCTCGTCTGCTACCTATCACATAAAAAAGCTAATATTTGCAGTCATAATAACCGAGTCCAGTGCATCAATATTTAATGATCACCATCTAAATTACACTGCTCGAGGTGGCGCGATCACTTATCGATTTTACTCGGAAATTATAGATTTATTTAAATTAAACTGAACCAGTGACGTCACCGCTTCACCGTGGGTAACATTCCATCACTAAAATGTATGTCAGTTCTTATTTCTGCCGTACCATAAAGAAATGGAACTCGTTGACATCGCATGTGTTTCCTCTGTCCTACAATTTGGAAACCTATTTCTTTTTCTAATGTATTTATTCAGTGTAAACATATTACATTACGCACATAGATTTGAAAAATCCTTAGGTGCTTGCCCGGATTCAAACTACGACCCCGCGTATGGAAGGCGCGATCTAGTCTAGGTACTGAACTACCATCGCTCATAGAAATTATTTTGTCTGTGGGCTTGTGTGACTTGGACGCAGGTGCAAATTAGTTAAAGCGCCATTACTAGAGCACATACTTCATTAGAGCTTACATCTGGGTAAGGTCATTAGTTAGATACCGAAACTTAGGTAGCGGTAGAGAACAATAGATAGAGTTATAAATAAAGAATTTATTGAAAGATAAAAACTATGTGCTTACAATTAAGTCTCTACATAATTGTACAAATATAAATTGTGTTATCAATTTTGTTGATGTTGCTGTCGCAATCTACATATTTAGTATTTATATATTTATTAATAAAAAACTAAAACTAAATACATGATACATGGATATGGGCGAGAGTAATCGCTTATCATCAGTGGCCTTACCATGAGTTTGAAATACTATCCTCGCTATCGAAAACTATCGCTTTGTCTCATTCATTGTGATGCATCTAAAAGAGACAGAGCAATAGTTTACGTTATGTCAGTTTTCGATGTCAACTCATGGTAGCGCTACTGGTGACTCATCTGCTCGTTTGCTCCTCAACTCATAAACATTGTTCAGATTCAAAATTCACCCCGCTTACATCACAGATTGCAGAGTAGTAAAAGCGGAATAAATATTTTTAAAAACCGACATTAGGGTCATAAAGCTCAGCACCGTTATGCCGCCAGCAGACAGCGTCAGGGTCTTCTGCGAGTTCATCAGCATCACCAGCACCGTCCTCATGTTGGCCACATCGAACCTCTCCCACTTGCACGCGTACACTGCCTGCTCAAACACTGCGCAAGCGTCGATGACGCGTTGCCCCGTCAGGCAGTCCATACCCACTTGGATGATAGCAAATGGAACCTGCATGTAAGTGTTTTCCAGACCACCAAGCAATTCAGCGATGAGACCGACGGAAAGTATGAGGAACTCAAATGCGAAAGCTCCTCTGAATATATCCTCTACTTGCAGCAGCAGATTTAGCGCTGTAGTATGACTTATTATTATGTCTCGAAGCTTAACTTGGACTAGTTTGTTAACAGAATTGGATTTAGCTTCATCCGTAATTAAACTATCTTCCTCAATATCAGTAGATAAATACTCCAGCTCAGCGTTATCCCAAAGATTAAGCAGCTCTTCGCTGAGAGCCAGGAGCTGTGCTTCCACGTACCCGGAGACGATGATGAGGAAGGCAGCCATATTTGAGGTCAAGAAACAGGTTAAGACTGAACCAGATGCGCAGAGAAAGAAAGTCAGCTGATAGTTGGGCGTCTCCAGTTCCGGCTCCAATTCTGAAAAATGAAAGTTTTTGAAAACATACGTTCTGTTCCTACATTACAAAAGTGAGAAAACAAGGAAAAGGAATCAAAAGATGGAGAAGATAACTTGTGTCTGCTGTTAGGGATGTCCATGGGCAGCGGCAAGCGTCTACCATGTGATCTATCTACTCGTTTGCCATCTAACAAATTAAATTAAATCTATCATTAAGTATAAAAAAGTCCATTCATACAAGTAGGCATGTTCTACTCCTAAGATTGTAGAAAGTTAAGACAGTATTTTATATCCAAGAGGACCTATGTTTAAGCAGGCCTCTGACTTCCATGGTTCCAATATTTCCATGCCAAAAAGGGGAAAGCGTTAGGCTTTCCTAACAATCTATGGTAGATTTATTTGTCCCTTATGTGAGTCTACCATGTGAACTGGCGCGATTATTGGAAGGAGCTAGTGTGTACACGCAAGTTGATTGCATAATCAACTTGCGGGAGTCTATGGGGGCGACCATCGTTTACAATCAAGTGATCCGTTAGTTTGTCTGCACCTATCACATAGAAAAAATTGCATCGTAGAACAGCGCCTACTACTCTCAAGTTTCCAACTGCTATATAACTCAACAGCAAATAACTCTACAGTACGAGTATCGTCTATAATCTAAAAACTAAAGTAAAATCGCTTACTGTATAGTATCTGTATTGCTTCCATAGGAATGCGGCCTGGACTAAAGAGGGCTTTAAGTATGTACAAGACTCCATTGCCGACTATGATGACCCAGTAGATTATGGCGCGTCGTTTCACGGTCCTGAGGGCTCCAAGAAGGTTCCTCGAGAAGCGGCTCTCTTTCGACGAGATGGAGTCAAACTTGAGGTATTCATCAAGTAGCATTCGGATCCTCTCCCTAGTTTTAAAAAGCAAAATAAGTGTTAATCCTGAAACTAGTTCCTTACACCTTATGAGACTTGACTCAGATGATCCAAAAGGATCTAGGTTCCATTTTCATTTAATTACATTGTTAAATTGTAATTTTAGTGCATTACATAATAGTTATATTTTTTCTTTCAGATAACGTAACCTTTAATTGGGCATGTTAAGTTTTAAAAAAACATTGGTTTTCGTTATTATGTCATCCTAACTAAAATTATAAATGCGAAAGTAACTCTGTCTGACTGTTACTGACTCTTTCACGCCAAAACTACTGAGCGGATTTAAATGAAATTTGGTATACAGATGTAAACCATCTGTATACCTGAGAAAGGACATACTCAATACTCAATACTCAATAATTTATTGCGTTCCATAAGGTACAGATAGTAAGATGGTAACATTTTAATTTTATAATATACACTCTTATGGACCCTGTTAGGGCACAACAAAAATTTAGGAGAGAGGAAGCGAGTCTTGAAATGACTAAATTTATATTTAATTAATGTATTGAATGTAATTATTTAATAAAATATGTACTTTCATATTGGAATTTATTTTATTCTATATTTTTTTATTTACTGTATGTCATTTGTTTTCTAAATACTAATATTATATATTATTATTATTAAATATCACCATATTTATCGCGATTAAAATATAATTATATTCTAATATTGCACTTTACTTATTATTTTTATTCATGACTTTTACCTGCTGAGTGGTTTTTCATCTAGAAATTCTTTTATGCTATAATAACTTTTTTTCTATTAAGAATTGTTTGAGTCTATTTGTGAAAATGTTCATTTTGTTCTCATTCTTTATGTATTCTGGCAATTTGTTATATATTTTGATTGACATAACTAAAGGGCTAGAGGAGTGCATTGTTAGATAGGCTACTTTTTTTTGCAAAAGAGGAGTTAAAAGAAGGGTGTGGATGAAGTTCAGCTGGTAACAGCTAGTTAAAAATAAGGTAGTAAATCTCATGGTATATCTGTTCTTTCAGTCCAGGTGAGGGTTAAACTTCACCTGTAAATACAAGTGTTGATAAACTTGGCGCAGCCGATCTCACTGGTGGCTCCGAGTGAGAAGATGATCATGGCCGCAACCAGGTCCCTGGTCTCGATGCACCGGACGAATACGAACCAGAGCATCGAGAAAAAGTACGAGTAGAGGTAAGCGAAGATGAGGATCGGCGTCGTGATGTAGAAGATAGTAGGGATTCCTGCAATGAATAATCAGTAAATCAGCCAATAAAGGTTTTTGCAAATGAAAAATCCACTAGATGGCGTTAGAGGACGACTCCAACGAGTGGATATGAAGTAACTACGTACAAAACGACCAATGTCGTCAAAGTTGGACCTGACGTCAACTTGACGCCATCTAACGGTTTTTGCCCTGTAATAAGTCGTCTAGAACTCCGCATGTTGAGCAATTTGGGGATGTAACTTTACGCATCAAGAAGGAAAATTTATTGAATGGAATATGTCCGGATCGAGTCCTTAGTGCTGTGACAGTTTCTTCACGTTTCTTGACGGCTTGTTACATTATATCTATCCATCATCAGCAACCCACGCTCGTCCACTGCTGGACATAGGTCTCCCCCAATGCACGCCACCGCTTCCGATTTTCGGCCACTCTCATCCAGCTCACTCCAGCCAGCCTTCGAATTTCGTAGCATCCATCCGCCATCTTGTAGCAGGGCGTCCAACAATACTAGTCGCGGTCTCCACTCAAGGACTTTATGGCTCCAACGGTTGTCAGTTCTGGCAGCATTATCTATCCATGGCGTAGATAAAGGGTGGGGCTGAATTGTCTTGAATTATACTTACGGCCCGTAAACCTGTGGTCAATGTTGAGCGTAAGGCACCTCAGCATGGAAGCCACGTTCCACAGCATGGTGGGCAGGTCGCAGTGCTCCAGCCCGAACTTACGCACTTTATCCCACATCCTCGGGTCAGTCCAGGTCCACTGGCACACCAAAAGGCAGTGTTACTTGCAATGGATGATGATGATAAACTAAAGTAATCGTCGTAAAGGCGGGTCCTGTAGCACTACCATGAGTTTGAAATACTATCCTCGCTATCGAAAACTATCGCTTTGTCTCTTTCATTGTGATGCATTTAAAAGAGACAGAGCAATAGTTTACGTTATGTCAGTTTTCGATGTCAACTCATGGTAGCACTACAGATGAGTGTAACGCGTAATGTAAATGTAACACGCACGAGTAATGTAACGAAACCGTGTAATGTAACACGAATAAAATTCTAAGCGTGGACGGCACTACTGCATTACATGCAGCATGCAGGTCGGCAGCGCACTTGCGACTCTACTGGTGTTGCAGGTGTCTATGGGCGGTGGCCATCGCTTACCATTAGGTATAATCTGTCTGCTTATCTGCCACCTATCACACGAAAAAAACATGTGACGCTCGCGGTTGATCCATCGGCCGTCGGTTTTTCGAGCGAACACAAAGGCGTTCGCAGTGCTTGTTTGGACACACAGTTCGCTTTGAGTTCGTGAGCCGTCCACACAGTTGACGCTAAATTACATGTAATCTTACATTACACGTTACACTCGTCTGGATTCGCCTTTAGAGCCAGGCAGCAGACACAATAGTAAATCAATTGGTTTTGACTTTTAAAAGGCTTTTGGGTTATCTCAATTTCTTTTTGGCAAACAGTGAATTTAATTTAATTTCGTTGCGCCTGCAAATGAGGTGCGACCTTAACTAACCGTGTGAATTTTCTTTATCTAATGAGCTTTTGAAGAAATATAAGTTATAATAAAATTGTTAACAGTTTAACTGACAGCTGTTAATATCCCCTCTTAATCAGTACCTTTCCTACCGACCCATAGAAAGTTTTGAAAGATTCACGATCTTTCAAAACTTTCTATGCGTCGGTCAGTATGAAGATATTTAATTTCTAGTATAATATTTACTTTTAATTTGAAACAATGCAAACTTCACAGTTAAATTAACTTCAACTTCTGTATTAGCTAAAGGTTGCGGTATTCGATTAACTTTGGTCAGAAATGGATTTTAACGTAAAACGTACATATGTTACAGCAGTCGATCTATATCCATACAAGCATTTGCCGAAGTAGCGGTATTTGCATAATATCGAAAGATACATTCCATCAATCCTTTACTTTAAAAAACCAAATCTCGTAACTTAAATCTTCCATTGTAAAAAAAAATATCAAGTATTTTTTAGTGGCACTCACCTAGAGTAAAAAATCTTTTTGAATTCAAAAATACGTGCATCTATTTCTTCTGCTAGCAGATAGAGGTACTTAATCGTATAGCGTAATATTCTACAGACTTCGCGAAAAACTACGTGTGTTTTAAAAGAAGGTAATTACAGCTCTGTATGTGACATTACGGGCTATTAGTGGGACCTTGATGACGTGGTGCGATGTGTAATAATTGGAATAATTCCAATCGGATTGGCGGATAAGTATAGTGCAGGATGGCAAATAAATTGGACGGGAACAGGACTTGGAAAGTCTAGTCACAGACCTAGAGATAATACTTAAAATAAAATAGTTTATTTCATTAAGACAGGTATTGTTTAACATAATTAGTTGTTAGAACTCTTTTAAGCATAAGAATGCCTGTGCCAGGAGCCACCGCTCTTCGATTTTGTTGTCAATATAAAACCCTATGTTTAGGATAACAAATCAGCATGTAACATTTTATTTTGTTGTTATAAAACAGGAAATTTTGTATGTGTTTGTATGTGGGTGTGTGTATGTTGGTGTATATTGGAGTGTGTGTGTGTGCGTATGTGGGTACAATTATTTTAGTAACTTTTTTAACTTCTTCAAATTTTTTTTTCTCATAGGTTTATACTTTCATCTTGTTTAACTCATCCTTCATCCACAGGTTCATAAGATTGGTTCATAGATTATGGCGCAAGCTCACGTATGAGCAATCAAAAAGATTGATACCTACTTATAATACCATGTACTCCCACATCATTCATATTCGTAGCCAACAATAACCATTATTATAAAACCCCTTTTCTTGAGATTTTCCAGATTGGGCCTCCGTACCCTCACTCTTTTAGCATAAGATAGCGCAGGGACTGCTTCATGCCGCTATTCTGTGAGGCCGTGGTATCACTCCAGACAAGCCTTATTATTCTCCCACGGTCTAACTAAATATTTTTGCAATAGTGGCAAAACTATAGTTATTAACTAAATTTCAATACAAAAAACAGTTTGGATAGAAATCCTCGCAACCTGTAGGCTTTCCGGCACCCGGTATGCATGAGGTAGGCGGTCCATTGCGCCCGGGGCATTCTCTCTGCGAAAAAAGAAGAGAAACCAGGTGCCTGGTGGAAAAATTTGATCGGCGACTAATGGACTGACTGCCTTTGGGCTCTCGTTACGTCACTGTTAAAACAGTTTTTGTGACGAAATCTTTTACATATTTTGATGTGAGCGAGACCACTTCCTGCAAATGATTGGTAGTAGGTTAGATTGTGTGCACCTAATTCATTGCACGGCCTATGGTATAGGAAGGCGATGAAAAGTCAAAATATGTACTAGCAAAATGAGTCTTGTTACTTAAATCAATGAATTTATTATTATTATTACTTCTGAAAACCCTTTTTTTGTAACTAATACGGTGCTCTTTAACTGCCTTACTCAATTTTCGAGGGCACTATACTGTTTAACAAATATTTTTCCACGAGGAATATAAGGTCTAATCTAAAAAAAAACTCACTTTCCCTTATAAAAGTGATCAGCTAATTGATGCTATTTGTATGGGAAGGCAATTTTTTGAGAGATTAGATTAGACACTATTGTCTACTATAACACTGGTCGACAAAATTTCAATTTTTTTTATCTCTTCAATCAGTGGCCAATATTTTATCTAAATTGCAGTCACCGATTATGAATCTGTTCCTAGAAGTTTCATATCACGTATAGTTATAATGAGTTATAATGGGTTGAAAATCCCAAAAATGGCTTTTGAAGTCATTTTTACAGGCAAATTCAAAAATGTAAAATTAAGCACTACTTATTTCAATTTGATTTTTTATACAACAGAAAAGCTCATTTTCTTAATTGTATGTAACAATAAATATAATTTTCCAGTAATTGATATTTGGTGGGTAATATTCATTTTGACACCTGTTTGCCAAAGCTAGCACTTATTATTTGTATGGAAAATGTTTACTATTTCTAAATCTTCTTTAGCGTCGCAGGAAAAGTGTATTAAATTACAATTAATACACAACTTTGTTTTTTTTTAAACGAGTTTCACAAAATACATTAAAAGCCCTTTTTGACATTATTGACCCCATTATAACTCAAAAACTAGAAGTGATATGAAAAATCTAATAACAGATTCATTATCAGGGACTCCAATGTGGTAAAAAAAACAACCCATTGACTTTGTGACAATTTCTTTGTTGACCAGTGTAATAGGTGATAGACGAGCAGACGGATCACCTGATAATAAGCGCACTACTAGTAGAGTTACCAGTGTGCTGCCAATCTACGAAACTCTACGACGCAATCGACGAAACACATCGCCGGCGCTGCTTCACGTCGGTCTTCTCAGAGGCCGTGGTATCAATTCGGTTGAGCCGGCCCATTCATGCCGAAGCGCGGCTCTCCCACGGTTTAATTGATAAATAACGAGAACTTAAAGAAAATAAATCTCTGTTATATAGGTCAACGGCAGTTTTCTCTCGCAATGACATTATAAGACATTTCAGCTCTCCGCGAGCTAACTAATGAGTCAGCTAACAAAGGAATCCTGTACTGAGGCACGTCTGCTATTTGTAGTGGACTTTATTTTTCATTTCCTACGAGAAACTTCGATGAGTATTTTTAACCAACTTCAGGAAAAGGAGGTATAATTATAAGTCTAAATTCTTCATTTGCAGGGTAACAAAGCAGCAGGGTCTCAATATTTATTTATTTATTATTGTTCACACAAAACAAATTACAACCGTTACAGAGATATGATCGTTACAAAATAGACAGTTTTGATCTGGATTGTAATTCAAAAACATGTGTACACAGAAAAATCAAACGGATTAAACTATAAGGTAAATCAAGTTAAAAAAAAACAGAACAAACAAAGACACTAAACAAACAAAGATCTACAATCCGATTACTATCCGCGTTCTTCATATTATTATAGTCAGACGTATAATATAAGACATGTGCATTACATAGGTTAGCGAACTATAATAGGTAATATGTATGCATATTCAATATTTAAAATTAAATACTAGTACAATGTAGCTTTAATTATTAAATTAGGATATTATGAAATACGTTTAATTTTCGTTTTCTGTTTTAATTTTTTTTTCTTAGCTTTAGATTTAAGTTATTATTTTCTCGTGTACCTATTCATATTATTTCTCCAATAAAAAGAAATACTTTGTAGTTTTCGTTATTTGACATCCTAGTTACTTATAACGTGAACGCATCAAAAATATCGCCGCCAATATGGCAAATGGCAAAAGAAAAAGGTTGGCAGCGCACTTGTAACTCCACTGGTGTTGCAAGTGTCCATGAGCGGCGGTAATTGCTTACTATCAGGTGATCCGCCTGCTCGTCTGCTACCTATCACATAAAAAAAGAGCGCTATTTGACATTTCGGAGTTTAAAAACCCGATCCTACTAAAATTAGGGTCGAGAATAAAATACTAAGTACATGATTATATCGATGCTTCTGGTGTTAAATATTAATTACCAACATTAGTGTGGTGAGGAGATAGATAAACTAATTTTGTGATCGCTACAAAGGACTAAAGTGAAATCCAATACGACCTTAAGGCTGCCTGCCTTTGGGCTCTCGTTACGTCACTGTTAAAACAGTTTTTGTGACGAAATCTTTTACAGATTTTCAGGTCAGCGAGACCACTTCCTGCAAATGATTGGTAGTAGGTTAGATTGTGTGCACCTAAATCATTGCCGTGCCACGGCCTATGGTACAGGAAGGCGATGAAAAGTCAAAATATGTACTAGCAAAATGAGTCTTGTTACTTAAATCAATGAATTTATTATTATTATTACTTCTGAAAACCCTTTTTGTGTAACTAATACAGTGCTCTTTAACTGCCTTACTCAATTCTCGAGGGCACTATACTGTTTAACAAATATTTTTCCACGAGGAATATAAGGTCTAATCTAAAAAAAAACTCACTTTCCCTTATAAAAGTGATCAGCTAATTGATGCTATTTGTATGGGAAGGCAATTTTTTGAGAGATTAGACACTATAGTCTAGTGGCAGATGAGCAGACGGATCACCTGATAATATGATAATAAGCGCACCACCAGTAGTTAGAGTTAAAAGTGTGCTGCCAACCTTCAAACCCCTTATCACCATTGGGCCTTAGTACTCTCACTCAATCGACGAAATACATCGCCGGCGCTGCTTCACGCCGGTCTTCTGTGAGGCCGTGGTATCAATTCGGTTGAGCCGGCCCATTCATGCCGAAGCGTGGCTCTCCCACGGTTTAATTGAAAAATAACGAGAACTTAAAGAAATAAATCTCTGTTAAATAGGTCAACGGCAGATATTTTCTCTCGCAATGACATTATAAGACATTTCAGCTCTCCGCGAGCTAACTAATGAGTGAGCTAACAAAGGAATCCTGTACTGAGGCACGTCTGTTATTTGTAGTGGACTTTATTTTTCATTTCCTACGAGAAACTTCGATGAGTATTTTTAACCAACTTCAGGAAAAGGAGGTATAGATAATAGTCAAAATTCTTCATTTGCAGGGTAACAAATGGTCTCATTACATAGGTTAGCAAACTATGGTAATATGTATGCATATTCAAAATTAAATAATTCACTGCATTATTCCTCTACCCAAAGGTTGTCTGGAAGAGATCGCTATTAGCGATAAGGCCGCCGATTGTATTTAGAAATTACTATTAGCATTAAGTTCTATTATGTGTTGTGCAATAAAGAGTATCTATCTATCTATCTAAATACTAGTACAATGTAGCTTTAATTATTAAATTAGGATATTATAGAATGCGTTTAGTTTTCGTTTTCTGTTTTAATTTTTCTTTTTCTTAGCTTTAGATTTAAGTTATTGTTTTCTCGTGTATTCATATTATTTCTCCAATAAAAAGAAATACATTTTAGTTTTCGTTATTTTGACTTCGGCCTTCAATTATAGAAATCCTAGTTACTTCAAACGTGAACGCATCAAAAATATCGCCGCCAATATGGGGACTGTATTGGCAAAAGAGCGCTATTTGACATTTCGGAGTTTAAAAACCCAATCCTACTAAAATTAGGGTCGAGAATAAAATACTAAGTACATTTTGATTATATCGATGCTTCTGGTGTTTAAATATTACTTACCAACATTAGTGTGGTGAGGAGATAGATAAACATAATTTGTGATCGCTACAAAGGACTAAAGTGAAATCCAATACGACCTTTAGGCGAGAGGTAAGTAATATCGTTTAGTGGCTTACTGTGGCGGATCATTACACCTCTGATATGGCTGGGAGAAAAGATGAGACAGTCATACTTGAGGCATAGCGGGACTAGCATTATATCATTTTAGCGTGTAATTCCCAGTTGCGTCCAAAGCTGTCAATTTGGAGCGCAACTGAGGTCTGCCGACGGGTGTCTTTTGACCCCATAGTCTCCGTTCCAACAGCGTTCTGAGTGAGTCCTGTTTTCTGGCTATATGACCGCCACTGCCACTTCAACTTTGCTACGCGTTTAACATTGTTATTGTATAGAGCAGTGTTTCCCAAACTTTGTTATGGCATGACCCGGTAATTTTCACATTGACCCTTCGTGACCCACTAAGTACCTACTTTCAAACTCAAGCTGGTTCCGTACTCATGTTTTTAAAATATGACGACAATGTCGCGACCCGGTTATTTCGTTTTGGTGACCCGGCACCGGGTCGCGACCCGGCTATTGGGAAACGCTGGTATAGAGTGACCCCACGCGTCCTTTTAGCGTTAGGAGGCCGCGTATACGCAACGTCTGAAAACGATAGTGTGGAGAGGTCACCGATAAGACGCCAACGCTCAAAGGACGCTAGTGTGGGTTATTCTTAAATTTAAAGTGCTTAGGTGAAGGTGTTTTTCCAATTTAAACTTTTTGCACATTTTAGTACAACTGCCTCAAAGCAGTATAACCCGAGTAGATGATCCTAATGACCCCCGCCAGGCTCGTGAAGCTGAGCATGGTGACCCCCCCCGCGGACAGCTTCAGCGTCTTCTGCGACATGGACAGCATCAGCAGAACAGTCTTCATGTTGGTTACGTCGAAGTTCTCCCACTTGCAAGCGTACACCGCGTTTTCAAAAGTTAAGCTTGCATCCATCACCCTCTGCCCGGAGAAGCAGTCCATGGCTACCTAGATAGAAAAACGGAACTTTGTTCATTTGTACCAATAAAAACCAGTAAAAAGAAACAAAAATCAAAGTTTCAGCCTATATTACTATTCCACTGCGGGGCACAGGCCCCCATCATAGAAATCAAGTCATCGCTTTTATGTGCGATTAGGTTTAATCACCACGCTTGTCTAACGCGGATTGGTGATTTGCGGATTGGTGATTGATTGGCAAAATAAGCAAGATGCTGTAGGTATATTTTGCGACCTTTTTAAAGCATTTGACTGCGTTAATCACCAAACATTATTAATGAAGCTACAGCATTACGGTCTCACAGACAGCTCTTTGAGCTTAATACGGTCATACCTAAGTGATAGAATTCAAAAAGTCAATGTTAATGGAATTGACTCTTCCGGTGCCCTCTTACACATGGGAGTGCCCCAGGGCTCGATATTAGGGCCCTTACGGTTATTATTAATATGTAAATGACCTTCCTTACCTTACTAAAGACTTGTGTGAACATCAGTATTATTTGCAGATGATACTTCTTTAATTTTTAAAACTAATAGACAGAAAGATAACTTTGACGATGTAAATAATGCTCTCACCCAAGTGCTAAATTGGTTCACTGATAAACAATTGCTTCTAAACCGCTAACAAAAACTAAATGTGTTAAATTACATTGCCCAACGTAAGACAGGTCAGCACTAGGATCAATATGAACAATGAAGATGTTGAAAGTTATTAATTCTACCGTATTTCTGGGCATTAGGTTAGATTCAAAATTACAATGGGGCCCTCATATTGCCAGCTCTGGCTGGAAGACCTCAGTTCCAGCTGCATCGCAGTCAGAAAAATAGACAACTGACCGTATATTGAAGCAGCAAGACTTGTATATTTAAGTTATTTCCATAGCGTCATGTCTTATGGTTACTCTTGTGGGGAACTGCGGCTGCATTCAAGCCATATTTGTGCTACAGAAGCGAGCCGTCAGAGCCAATATACGGACTTAGACCACGAGGACTCGCTTAGAAATTTGTTCAAAGAAATCAACATCTTAACATTAGCATCACAGTATATTTTTGACTGTATAATGTATGTTTATAAAAATCTCAATTTATTACCGAAGAAATCTGATAAGGCATAGCCTAAACACCAGAAATTAACACAAACTGCTGTTCCAAATCTCAGACTTCCTAAAATTGGTAATTCATTTGTCGGATAATGAGCATTAAAATTTTTAACAAATTACCACAAACCCTTGTTGATTTACCCATATATAAATTAAATCTAAAGTTAAATCTTATATTTGATGGCAAATGCCTATTATACAATTGAAGAATACCTAAATGACAAGAATTTGTGGAAATGATAAACTGTTTCACCTACACAGTATTATTATGAAATTTAAATTTTATTAATTCTTTAAAAATTTAGTAAAATGGAAAAATTAAGTTCTACTGGTTTCGCTGATCTTTCGGAGAATGACCTTCGATCAAGTTTTATAAAATTTCATCATAAATGTCTGTAAAGGATTAAAGAATAAATGATTTCATGATTGATTGAAGCTTGGTTAAAAAACCGAAATGTTTACGATTCCAAGATAGATGATGAGAAGATGATGTCAATGTTGCATTTGATTAAAGGGCGTAAACCTTAATGATACACCTTAATTATATTTATAGGTAGGTCAACAGCCCCATTTTTCTTGCCGATCACGTCAGATCAACTTTCCCATCCGGTGGTATAACGCATAATGGCTACCTTCGTATGCTATGATCAAGAAAATTAATTTATTTCAAATTATATACGTTATATTAAGATAGTTTACTTTGTTTATGATGACGATTGTAGTGTGTGTACAAGTAGCATAAGAATTTTGACTTTACTTGACTTTACTGACTTGATATAATTTCACTAAACGGATGATGTAAATGTATTCTGTTATGAAACTATTCGACTGATTCGGAAAGCTAGTATCGGTTAGGAGGAGATTAAGGCTACCTGCATCAGCGCGAACGGAATCTGCAGATACGTGTTCTCCAACCGCCCGAGGAGTTCCACCGTGATCCCGAAGGTGAGGAGTATGAACTCTGCAGCTATCAGCTCCCGGTACAGCATCTCCACCTTTTGCACCAGCCCTATATTCGTCGTGTGTATTTTGATGAGCTCGTATAGCCTCTGCTTTATAAAACTGTTCACGATTCTTTTGTGTGATTGGTATGCTGTTTCATTTTCATTCCGTCTTTTGTTCACTACTACTACGGAACTGTCATCTTTGCAGTTATCCTGGTAAAACTTATTGGCATCACTCCAGATGTGAAGCATCTCTTCGGAGAGCGCGATCATCTGGGCTTCCGTGTACCCGGTGATGATGATGAGGAAAGCACTGATGTTTGCTGGAATGTAGACGATGAAGAAGAGCCCTCCTTCCATGAGGATGGTTGTAATTTCAAAGTATGGGGTCTCATATTTGGGTTCTAGACCTGAAATAATTGGTTTTATCAATAAACAAGTAACAAAGTAAGTTACTGTTCTTTAAAATGCTTCGATTCCTTCCAGGTGGGATTGGGGTTACTGATCGAACCGAGAGACTATCTGCCGCACTCAGAGATGTCAATTATCTTTAATTGTCACTTAACAAACCATTAGCCATTTCGAAAGAGGAGAAGATCGGCTTGTGAGGAAAGTATACCTGGGTAATTTTGTTGACCAACGTTCCAGTTCGGCATCTAGCAAGATATCATCGAGGAAGATCTGCGAGAGCTACGGGCTAATGACTGGCAGGAAGTATTGCAGGATGGGTCAAAGTGGCGATCTCTTGTTTCCTAGATCAACTCTCAGTTTGGATCACAGGGCCAGCAGAGTGTGTAAACTAAGTATACTTACCATACAATGTGAAGTTGTCCTCCATCAGATGCCGTCCGGACATGAAGAGCGGCTTGCTGGCGTACACCACCCCGTTCCCCATGATGACCAGCCAGAAGAAGATGGCGCGCTTCTTTACAAGCCGGAGCCGAGAGTTCAGGTTGGCTGCGAAGCGGGTTCCTGGTTCCACCATTGAATCGCAGGCACGGTATAAATCGACTAGTTCCCGAATTTTACGTCTGTAAAAATTTATAGTCTATATAGCAATCTCTTTGACACATAGACTCATCAATTCAGCATGTTTCCTTTTTTATCTGATAAGTTGCAGGATCACCTGATGGTTAGATATTGTCGCCGCTCAAATACACCCCCAACATTAGTATATTCACAAGTGTGTTGTCAACTTTTTAACTAACTCACTTCTTTTATTTTGGTTACAGCAATTCTTTGCAATTTATTCGTAGTTGTGGGTTCGTGTCCCACCTGAACCCTGAATAGAAAACTTTCTCCTGAATTAGTCTTCGTATACCCTCACTCATTGCATTTAAACGGCAAACCAGTCTTCTGTGAAGCTGTGGTATTACTTCAGTCAAGCCAGCCCAGCGTGGTTTCACGGTCAAAAATGTGGTAGAGCTTACATATACAAGAACATGTAGATGAATTTAGTGGTGCCGATCTCGCTGTGATACCAAGGGAGGCGACGATGGTGGCGCCGAGCCAGTTGCCGGTCTTCGGGCTCTGGCACACCACCACCCACGCCATGCACACCAGGAACACGTAGTAGTAGCACGCAGCCAGTAGGAATGTCGATATGTAGTACGCCACTGGGATTCCTGGATAACAGATCACCTATGATAAAATCATGGTAGGAGTATTAGCCAGGCGTTCGACCATGTACTGTAAGTGAATGTCCTTTATAGTAAGCATATAGTTTTCAGGCGCCTATTCCATGATTGCTTAAGTGGCGCAGGAGGTAAAGTGGACTCCATTTTCCGCACTTAGACTCTCTTTCGGTCCATTGTACGTGATGTGGCGCAGGAGGTAGTGGGTCGCACTTCAAAGAGTCGGCTGCACTTGGGGTTACCGGGTGCAATCCTCGGGTTGGGCCAAAAATTATAACCTTGTTTTTCTGTTCAGAATTTCTTAGTGTCAGCCCGAAGTCTAGGAAATTGGTGGTCTTGTACCCCCGCGCCTCGGAAAGCACGTAAAGATGTCAGTCCTGCGCCCAATTCCTCTTCGGTAGTGTCACACTGCACACTGGTGCCCCATCGGATTGAGAGGGTAAGGGAATAATAAAGAGAGCGCCTCTGCTTGCGCATATACTTGATCACTATAATATTATATCCTGCGTCGAATCTTGGTTGAATTTTTTTTTTACCTTTCTTGTACTGGTTGTCGATGTTGATGGTAATCGTGCGCAGCATGAAGGACACGTTCCACAGCATATTCTCCAGCGAACAATGCTGCAGCCCGAACTTGCGGAGTAGCTCCCACATCGTTGCTCATGCTGATACGTGTTGGAACATTTGCCAAGTTGAGTAAAACATTTGTGTGTGTAAGCAATAATAATTGCTTCATTGGTTAGGGAGCAATTCGTTCCAAAAAAAACTCGTCCCTGTTTCAAGATTTTTTATGCTGGTTCTAGCCTAACTCCACCAATATTTGTTTGTTTTGTAGAGTTTAGTAAATAGTTATTGGTCATAAAATCATTGGTTAAGTTATGTTAGAACAGTGACAAGCAAAAAAATCTTGACATTTTGGGACGAGTTGGTTATTTTTTTCATTTCACCACGAGTAAGGTAAATTTTAATTTTCATGTAGATTCAGTGACAATTCCGTTAATTACAGACGTACATATTTTAATATTTTATTTCTATTTTATATTTGAAGTGTTCGTTTCTATTGACTAAATGAGGTAAGTAGCAACAGTGTACAGAGGCTGCTCAAACCATAAGACATTTTTGTAGTGAAATGTAATCTTTGAGGCATGAACTAGGCTTATTACTGGTAAAAATATATTGTTTCCGGGTGAGTTATTTTGCATTTCTGCTTAACCTTTGTTTTACGCACCGTTTTTACGAATTATCTTCGGGTCAGCCTGGAAGCGGAATGTCTAAGCGATTGATTCGTAAATCGCAAAATTACCTAACGGCTGCCCTTCCGTCCAAAAGCTAGGGCTTGTATTAGGGCTGTTACTGAGGTAGTTATTTTTTGCCAAGATTAAGTAGATACTGGTTTTAATGTTGGATAACCTTATTGATTGGCACAGATTGTAATTATTGTCATCGTTGAGATTCTTGGTTGATAAGATAGGTCCCAAATTTCCTATTACTAACTTAGATTATGCACCTTTCCCACTGCTACCTTACCTTAGGTATATTATACCTACCTATAGGTAAATTTAGACACATGCCTGAATTTCTGTTTCGACAAGAAGTGATAAGTGCAGTGTCAGACTCAATGTGTCCTTTGCAGTTACGTCCAAAGATGTTGCTGCAAGACCCGAGGTACGCTTGGACCATGATTTGGAAAGTCTGGTTATTAGGTAGGTACATGCATTGAAGTGACAACGTCGAACCTTCGCAACCCTTAGGTAAGCACACCGATTAGCTCATGGTAACCTACACGTTCAAAATAATTATCTCATCGAACCGTGACATGCAGGTTACCTTAACCGCCGAGGGAATAGTAAAAATGCGCACACATCTAAACACTTGATTTTTAATCATCAAGTCAAGTTTCTATACATTTTGACATTTTGCATCTGTCAAATTGACAATAATATTTGATATTGGGGATGACACATTGACATCTGTCAGTTTACTCCACATGATTATAAATCAGAGTAGGTATAGATTTAAAATTTAGAGGTGCATGCTCGGATTCGAAATTTCGAACCTATAATCCTATATCTATCCTCCTGATATTATTTTTTATCTTACTCGTATTAGTAAGCCACACTGTCAATAAACCCTCTGCTTCAAAGGTTATGCCATTTAATTACTCGTATAAAGTATGAATGCGCATTAAAACGCAATTATCACGGAGCTCGACCATACCTGCCTGTTATACCGCCTCCGCCACGCCTCCAGACCTCTGCGCCGCTACAGGGACACTTGGCACAGGTGGTATAATCCCACACGTCAAACCAATAATTTCAATTAATCTTTTGTCATAATTGTTAGCCTATTATCGGCACAGGCATTGTGCTCGCAGAAGATTTTGGGTTCGCAGACCCGATGGATCTAATTATGAAATTATTTTTTTATAGTTATTACTCGTCCAGCTATCGTCATACCACCAACATACTTTTATCTACTTAGTTCAGGAAATGACTTAGTTGAGACTTGATCAATTGGTGTGAATTGTCAAAGTAGTAGTAGATTAAGATGGCTCCCCAAACCATGGCTCATCTCCTGGCATGCCCTTTATGCCCAGACAACTGCACATACGGTGAACTCCTGCAGCCTACCGATAGCGCAGTCGTTGTGGTGGAGTATTGGACTGGTAAAATTTAATATCTTGATGCCATCGACACGAGAAGAAAAAGAAGATTGCTGTGTCTATAAAAGGAGAAAATAATGTGAATGCAAAAAACTAAATATTAGTTTTTCAATTGAATTTTTATTTAATTTAAACAGTTCATCTGCTTTAACTACTTATATTTAAGTTAAGTATAAGCTTCATAGGTTTTTTCTAAAGCACTACTCATCATACTATGAACTAGATTCATAGGAGCCAAACTTTAATAGGAGGATACTTTCTACAAACAATGTCTGCGTCACACTGCTGTCACCTGCCTCAAAGCCGTATACCCAGAGTAGATGATCCGTATGACAGTCGCCATGCTCGTGAAGCTAAGATTAGTGACGCCTCCAGCGGACAGCCGCAGCGTCTTCTGCGACATCGAAAGCATTAGCAACACAGTCTTCATGTTGGATACGTCAAAGTTCTCCCACTTGCAAGCGTAAACTGCTTTCTCAAACGCAATGCTTGCGTCCATCAGCCTTTGACCAGAAAAGCAGTCCATACCCACTTGCATCAACGCAAAGGGTATCTGCAAGTATGTATTTTCAAGACGTCCGAGGAGCTCCACGATGATACCAAGAGTTAGAAGTAGGAACTCTGCAGCAATTGCCCCTCGGTACATACTTTCTACTTGAAGCACTAGATTTATGTTGGTCGTGTGTATCTTGACAATCTCGTATAGGCGTCGTCGTATGTTTTCATTGATGACCTTATCTTTATTTCTAGCGTCGTTGTCAACCTGTTTCAGTTCTTTTTGAAGCACTTCCGAGTCAGAATCAATAACCTCGGTGGTTCTAAAAGCATTTTGGTAGTCTTTTTGGGCGTCACTCCAGATATTAAGGATCTCCTCGGTGAGGGCTGTCATCTGGGCCTCCGTGTACCCGGTGGTGATGATTAGGAAAGCACTGATGTTAGCGGGGAGGTAACAAGTAAAGACGACTCCTAATGTTGTAAGAAGAAATGAAATTTCGTAATTTGGTGTCTCGAATGTTGGCTCCAGACCTGTCGTAAACAAATATCAAGAGTTAGAAGACATTCATTGCATTCAAATAGTTTTTTTTACAATAAAGTGATATGCATTGTATCCGGTACAGAAGTATACGGAGGTCGCATGAGCAAACAGATATGACGACGAATTTATATGGGTTCCGATTTGCACATACTAAAATACCCAGGGTTAATCTATCAACACGGACCCTTATAATATTTTTATTCTTTAACAATTCAATAAAAAATAAGTGGATTTCTTCAAACCAGCGCTGCTTAAGCTTTCGTTTAGGTAAGTGAGTTTGTTAATAATTAGTTCTACCATAAATAATGAAATAATCTTCCATCAGATGACGTCCCGACATGAGTATCGGCTTCACGATGTAGACGACGCCATTTCCGATGATCACCATCCAGAAGATGATGGCTCGCTTCTTCACCTCCCTGAGCTTCTTCATCAGGTTGGCATGGAAGCGGCTGCCGGGGGTCACCAGCGCGTCGCAGGCCAGGTACATGTCTACCAGCTCCCGCACTTTGTGTCTGAGGGTCAAGACTCAAATATTGTTAACTCTGGTGATGATTTCATAAGTCACAGATGAGCCTGAGATGAGATGAGAAATTAAACAGAATGTATCTGTGAACATTTACATCCCTTCAACCACATCTTCTATCAATCATTCCGAACAACATTATTTGTTCTGCGACTTTAGGAAATTCGTAGAAAATTTTGACGACTCCCCATACAAAATGAACAAGTCACGTGACCGATGTTGTATGAAAAATTTATTTTTTATGCCGCAAGACCCGGGCTGCTTTACTCATACCCAGTGGCGGGGCAAGATCAAAGTTTTATGTGGGCAGCGATGGAAGCCGCTGGGGGACCCCCCCTCCCCCGTTGGACGAGCTTAAAATTATTTGAGGCGCGAGGCCCCCAGTGCCGCGAGGCCGTGGGCGTTGGCCCACATCACCCAAGCCTTGCGCCGCCTCAGCTCATACCTATGCAGAAACATAGCCAGTAGCTTGGTAGTGCCGATCTCGCTGGTGATCCCGAGGGAGCCGACCACGAAGGCCTGCACCAGCTCGCCGGTCTGCCGGCTGCGCACGCACACGAACCAGGCCATCGACACCATGTACACGTAGAAATAGCTGGCGGCTACGGTGCCCGTGATTATGTAGTAGATTTTAGGGATCCCTGGAGAAGAGAAAATCTGTACTAGCCTTTGTAGATCCCTGGAGGGAGAGAAGACTGATAAAGTTCAAAAATTTTAAAAGCTGGAGTGAATAGGCTACTTCTGAGTAAGCCCGAATTCACCTTCCGCACGCGAAATGGGCACGCCTGTAGCCTGATTGTGGAAAAGCTCGTGCGAAGGAGAAACGGAGAAGAAGAAGGAGAAGACACATTCAAAAGGAAGCAGACCCTGGCCATTATTGTAGGCCGTTCTCATTATTACGAGTATGCATACATTCTGTAATTGACGGCAATTGGTTTAGTGTCATAACTGTCATCATCATCATCAGCCTGTTGCAATCTATTGGTGGACAAAGGCCTCTCGAAATACTCGCCACTTTGATCGATCTTCGGCTACTCGCATCCAGCTCCAGCCAGCCCTCTTGCGCAGATCGTCATTCCATCTGGCCAGAGATCGTCCTACACTGCGTTTACCAAGACGCGGTCTCCACTCCAGAACTCGTTTACCCCAACGGTTGTCAGTTCTGCGGCTAGATATGGCTAGCCCACTGCCACTTCAGCTATGTTGATAACTTTGGTTCTCTGCCGGACCATACCTGTACTTAATTTCATTGTTGATTTGACGACTTTAATGACGTATGGCGTAAGAGTTGCCTTAACGGTTCGATTCCAGTCGGGTCGGTTGGCTTCAGGTCTTGGTATGGAAGATGTTGGTTTGGTTTGTAAAACTCACGTTTTCTGTATCTGGTGTCGATGTTGAGCGTGAGCACGCGCAGCATGGTGGACACATTCCAGAACATGGTGGGCAGGTCGCAGTACCCCAGCCCGAACTTGCGCAGTGTCTCCAACATACTGCTGCATTCTGCTAGTACAGATTTGTTTAATTCGAGAAAAAATTAACAAGGAGGGAAAAAGAACTTGGATTTTTTATTTAAATCGGAATAAAATAAAAAGCGAATAAAAAAAGTAAAAATGAAAACGATATGCTTTGTAGGGAACCTGACAATATTTCTAAATTGACCTGACCGGGAATCGAACCCGGGACCTTTCGCGCTTTGGGCGAACACCTTACCATTGCGCCATCGAGGCACTATGTTATTTTAGTTTTCGACAGCAAAATGTTCCCCATTAGAAAAATATAACCACCCTTCCAGACAGGAGGGGTAGTCTCGACACCGAGTGTTTCCTGCTGTCAATCTTGTATTTCGAAAGGCATTGTGTATTTTTCCAAGTGCCTGGGAGAGTCGAATCATTGTTCATTTATGGGTCAAGTGGGAAACGTCTCGACTTTGAAGTGAAGTTTCAATTTGCGTTCTCAGAGATACATTTTTAAGATAAGGTGATATTGAGGACGCTGGGAATAAAGAATTGTTATTTTAGTTGTCAGTTGTTACATAAAGTATCAGCCTATAAGTATATTGTCCCACTGCAGGGCAAAGGCCTCCGTCATAGAAATCAAGTCATTACTACTATGATCGCTTGCCTAATGCGGACTGGTGATCACTAACCCAAGAAAAGCAATGGTATGTTTCGAATTTTTCGAACACAATACATCTGGTAATCTCAGTCTTTGCCAACCCATACAGTGGATAAAACAAAGAATATTCATCTAAATTATCTAAATAGGTAGGTACTACTCGTATACGCACCGTGTGTTTCAGCAGAGGATATCCTCTACTGAAACGTATGTGTTCGCTCAAACTGGCGTATTTGTCTTCCTACAAAGATCCTTTTTTCGTTTCAAGGCCGGGGCTTTATTGACAGCGGTAGGCGTAGGTTAACAAATAACAAGAAAGGTGAGGCGTGCTTCGTAATGTGCAAGTATGACGTACATACATTGACATCGGATGCTTATGATCGTATTAAATTAAACTAATAAATTGTGAAATCAGAGTTATCTAGAGTTGAAAAACACATCTCTATGTTCTTACGTTTTCCTAACAGAACTTTTTGGAGTGAAGTTTTTCATTAAAAGTGAATGTATAGTTGACCACAACCTGTCAAACTTCCTAAATTGATATTCAACCTAATGTAACAACCATTAGTAGGTACGTAACTATGCAACGTGAAAATCTAAAAAACTACGAGATGAGTGATGACGCAAAGTTACTTTAACAATTTATTAATAACGAACCAAACCAACACTCGGGTACATTGTGATGTAAATAACCGGTCACTTTCAATATTAAATGCCGATCCGACTGGACGTCAGGCAGGATACACAATCCCACAGATCGCGCGTGGGCGTTAAGCTCCACTTGTAATCAAACCCCGGCTTTACCACCTTTTAGTGTAATTTGGGAATAACAAATAGAATACCTAAGTAATTTGCTAGTTTTTGATTTGTGTTTCTATCAAATACGGGCAATTAAACTGGTGAATTTTTAAATAGATTAATTGTGACCAATCATCTGTTTGTTATTAATGGAGTTATAAATAAATACGAGTAAGTACTTAAGTATGATTTGATTTATTAAAAGCTAATATTATATTCTGTTTGTATAACGCGTTTTGCTAAAGATTTTTTATGGGTTAGTTGGTAGACGAGTAGATAGATCACCTGATGATAAGGATCGGTGGCAATCCTATCTAGAACCCCTAGACACAACACCAGTGGAATCAAGTGAAGTAGACAAGTGCGTTGCAGTTATAACTCTCTTCCCTGCCAGATTATGTAAAATAGGTTTACAATTGATAACTCTTTTTAGTCATAAATTTCAAGGATAGAGGTGGCAACTGGCAATACCATCTTGCGCCCCGGGCGATCGACACTCACGCTAACGCCACTAGTGAGAACGTGGGCTCTTCTTTTGCTTATCATCGGGCTGAGGTGAGCTAAAATAAAAAATAAAAGCTGCTCAATTTGCCGCCCCCTAGACGTGCCACCGGACCATTTTTTGTTTGCGATTTCAATGTTATTTCCATAGTGAAAGATGTATAGTTACCATTATTTGAGAGGTTTTTTGCGCTATATCGGTAACACGTTGTATATAGAGTACGTGAGGAGGTCGGAGTGCAGGGATTCTCTCACAATGGCCGCTGTCAATTAACGTGATTGCTGCGAGCTCGGAGAGTCGTAAATAAACGAGGAGTATTAATAGGCAAGCGAACTCACCAGTAGATACCGTACTTAACTGCATAAAAAAACACTTTGAAAGAATAGACCAATACCTAAGAAAAGTGGAAGTAACCGAAAAACAGCAATGACTACGTAGGTACTAACCACCTTATTTTAGTACCTACCTACCAAAAAAAGTACTGTACTAAATACTAACCACCTGGGCAAGCATAATATGCTGAGTTACTCTCCAATTGCTAGCATACTGACTGCAAAGATTTTTGACTGAATCTGCGTTAACTGATGTTTTGTAACTACGTCTTCTTATATGAGAGCAATAAGCAACTTCTTTTTATAGATAGGTATATATTTTATATTCTGGTAGTTTTGTAAAAATTATACTTAACAATTGCGTTTCGTATTATTTCCAGTTGATAAGACGAGTATTGACCTAACTGAAGTACTTAATACAATCGAGAATTACCAAAATGTGTCCAAATATTTTTATTTTGTAGCATCGAAGGTACTAGCTATGCTACTAGCTACGTGGTTTCACTCCGGCCGGCCCATTCATGCCGCAGCGTGGCTCTCTCACCGTAAGAATGCGCTATTTTTAATCGACCCAAATGCAGATATACCATTAAAGTCCGCACACAATTCATTAGAGATAAATTCGTCATTAAAGCTAAGAGTGTAAGATACTAAAAAAGATAATTTAAAATTGCGATTAATTAGAGTGGAGAGGGTGGGCTTAGGACGCGAGGCCGTGAGGGCTGCCCTCACAATGCCCGCTGTCAATTAGCGTGATTACGCCAAGCGAGACTTGTTACTTAGAGCTGGCTCACAATCGCAGGCGCCGTTTGTACCTCACTTTCAAGGCTTGATTAAAACTTCTGTATTTGTTTAGTCATTTTCGTTTATAGGGACTTTCCTTCATGTAGCGAATGTATGTTGGTAATAGATTGCTCTCGGCGTTCAGCTGTCGTCGGTCCCATAATTTTGATAGGGAACAAACTATTCATTCAAAAAATACAGATTCAATTCTGTAATCACGACTTTTGAGGCACTCCGCTTAGTTATTTAGCATAAAATCATTGTACCAAAATACCACCAAGCCAAAATAAATCCACCTAATTCTGATCTCTGTTTATCGACCAATGAAACACTAAGGGGGCATATTAGCAATATTAGTGTCAAAATGCTTTCAACAATCTGACTGATACCTACTATTTAAGATCTTGTTTGAACCACACGTGCACACTGTGAAACGCAAATATAAGTAAAGCATTGAGTATTAATATAACTTGTCAGCCTACTATGAACAGCTATATAGCTTAGGTACCTATGTAGAACTTATCCGTATCTATATTGTGAAATAGCCTTACTGTCTGACAAAAATTAATAGTGTTATATTATGGTCTATTAGTATGGTTTCCAGGAAAATTCCAAGCATCAAAATCAGATCAGAGCACGTAATCCCCTTAATTGGCTTTGGCCATTGTCAGGGAAATGGATACCGTCCAATCAGTCTACGAATTTGTAAACAAACACAATTTGGTTAGGTACTTGTAATAGTGGCCCCGCCGACTTAAATTAAACCAGCCTACCAATAGATGGCGCTGGGAGTCGATTACATCGCGCAAGTGTTGTGAGTTTTCGGTTTGCAAGGCTTATACTTGACGTGGATTATAAGTAAAATAGTATAGAAGAAGATATAAGATAGATATAGAAGAAGAAGATGATGAAGATGTAGGAGGTAGAAGCACAGAAGTCTTAAATGGAAATGTAAGCCATAACTACAAAATAATTACACTATTTTGTGTCACATCTATTAGGCTAGATAAAACTATACATATTGATGATATGTGCAACTTTCTTAAGTATAGCCGTAGCCGGGTAAAAGTCTATAACGACCACGGAATACCGAACAATGTCCCAGTCTAGACAAGCCTACCTTAAAAGTACCCTAACCTCCCCATGCCCGGCTTCACTCATCTTTATTTACCTTCGCAAGTCAAACGGTGGAGGGTTTGCTCCGTAATCTTTTGAGCAAATTCCTATTGAAATTTCATCCTTTTGCAATTTGCTCGGCGCCAATCAAAGATTGTTCGCTCGTAATGCTACTGGATCGGTTGGATTACAAGTGCGGCTTTAGGGAAAGGGGATTCGTTAACCTTTGAGTTCGTTTGAGTTTTCCGGCTTTAGAATCGCCATTTTACTTAGGCTATACGATGTAACTTCATATTTAAGGATTGGTTTAAATGCTGAGCAGGATTTGCGCAGTTCTAATTTTATATACGGGCCCTTTATATAGTCAGCTTTAATCGTACTCTCGATTTGAATCCGATATTTGAAACCTAAATGATATTTAATCATTTAAATCGTTTTAAGACATTCGAATCGTTTAAAGTAACTCAAAGTCCCGTGTGAGAGAGACAACTTAAGTGAGCAGTATCCTCCTTAGGGCCGATTTTTAGATCCGTAGTTACCTTTTGGTTATTGACTTTAGTTAACTTTGACAATTGGTAAGAACCAATGTTCAAAGGGACAGCCAATTTGGCTGTCATCAATTATTACTATTTGGTTAAACAAACTATTGTTCAAAAAACATTTGCGATATTTGACCATTGGTTACTTTTTAACCATTAGTTAAGTTTAATTACGGATCAAAAAACCGTCCCCTTAGTTTGTTGAGCGACGTGTAAGTATATTTTACAATTATCCAATGTATATTTTTCTACCATACCTAACTAAAGCGCGATAATGTCTCGCCATCTCGAGCAATAACAAATAAAGTGATTCCCTTTCTAACAGCCATTCATTTCTATTTAGATTTCGGCGCCTAAAATTGTAAACGGTCCATTCCTCCCGTACCGTTAGTTCGACGGCCCGCCTCTTCCGAAACATTAGGAATTATTTAACCGGCGTTCGCTCCGTTCAGATCCCACTACGAACGCCCGGATGGCCTCTTTTTGTATAAATTTAAATAAGCAGATCGTTATTGTTTATTTTGATAGCCTAAAAGCTTTTATTTACATTCATGTTTTATAGGTGGCAGACAAGCAGACGTAGACGACAGATCACATGATGGTAAGCGATTTACCACCGCCCATAGATACCAACACTAGTAGTCACAGTATGCTGTCAACCTTTACCCCCTTTCCCTCAATTGGGCCTCCGATACCCACTCACTCGACAAAACAGGACAGGGGATGCTTCACGCCGGTCTTTTTTGAGGCCGCGGATCACTCCGATCGTGTCGACCCATTCATGCCTAAGCATGATTCTCCAATGGCCAAACCTTAGTAACGTTGTTAGGCCCAGACAGCAGACACAATGGGAAATCAATTGTTTTAAAAGGCTTTTGGGTCTTAGGTCGTTATGACTGTGACAGTCATATAAGTACATTTCACAGACATTCATAAATTTCGTCCCGGGTTTGATGAAATGACTACCATTATATCAACATTTGTTCGAGTTATTCCAAGATTGCGAATCATGTCGGCGGCCAATCGGTCGATTCGATTCGGTCAGATGGATTACAGCTACGCTCGTGTCAGCGACGGATGTCGAAGCACGAATTTGGGCTTATCTCCTATCCAATGCTGATCTCTGGCAGGCTTCTTGCAATCACTTCGCTTCGATGTAGCCTATATTATACTGTCCCACTGCAGGATAAAGGCTTAAATAGATTTTTATTACTATAAAATATTAAAACAGAAATTAACGCGACGTTTATCGTTAAGTACATTGTATGCACTTACTGCTTGACGTTATGGGTGGCTCGAATGGCGGTTCTCTGCCGCTTACTTAAAAAAAAATTTGACGGTGTATCTGTCTGTCTGTATGTTTGTCTTTCACGGCAAAACGGAGCGACGAATTGACGTGAGTTTTTAAGTTGAGATAGTTGAAGGGATGGAGAGTAATTAGGCTACTTTTTGCCCTTTTCTAACCCCCCTTTTTATGGAAGTGGGGGGCGTGAGCGAAGTCACGTGCAAATCTAGTATTTTATAGTTATAAATCAAGTCATCGCTACTATGATGGTATATAGTTTAATCACCACGCTTGCCTAATGCGGATCGGTGATCACTAAACCGAGCTATGTTCGAAAAATACTTCGAGATCGAGTTGCATCTTAGATATTATGATTATTATTGGTTTACTATTCAGGCCGGCCGACACGTTATTGCTGACGCCGGTGTCGGCCACCTGGCCCGCTCGTATTGCCCCGGGGGACATATTGCCATGTCCTGGAAGACGATTAGGGCTGACGAAGATATCGATATCTAGATGACATGCTATGTATTGCTATGGGTCAAAAAATCGTGAATCGAGACGAAACGCATTATTTTTAATCGAATTTCGAACCGTGATCTCTGGGTCCTGGTTCGATTTCTGAGTCGAGGCATTATGTAAGCATGGGACATTAGCTACATCTTAAGACAAGAAGGAAAATCATTGTCGCCCTTTATGCAAGATGTATTCCTCGTTTCGGAAAGTTTACAATGAACCTACCTATCGTTTCATGTAAGACTGAACTTTCCGATTCTGGTGGGAGAATTGCATTGCTTATTTATTATTTAGTAGTTTATGTAGGTATCCTCTCATTAATGCACCTATGTATTTATATGTAAATTATGTTGTTAAACTGCGATTTTGACGACTTGTTTGTGCATAAGCCTATGGAATAAATATTGTTTTGATTTTGATTGAAAAGTTGGCGTTACCATCTGCTGATTCGTGTTTATTCGTGCGTGTGTGCAGGGGTTGCCCTATTTTGAGACCAGGTTGATTGGTGTGATTGTCTGGTGCATTTATTTATTTATCTGCCACCTTTCAAAAAATAGGCCATAGTATCGATATACAATATTGACGACACTTCATAGGAGTCCCTGATTGTTGTGAAATTACATTCAGATCAGATTGGGTAAAACTGTAAGCGACGGGAAGGGACCGGCTTCGCCTCCGTGTACGTTTGGGCAGGTACAGATATTTGGGTCAGGGTGTGCTGTGATTATCATTATTTAACATAAAGTTGGAGGATGTAAACATTGCAAGGATTTTACTTTATATGGTCTACTTTGCCTGCATGCACCTAAATTTATATATAAATTCACTTACCACCTCATACATTGACCGACTCCGTACTAAGTAGCTTAAGCACTTACATATGTTACAGATATCAGACACAGAGGAAACACGAAATATAATAATACCCAGACACTTAACAAAACAAGTGTTCATCACACGAATGATAGCTAAGGGTGGGGATCGAGCCCACGACATTTCGCGTATGAGTCGGGGTCACTACCAAATACGCCATCCGGCCAGTCATATCTATCTTCTATACTATTTATAAAGAGATAACTTCTATGGACAACGACAAGGCTTATAGGTAAACCGAAAACACGAAACGCTTGCGCGATGTAATTATACACAGCGCCATCCATTGGTTCATTTTGGAATCCGGTCCCGAAGCGAAGTGCGGGCGGGCCACTATAAAAAAATAAAATTAATAACCGATCTGTGACCAAACCGTAATAAACCGAGCTACATTTCATTGCTCCAACTATGATATCCGATTCGATTGCGACGGTATATCTCAACGATCAGCCACAATCATCATCAAGATCAGTATTACAGTGCTCAAGTATGCCACAAACACAAGTGCATTCTGTATTCATATTACAACGGGACACCAAAGTATATGACTGATGAACAGACGTGCTTAGGTATTATGGTACCCCGGTCGGCACAATGGGGTATGGGAAAAAAAACCAAACATGTCCTAAATCGAAAACCATTTCGAGGCATTTGTCTTTCATACCATATTTTATTTATGCTTTTAAAATTTAAAAGCATAAGATCAATGGTATTTTCTATAAAATCGCGTTTGACCTTCATCTGACCCAAGGTCAGCAGAATTTTCAGTCATACTGCACTAACAAGATAAAATAAATGCTACATTAGGCGACATCTACTGTGATTGACACTTAGTCTATTGGAAGAACCAACAGTTGGCGCTAGTTTTAATACAATAAAACCTTACCAACCACAGCTGGCGCTTAACAGGGGCGCTCAACAGATGGCGCTATTTAAGTATAATTTAAGTATTCTGTGGTATAATTCAACCTTACCAACCAGTTGACATTTATTTGAAACGTGATATAAAGTTGTCAGACAGTGATGTAAAATTCCCCCGATTAAAAGGGATTTTGCCCGCAAGTAACATTTTACATATAATTTATTTGCCACGATTTGGGGAAAAAAGCACGTGGTAACACTATTAATATGGTGTAGCGCACTTGTGACGTCACAAATACGCTTGAATTTAAAATGTTTAAAAATTAATTAAAACATAACTACTGTCTTGATTACAAAAATATTCAAATTGATTACTTGAAATAGTAAAAGGTATTGAAATAAAATATAAAAAGGATACCTAAAAATTAGTTCCCATACCCCATTCCCGTTTAGAATAGAATAGAATAGAATTAATTAATTCAGTACTTGGTAGAAACATTTATAATCAGGTTTCATCCTTTTACAATGGAACGGAAGGAAAGAGAGCCCCAGATTGCCAATCTGAGGCTTTATCCAGTGAGGGTAGGGGGAGGGGTTGTCGAGGAATAAAAGAGGTCGGCTTAATAGTCTTCCGCTTCGGGCGGCCAAATAGTATTTAGTCCTGAGCGGCAAAAGAGTCTTTTGCCCTGGGCGGCAAAATTGTCTTTTGCCCTAAGCGGCAAAAAAGTCTTTTGCCCGGAGCGACAAAAAGTATTTTGCCCTGGGCGGCAAAAAGTCTTTTGCCCTGGGCGGCAAAAAAGACTTTTGCCCTGGGCGGCAAAAGAGTCTTTTGCCCCGGGCGGCCAAATAGTCTTTTGCCCTGGGCGGCAAAATGGTCTTCAGCCCCGGACGGCAAAATGATCTTAAGCCCTGGGCGGCAAAAAATATTCCGCCCCGCGCGGCTGACACCCACGCTACCTTTCCAAAGGTAGTATGATCCTATATACATTATTGCAAAGTGGTACAGAAGCCAGGCAGCGCAATCCCGACGGGGCCACAATGGCGCGGCAAATTGCTCAAAGCGGACTGCACCAAATTGTCAGTCTTCATCAGCATCTAATTTCGCTTGTGGGTATCGCTTTCACCTTGTTTTAGGACTTTACGATGTTACGTGCCGTAATACTCGTACAAGAGATAAGTATAGGAATATACAGACAAACCTTGGTTTTGTATAATAATGTCCTTCTAACTGATATTTCTAATTATCTCAACGATCAGACATCGACGCCGGATATTTTCTTGATATAATTTAAATAGGGTGGAAAAAACATTGGGTATTGTATGGACCCTAAATACTCTAATTAACATGTTCTATTTAAAGAAAAAATCCTTTATTAGAAAAGAATGTATTTTTATATATTTTGCTTATTCCAGGTGTGTCATGACAAATAACTACAATTATTGTTTGCTACAAGTTCAATTCTAGAAGCTTACCTATTTGATTAATAAATCATTCTCCAGCGAAAAACCCGCAGTTTTAAATAACCTGGTCTGGCACTAGGGGCCTCTATTGTAAAAACCTATTCACGGTCCAATCCTTTTCCCCGTCCCTTTTACACGCTGTCGATCTCGTTAGTGTGAAAAGGATGGGGAAAAAGAGTTGGTTTGTGAAAACGTTTTCAGAGTAGCCTACATTCTAAATTTGCTGCGCCAAAATCAATGGCCAAGGGAAAATGCGACGGACAGACAAACGGAAATGGCATCGACAGACTGTATTATGCCCAGCCTGGGGACCTTTCCCCGATTTAGGGGGGGTTATTAAAACTATGAGGAGATGGTTTATTTATATTTATGACTAATATTAACACAGTACAATTCGCAGACATTTTTTTATTTTGTTTCATTTTGTAGTGCCTCCTTAATTTCATTTATTTGAGATTCATAATTTGTTAATGGTGCACTACAATAGTTGATTTTATTTTGCTATTTGTGCAACACAATCCATAGTGTAACATCCTATGACGAACTCGTACTTTATTTCGAAAAAAAAAAGAATCAATTTTTTTTTTATTAGATCGGTAAGTTTTCGTGCTGTAATTTTTTTGTATTAATAATTGAGTCATCTAGAAGCAAAGGCAGCAACATCCATTATTTTTTTTTACATAGTTCTATAAAAATAATATGGATGTTGCTGCCTGCTATTACTGACACGCAGTCTCCACACCAGTAGCGCTACCATGAGTTGGCATCGAAAAGTAACGTAACGTTACTACAGTCGATAGCGAGCGAGTAAACGGGCGTCGAATAGATTTCGATTGAACACGTACGTAGGGTTTAAAAACGTTAGCGTTAGCTCGATAGCGAGTGCGTTATTTACGCAGAAAGTGACGTGCTTGTCATCACGCCCTATGTAGCTGTTTCTTTCTAACTGTACTCAAAGACAGAGTTCGATAGATATACCCAAAAAAGCTTGATATCCACAGCCACGAAATTAAAAAATTAAGATAATCCGACTTATTTTAAATGTCTTATAGCAGTGGGTAAAGCTGATGTTTATGATGTTTTTTAAATTGTATTGGTATTATTTTTGTCAATGTGACAGACTTAGAATAAATTCTAAGATGACAGCATGGGTGAAAGACTTTATTAGGTGAATTTTAGTGGCAAAATTGAAAGTTTAGTTGCTTGTTTTAATCTCTCTCACGTCTCTTTAAATATGAGAACCAGTGCGCCGCAGTGGCGTGGCGTCGGCTGCAAGGACCCCTCTACCATCCGACAGAGCAGGGCACCGAGCTCGTCAGAGTCCTCCCTTGCCTCTAACGCCTCGCCGGCAGCGTAGAGGCTGTTTCCAAGACCCGTCATCCCCCATCCCCAGAAGGACCCGTACACGGATGCAGTCAGATCTAGCAAGGCAGGTTTTTGTCAGACCTGACTGAATGGCGGAATATCCAGCAAGAAACAGAGCGGGAGAGAAACAGGCTAAGAGAAGCCGAAATAAGATGTCTAGAACGATGGCAACAATTATTTGGGCAGTTTTTAGAATTAGGGAATACTTACATTATTATATTTTAGAAATAAAATACTTAAAGAATAGTTAAATAATTTTGTAATGTGTTAATATATTAAAATATTATATCTTTTTATATCTTGTTTCTCTTGAGTTTTTAGTCTTCTTGCCAATTGGTCGCGTAATGCTCTTCCCAATAATAAGTCAGTGGCTGTACTGGCGCTTTCATTTTCTAATACCTCTTGAACAAAATGCCCACCTGAAAGTAAAAATATAATAATTAATATATCCTAACTAATATTATAAATGCGAAAGTAACTCTGTCTGTCTGTCTATCTGTTACTTTTTCACGCTCAAAACTACTGAACTAAATGAAATTTGGTATGCAGATGATCTAGACCCTGAGAAAGAAGATAGGCTACTTTCTATTGCGAAAAGGGGGTTGTAAGGGGTTAAAAAGGGGGTAAAAAGTTACTTTTCCACGCGGACGAAGTCGCGGGCGGCCACTAGTATTTTATAAAGATCATCTCCAAAAAATCTTAAATCAACATTAGATTAAATAACGTCTCTGATTGTGGCCGTAAGTATCATGTCCTACCTTGAGGTTTATACAGGATATGTCTTACCTTAGACTCCTGGGAGATTCTTTGCGTGGATGTTAAATCTGTGTAATGTGTAAGTAATACGCCAGCAAATCACACAAATCCTCAAAAACCACCGCATTAAGCCTATATTTGTGTTCAAGAGGATTTCCAGCCCACTTGTACATATCAGCTTGAAATTTTGCTTGTGAGTGTCGTTCATCTTGAAATGCAGCCGCCGTCAATATTGTTCCACGCTAGATATCTTTTTTCCGACATTATACTCAATATATGTTAAATATTTTGTAAAATCAAAACACCTTTTCACACCATATTTGACAAGTGAGTTACTTAACTACAATCGTAAAGTATTTTTCGATACCTAACGTCAAATTTGTAACTCGTGGTATTTCGAAAACTATCGCTTTGTCTCTTTCATTGTGATGCATTTGAAAGAGACAGAGCAATAGTTTACGTTATGTCAGTTTTCAATGTCAACTCGTAGCGCTACGTAAACGCTACTCGCTAGCGAGTACGTTTACGTAGCGCGTAACTCGATACTACAGATTTTAGTTTCTCAAGTGACCGCTAGAGGCGCTGTACACTTTTTCATACATTTTTTTTACGCAGACGCTAGCGAGTTCTGTCACTGTAAACTCATGGTAGCGCTACAGAATTCGTTTACCATTCGGCCATAATTAAAATAATTTTAGGGAGAATTCAAATCACACGACGAAAACATTGTGGCTCCAGTACACTAGAACAGCTTTGTGTTTGAAGCTGACATCCTGTATTTTGAATAATCCAAATCGAACACAGGGCGCGCTATCTTGTGTGAGGTGAATGTGATTCGATGGGGGATCAAAAATAGATGTGGACTTTTCGTTGAAATACATCTAAAACTTGGATCTTTAGGTAAGCAACTGTGGGAGAGCCACGCTTCGGCATGAATGGGCCGGCTCGACCGGAGCGATACCACTGCCTCACAGAAAACCGGCGTGAAGCAGCCCTGTGCTGTGTTTCGCCGAGTGAGTGAGGGTACCGGAGGACCACAGGGGAGGGAAAGGGATAAAAGGTTGGCAGCGCACTTATAACTCCACTGGTGTTGCAAGTGTCCATGAGCGGCGGCAATTGCCTACCATCAGGTGATCCGCCTGCTCGTCAGCTACATAAAAAAAAAGTAAATACAGGTCCTTTATACCTCATTAAAGTACTTTTACAAAACTGTTAAATTTCTTCAGCCGACTCTCATCTTACTGTCAAACGCATTAAGTGGAATATCACTTGAGGAAATTTGACAGGTTGTGGTAACCTGATGTGTGGCTGACTGTACCTGATGTGTGGCTGACTATACAAAACTTTAACCGTACAAAATAGGTTGTACTTCTTTATAAGCTACCTACAACATAGGACAAAAAAATTAAATACATTTGTTAAATTTACTCAGCATAACTAATGATTTGTATATTACCTCAACGCTTGCCAACCTTCAACCCCATTTCCCACCAATTGGTCCTCCGGTACCCCTTTATTCACTCAACGGAACACAGCCCAGGCGCTGCTTCATGCATAAATGACTTATCTATAATGAAAACTACATATTTCCCAAAAATACCACGTTTTCTAATAAGAGAGTAAATGCCTCGTTCACCACCTCCGAGTAAGGTGTCCAGTAATTTACTTGTCAATTATAGTGGGTTCGGAGAAAATTGGCCCCTGGTATTTGTATTGAAAAAAATATTTAAATGAAACTGGGCCGCGGACCAGGGGCAACTTTTCTCCGAACCCACTATAATTGAAAAGTAAATTAATTGACACTTTACTCGGAGGTGGTGAACGAGGCCCTTAGAGTCAAAAATAAAGGTTAAAATTAAAAGTATCAAGAGAGATAACTTTGTCAAGATAAAGAATCACAATTAAATTAATTAAAATTACCAGGAGAGCAGATATCAAATGGAATTAGAATCGCAAATACTTTTCAACAACATTATTTCAGTGTATTGCTTCAACCGTTTAATTCCTTAGGGAACAACGAGATCTGCTAAACAAAGAAAAAAGATTGAAAACCGCCCGTCATTAAAACCCTTACGTTTTCTTTTGAATATTTAAAAGCGTATGCAGTAAACGTTGAAATGTAAAAGCTTTTCTTAACATTGTGTTTTGTAGAGAAATGTTTTGATCTTTTCAAGATCAGCGTAGCGCCCGCTCCTGGGTTATTCTCTTCATAACCTTAAATAAAATCTATACTATTTATAAAGAGATAACTTCTATGGACAACGACAAGGCTTATAGGTAAACCGAAAACACGAAACGCTTGCGCGATGTAATTGGACACAGCGCCATCTATCGGTTCATTTCTGAATTACGGTCCCGAAGCGAAGTGAGGGCGGGCCACTAGTTAATTATATAGAAGCTTAAAAAAATTAAAATGTAAAAATAAGATTTTTATTTTTTTTAAGTGATAGGTGACAGACGAGCAGATGGATCACCTGATGGTAAGCGATTGCCGCCGCTCATGGACACCTGCAACACCAGTAGAGTCACAAGTGCTCTGCCAATCTTTAAAACACCTTTCCCCCAAATTGGGCCTCCGGTACCCTTACTCACTCCCGAAACACAGCGCAGGCGCTGCTTCTCGCTGGTCTTCTGTGAGGCCGTGGTATCACTCCGGTCGAGCTGGCCCATTCATGCCGAAGCGTGGTTCTGCCACGGTTGATATCCTAGCATTGATCCTTGAGAGAACATGTCGAGTTGACTATTAACATTGTGCCAAAGTACTAAGAATAAAGCTACCATTACGCGACGCAATAAAATTAAATCTACTGGCAAATGTAGACAAAGTACAATACCCGAGACGTCGTATTGTCCGGAGATGTCCAGACTTAATTTATTCCTTCAGTACTTACAAAGGGTAACTACAGTTCATTTATTGTTTCTGGGAAAATTCTAAATGTTTCGTAGAGATTGTTAGTTTAATCTTAAAATCTATTTGATAAACTTAGAGTAAGATCTGTGGTAAGATACAGGTTGCTATTTTAACAGTTTTAGCGACTTATCCTGGTCACTTTTTTTTTATGTGATAGGTAGCAGACGAGCAGGCGGATCACCTGATGGTAAGCAATTGCCACCGCCCATGGACACATGCAACACCAGTGGAGTCACAAGTGCGCTGCTAACCTTTTATCCCCTTCCTCCCCGATGGGCCTCCGGTACCCTCACTCACTCGGCGAAACACAGCACAGCACTTAGAGTAAGATCTGTGGTAAGATGATACAGGTTGCTATTTTAACAGTCTTAGCGACTTATCCTGGTCACTAATATACTCTCGATAAAATTATAGTTGGTTTTTAAATAACATAACTATAATAACATAACTGTGGGAGAGCCGCGCTTCGGCATGAATGGACCGGCTCGACCGAAGTGATACCACTGCCTCACAGAAAACCGGCATGAAGCAGCCCCTGTGCTGTGTTTCGCTGAGTGAGTGAGGGTACCGGAGGCCCACTTGGGGGGAAGGGGATAAAAGGTTGGCAGCGCACTTGTAACTCCACTGGTGTTGCAAGTGTCCATGGGCGGCGGCAATTGCTTACCATCAGGTGATCCGCCTGCTCGCCTGCTACCTATCACATAAAAAAAAACATAGGACTAAAATGAGCTAAAAAATATTTTTCCTATTTTTATTTAGGTATTGTTATTTGGGGAAACATGTATGTTTTTTTTATGTGATAGGTGGCAGACGAGCAGACGGATCATCTGCTTGCCGCATGTTTTTAGCCCCGTTGTATCAGTAGTGTACCATTGAGGGTACCACTGACACAACTATGTGCGAGTTGAACCGTCAATGGCACTTATCCCTAACTCGTCATGATTTGAGTGAAAACGGGCGCTAGAATTCAGATTGTTTATACTATGCGAGCAATATCTTTACATTTTTTAATGGTACAACCCACACATAGTTGTGTCAGTTGTACACCAGCAATGGTACCACTGACACAACAGGGGTTTAGCAGACTAATGCCCTTGGGGACTATGGTGCGGTGACCTCCTCGTGTGGCCTCCCCGGTAGTATTTTCGTTCTGTTTGGTTGGTATGCCTATTGACCGGCCTCAGAACAGCTGAGGCCCCAGTCATGAGAGAGCCCAACACTACCCGTCGGTCTCCCAGCCGAGGGTGTGCATAAGGCGCCGCCGAAAGGTGGCGACGTCGGCTCATTGCACTACGGGCCGCGGCGGCATTTCATCTGGGTCAACAAGAAAATAAAAAGACTAATGCCCTCGAAGTTATAGACGGTTAAAATAAACGGTTTATAAACCAAATGGTTCATACGCTAAATCAGCAATTCCATACAAAAGTGAACATGCACTCGTACTTGGCAATAATGTTATGTCAATCGGGAATTGAAACATTCCCGTTTGCGTTCCTCAAATTACCTCAGCCAGTTCGCCATTGAGGTCATCAATTAAAAGTAGATAATAGTTGCAAGACGTCTGTCGCCCAGGTGTGGACTATTGGAGTGATTGCGTGAATTAGTCACAGCGAGGAGGGCGTTAATCGGCCGGAGACGGGGGCCATTCGTAGCCTTATAGCTCACTCCCGACACTCTCTGAGTGAGACTTAGTGATGAGACCAAGGGGGTTCTCTAAGGTTCTACTTTGTAGGTATCATTTGCGAACTTTATCCTCGAAGTTAAATATTTTTTTAGATTTTCGCGTTGCATTGCGTTGTCTAATAAATCATAATGTGAAGGTGTCCGAAGATTCGTTGCCGGACTCTAGCAGACGTCGCCGTGCACCGCCAGTCCGCTTGTGACCACGGCTGCTGCAACATAGCCGAAACGTCAAGCAGTAAGTGGTTACATACAATGTTTTTAAAAATAAACGTAGGGTTAATTCACGTTTTAATATTTTATAGTTGATCCTCGAAGTTGTTGACTAATATGTGTAATTAGGACTAAACCAAATCAGACTGATCACGCGATCGATATATTTATGTCGTATGGGAAGTTATTTTTTTTTGTCAATTTTCGACTAAATGTTTCTTGGAGAGAGTTACACTAACAGATTCAGAGTCGAGCTTAAAAATTTGGATGGTGATTAAAAATTCACCTTGTATGAAATCTAAAACTTTGACGACCCGTTTAGCGCAATGGTTTGAGCGCCGGTTGAGACGTAAGGGTCGCGGGTTCGATTCCCGCACCGACACAAATGTTTGTTGATGAAACAGATATTTGTGTTGGGTCTGGGTGTTTGTGATACCTTCGTTGAAATGAAATGAAATGAAATGAAAAAATCTTTATTCAAGTTAGGTCCATACAGAACACTTATGAATGTCAAAACATAATATAATCTACCACTGGTTCGGAACGTCGATTTCTACTGAGAAGACACCAGCAAGAAACTTGTTTCTGGTTTCCATAGCACAACGGAAAACCTTAGTTTGGGACCAGGACAATGTATGTGATGTTGTCTCAATTTATTTATAAATTTATTTATTATTTAAAAAATATGTGATGTGTAGTCTAAAAAAATAAAAAAAAATGTCTAAAAAATATGTGAGTGTTGACGTCACTATTCAGTAACTGGTCGGAAATGAAACGCATCCCCCACGTCTCCCAGCGCCAAGGCTATCAATATCGTCTTTAGGTTCAGGACCAACCATCTCAGAATTAAAACCCTGGATGCAAACTAAGCGGGGTGGAAGCGGACCGATCCATCACAGCAGAATGCTGCTGTCTCTTTGAGTTAATCCATGCCGTTTTAAATAAAATAAAATAAATAAATTCTCCAACCGATATTTGGCTACGGAGCGGCGGCCAATCTTAACGACCAGCCACGTACGCAGGATTTCTTATGATGCTCAAGTGTGTGCGCAAACGCAGGTACACCCTCTATTCCTTTACCTCTTAACCTTTATACCCTCTTAATTCGATGGAACACCAGTGTGGCATAACGTGCTTTACAAGACCACTAACTTCCAGACTTCTATTATAGACTAAATATGCTATATTTTGACTGTCCGATGGCGCTTTAGTATGCCTTTCTCATATGTCAAATGTCGTGGGTTCGATCTCCACCTTAAATAAACATTCGTGTCATTGACGACTTAGCGCAGTGGTTTGAGCGCCGGTTGAGAACGCCAGGGTCGCGGGTTCGATTCCCGCACCAACACAAATGTTAGGTGATTTGTGTTGGGTTTGGGTGTTTGTGGTTCCTTCGTTGTTTCTTCTTGGGACCAGGACAATGTATGTGATGTTGCCCCAATTTAAATATTTTATATTTATTTATATAGACAACAACGAAACGCCTAAAATTGACTCAAATAATCCCTTCGAGCTCAATCGTTCTTTCAAATATCCGGAACGCCTGAAAAAGACTTACTTAATTCTCAATGGGTTCACCATTTAAACCCGTCAGCGGCTTGTGAAAAATTCCGGGGCCCGCAGCCAAACAAGCTGAGCTCAAACGAGAACTTTTAAAAATGTCCCACAAAAACGTAACTGAAAAAGTGAAGTTATGAATTACAAGCGAACCTCAGAGCGAGGGTGGCCAGGTGTTGGGAGTTTTTCTCTTGTAGGTATATACAGGGTGTATCTGTGAACATTTCCCTTCAACCACGTGATCTACCAACCATTCTGAACAACGAACAACATTTGTTTTTTTTTTATTCTACGATAGTGGCCCGCCCTCACTTCGCTTCGGGACCGTAATTCACAAATGAACCGATAGATGGCGCTGTGTCCAATCGCGCAAGCGTTTCGTGTTTTCGGTTTACCTATAAGCCTTGTCGTTGTCCATAGAAGTTATCTCTTTATAAATAGTATAGACAAGCATTTGACCTCGATCACACCTGATGTTAAGTGAGGATGAGGTCTAAGGTGGGTCATGCTTGCCCATGAAAAGCCTCACTCTTGCCTTAAAGACTAATTCTAAATTCCTCGAAAAAAAAATTCGAGGCATTTTTCAAGAGAACAAATTAATGTTGTAAAATGGTTTATAGAGCACGTGGTTGTAGCGCTGCAAATGTTCACAGATACACCCTGTATACTTAAGGCGTCAAGAAAGTCATGAAAACGGATTTTTGGGGAACTAACGTAATTCCCATTTTTTATTAACAATCGGGTTACGATGACATAAGTGGCAGGCCGCCATCAATAATGTCATGACTTTATTTTCGCATGTGGTAATATGTAGGTATTACCTTATTCTGTATGTATAATGTTGGAAACAGACCATGGCAACATTGGCCACGAGTCGGGCGCTCATGCGTCGGCAACTAATCAAACTTGCGGGTTCGAGCTACGGGATCTGTGTTATGAAGTTTCCACTTTTTTGTTTATATACGGGGGATCTTTCAGTCTTCAGGTGGAAATAAAGGTTTTGAATATTTGGTACATGCTATAAGTTGGATTACTACATTCTGTTTATTTGTTAGGACATATACTTAATGACACTTAGGAACACAATTTTCAGGTTCCTGTGTGCCTACAATTATTAAAAGAAAGAAGCAAGCTGTGATCCTAGAAGTGTTTAATCGCATCATTTAGTAATTTGCTGGCGGGTTGTTAGTGTTTGGGTATTATGAAAAAAAAAACAGAAAAATATTATTTGTATTTTTATTATTTTTTATCAATATTATTTACAAATCTAATCACATCCGTCTTTATCTAAATTATATCATTAGTAGACATAGGACAAGAAGATCTAAATAAAACTATTCATCACATCATTATTATCTGAGCAATTGAATAACGATTGTATCTATGCACATCTAAAACACTGTAAGAACAAAGATGCCTACAAACGTCACGAGATGGCGCTACTGGATACTTTAAAAATGGAGTTATAAATAAATTAAGGAAATGTATAAAAATATGTATTTTTTCAGATTTTTCAAACCCAAACTAGTATCACTAGTTTCGCCATGATAATTTTTCCCCAGTGATACAGTACGATATCAGTAGCACCATCTTGAGACAAGAACTTCGATAGGCTAGAACATTATTTTTAATTATAACGGAAATAAAAATTCTATAAAAATATATAAAATGATACAAATAACATAAAACACATTAGTATTTAGTCAAGCCTAACAAAAATATATAAAAACTGCCGTTGAGATCACTTTTTAAGAATTATTAACAGTAGGTGGTATGATGTGCATATTTAGTGCTTAGCTGATATGCTTCAGATAATTTTAAATACTTTTGACTCAATTTCCTTGAAGATTCCATTATCTGTATAATTTCCTCAAAATGTTGAAAAGAGACATATAAATCAAAACAGTGTTTTCTAAAAACTGTTTCCACGGTTTTAGAAAAAGTTCGACTATGGAATGTCGCAGTATATTTATTTACAGTAGGTACATCTTTACAGGCCAAAGAGGTAACTATATCTATACGTATTGTATATTACTATCTACTTCATAAATTGTTCGAAGGCACATTTTTGTTTAGAGAACGTCCTAATTTATCTCAACGTTTATCGTTGAAGTAACGTCTAGTTGTAACCGTACTACTCTATTTCTGTCCAGAGAAATATTTACACGAAGTGACAAGAAATGTCTTGAGGTCTTTTTTTGGTTAAAATCACATCTAGTATGATACTGAAAATATATTTCCTTAACTTTTATCTACACTCCGCTATGGCCGCGTTGTCTCAACATCTGACTCTATATTCTACTGTACATGTGTACATTACTTATTCACAAGCTCGCTCGCTCACAAAATGCACAACCTTCTAACATTAATATTTGGTAGGTTCAATAATAAAATCTAAGGTGTTACGCCGATTCGGACCAATCGAATTAATACCCCTTAGGGGGACTTTTTAGGGTACGAAACTTGAAAATCGGATCAATTTGAAAATTCGAATACAGATCAGTGTTCCATAGTGTTTTTTTCAAACACTGTCTAACAAATAGTCCGTAATGATTCGATTGGTGTATCGGACAAAGGCCGGATCCACATCGGTAAAAATTAACGCCGCGTGTGCACTAGCGAGGAATTTCTATTGGCAACACAATTTTTGAGTTCGTATTTTTTTATGTGGCACTCTTTTAGAGTTCAAGCTATTTTCATTCAACACTTTGTATACTGCAAAATATTTTTCATATTTTTCATAGAGCGCATTCACGATGCATTGAATGGGGCGTGTTATTCAACATTAAATGGGAGCACGCTCAATGTCACAGAAGAAAGCAACAATTATACAAAAACAGCACTAATGAACATTAAGGTCACGCAATTTTCACCCACGTTGATTCCGGTGTCAGCTTCAGGTGATTGGTACGGGTGCGAGCGAGAGGGGAACAGTCCCGAGTGGGGGGTAGGTAGATAATTAGCGCGCGCGGGCCCGCCGCCGCTCAGTAGCGCGGCGCCACCCGCGGCGACGACAGTCGCGGCGAGCGGAGCGGGGAGCGACGCGCCACCTGGACACCAAAAAATACAATATTAAACAAACCTGTGTTGTTCTTGCTGTAGGCAGGCCTGTCCCACTCCGCGTGTACCTACGAATTTACAGTACATGCGGGTCACCTCCGGAGGTGACAATCAGTAGGGCTTCACGAGCGAGCGGCGACGCGCGCGCGTCTTTTGTTTGTGGCTTACCGACGCGACGTACCGATAAGACCGCTCTTTATAATCCATACTAATATTATAAATGCGAAAGTAACTCTGTCTGTCTGTCTGTCTGTCTGTCTGTCTGTCTGTCTGTCTGTCTGTCTGTCTGTTACTCTTTCACGCCAAAAACTACTGAACGGATTTAAATGAAATTTGTTATACAGATGATCTAGACCCTGAGAAAGAACATAGGCTACTTTTTATTGCGAAAAAGGGGGTTTGTAAGGGGTTAAAAGGGGGGTAAAAAGTTACTTTTCCACGCGGACGAAGTCGCGGGCGGCCGCTAGTTAATAATAAAAAAAGGCAAAGAAATATTGTGCAGTGTTTTGCCGTAATAACACGGTTTGCTATCCAAATTTAACTTTTTTTAAGCTCCCAAAGGGCGAAGACCTGTTTTATATGCTAATAATGTAAACAAAATAATTTTTAGTCGGATAGAACTACTTGAGTTACCTACCGAAATTAATATTAAACGAAATGAAACATCATAGGTGGGCAATAGAATAGCTGGTTGGTATACAATATTGGTATTACAATATTTAACTGAATTTAGATCTGTTTCGTTTTATTTTTTGGTAGGTAGGTATATCTTTCACCTGCATTTTACCTCAAAATACATAATAATACGAGTCTCTCAACACAAAATACATTAGTACAAGTTATAGCCAGGTAGGTATGTACTACAACACAGTCTAGGTATCTGGGGCTGATTTTACCAACACTCAAGAAGTAACGCATTTATTAATATTAAGATTATTATTTTCTTAAAGAAGACAACCTGATATTGTCAGAAAAGGTACGAGTACGCGATAGAAGAGAACGCCTTCTAGGTATAAATATTTGTAGGTATTGAACGCTGGTCGGTCGGAATTTCAACGTTATATATAGTAGTCTGAGTCGTATTTCCATAAACGGTTTTTAGAAGTGGGTCTTCTGTACCTTGTACTATTAAGTATTCTGTGCTGTAGGTACATAATCTACTGATAATTACTATCTAATCTTTAAACCAACTTGACTTGAGCATTCCCAGCCTAAACGGATTCTGCAATTAAAATGACACTTTGTCTGAAGGGTCTTAGCTTTTATATACAAAGATTTTTGATTATATACACATTCCCAGTAGGTATGATCCGGATATTTGCACTTACTCGAGACATTCTAGAAAATAACTTATTCCTTACTTACATAAGAGTCGGCATATCGTGATGTCTCGGGTGTTGCAGATGTTCATGGACGGCGGTGACCACACCAGTCTTTCTCCCGCTTTGACCGTGGGGTCCATCTCCCACTGCGCCACGCCATATTGTTGATATGCCGCTACTCACCTCGGGCTATGGCTTCAGTCTCTTGAAGCCCGCGCCGTCCTGGCCGAGCTTCAGCTCCTCATAGAGCGTGGGGTCCACCTCCCGCTGCGTGGCCGTGCCGGGGGCTACGGTCTCCTGCCGCCATGCCTTGCTGTTGATATGCCGCTACTCACCTCGGGCTATGGCTTCAGTCTCTTGAAGCCCGCGCCGTCCTGGCCGAGCTTCAGCTCCTCATAGAGCGTGGGGTCCACCTCCCGCTGCGTGGCCGTGCCGGGGGCTACGGTCTCCTGCCGCCATGCCCGTGCTGTTGGAAGCCGCTACTCACCTCGGGCTATGGCTTCAGTCTCTTGAAGCCCGCGCCGTCCTGGCCGAGCTTCAGCTCCTCATAGAGCGTGGGGTCCACCTCCCGCTGCGTGGCCGTGCCGGGGGCTACGGTCTCCTGCCGCCATGCCCTTGCTGTTGATATGCCGCTACTCACCTCGGGCTATGGCTTCAGTCTCTTGAAGCCCGCGCCGTCCTGGCCGAGCTTCAGCTCCTCATAGAGCGTGGGGTCCACCTCCCGCTGCGTGGCCGTGCCGGGGGCTACGGTCTCCTGCCGCCATGCCCGTGCTGTTGGAAGCCGCTACTCACCTCGGGCTATGGCTTCAGTCTCTTGAAGCCCGCGCCGTCCTGGCCGAGCTTCAGCTCCTCATAGAGCGTGGGGTCCACCTCCCGCTGCGTGGCCGTGCCGGGGGCTACGGTCTCCTGCCGCCATGCCCGTGCTGTTGGAAGCCGCTACTCACCTCGGGCTATGGCTTCAGTCTCTTGAAGCCCGCGCCGTCCTGGCCGAGCTTCAGCTCCTCATAGAGCGTGGGGTCCACCTCCCGCTGCGTGGCCGTGCCGGGGGCTACGGTCTCCTGCCGCCATGCCCGTGCTGTTGGAAAGCCGCTACTCACCTCGGGCTATGGCTTCAGTCTCTTGAAGCCCGCGCCGTCCTGGCCGAGCTTCAGCTCCTCATAGAGCGTGGGGTCCACCTCCCGCTGCGTGGCCGTGCCGGGGGCTACGGTCTCCTGCCTCCACGCCGTGCTGTTCGAGATGCCATTCGCGACGCCGTTCACGCCGTTGACGCCATTGCCGTTGTTGGCGTTCCCATTTGGTAATGTACCCTGGTAATGGAGGAGTGATTCTTATACCAGACTTTTTTTTTTATGTGATAGGTAGCAGACGAGCAGGCGGATCACCTGATGGTAAGCAATTGCCGCCGCCCATGGACACATGCACACCAGTAGAGTCACAAGTGCGCTGCTAACCTTTTATCCCCTTCCCCCCGATGGGCCTCCGGTACCCTCACTCACTCGGCGAAAACACAGCACAGGAGCTGCTTCACCAAAGCAAGGACTTTATCAAAAGCACTAATTTTAAGAATAGGGTATTTGACAAAAAAAAATTATGTGTTTAATCAAAAGACCTCTCAATTTAAGAAACATTACTGAAAGAATGCTCGATTCTGATTTGAATCACCTGAGTATATCACAACTTTAAGAGCACATATTTTGGGCAAGCCCAAAAACGCTCTATACAAAATGGCTTCAGGCAAGTGACGTCACACGCCCGTATCTTGTATGCGCGTCTAGTAAATTTTGTTTGGTAGCTATATCAAATGTTTCGTTTAAGTAAATGGTTTCATAATAAAAGTTGGTGAAAAATGTACGGGTAGTTCAATGATATAATTATTTTTTTTAAATTTTATACTTTAAAAATGGACTTGCCCATGAAACTTTGAATGCTCATAAAACCAGCTAGACTTTATATTTTTAACTGAAAATTTTGGCCGTTGGTTCTTATTTACCAGTATTTTGGAAAAGTATAAATATTTTTTACTATATCGAGATTAGTCAAATACCCTATTTGTATTCAACTTTTCTATAGGTTGAGGTAATGGAGAACTCCTACGTGCAGTGGTAGTAGACCGCACAAAGTTCCCCAAAAAGGGCCTCCTTTTTAAAAGACCGGCGGTGCACTTGTGGCTCCACTGGTCCTGCCGGTGTCCATCAGTCAGTTTCAAAAGACAGTGACAAAGACGGTGATCCGTCTGCTCATTCTCATTCAAAAAAAGTAGACCAACGACCTGGTGACATACGCCGGAATCCCTTAAATGCGAGTGGTACTGGACTTAGTATTTTGGAAATCCGAAATCTATCGACAGAACAGTAAGCATCTCGTCTCGACTACGATATTATAGTGGTGATGATGAACTCCTTTATAAACAAGTGATAGTAGAAGCTGATGATGATGATGTTATTGGAGTCGAGGTAAAAACTTACGTTAACCACGGTGTCTGGATTTGGTTCCCTGAGGTAGCTGGGATTCTCAAAGGCTACGCCTCCTTGAGCCTTAAGCCTGAGATTCTGTAAGAAAAAAAACCCTAGTTACAAAGTTTAAAGTTTTGAGAGGAGGAGCAGGAGGTACAGAGGTCGCACAGACTTGATGTTCCAAATATTTGTTTTTTGTACTTATACTACAACTTCAGTTTTCAGGAATTATCAAGTAACTAAGTTTTCAGGAATCAGCTGAATATTATCCTAACATCCATCACCTGTCGGTGATCCATAAATGTCAGGAATTATAGAAGACATTCTATCATGAATAGTCTATATTATCTCAATACGATAAAATGGAACCCTTGGCCTTGGATCACTTGTATGTTTCATCCCATTTTTGTGGAGTATTTGAACTCTTTCCTTGCTTTCTGGTCCCACGCAAGGACGTGGACGTCATGAGCTTGCTGGAACTGCCATTATCAGCCCGTACCTTCTTATGCCTATAGTACAGCGCAGCCGCCAGCAGCACAGCAGCCACGAGTATGAAAGCCACCGCCAGCCCGACGGCTGTGGCGGTGCCGGTCGCCGTGACGGGCGCGGCCGCGGCTCCTGTCTCTTGGCCGGCCGTTGTGAACGTGATGGCTTCGCTGAGAGATGACGTGCCTGTCAACAAAATGAGAGTTAGAGTTTTGTCCTTTTAAACAGCAAGACGATTGAGCCTCCAAAGGTCTTTGATGCTTGAGGTACCTACCACTCGATGTAATACTTACGAACACTGATAACAATCTTTCTGACTTTCTGACTGAAATTTCTATTTTAAAGAACTCTTAAGAATATTTCGCCTATTTTTAAGTAGACCTTTGGCCGATAACACCCGAGACATAAACCTGTAAGAAAATATTATGAAAGTATTGTCTGCGTAATCGTGTTATTTTCACTGACTTGCCATCAAGAGATTATAAATCAAAGTAAGTAGGTACTTAAAATTAAACCACTCGCTAAAAAATCTCCCGAGCGTATCGGTCGACTTTCTAAAAGAATCACGTCCTCTGTATTTGCAGCCCCTAATGGCTCTGAGAAGAACACGCACATATCCGCTAAACTGTAACTCGACCAGATAACGCGATTACAGACAACCCGCCCGCCGGATCGCAATGGGTCTAATTTCATTACTGTACGGTAACTTGATTTGTCAGTATAACATATACTGAGAAATTAATGCTGCTTTGAGATGGAAATTCTATAAGCGAGGAGTCGCATGAAAAGTTACGTGGGAGTTCAGTTCAATATTTGATTGATTGAAGATCGGAAATTTGGTTTGGTTGATAGGCATTATACAAAATGGTAGAGGGAGATTATTCTAGGTAGGGAATTATTCATTATTTGCGTGGTATAAATGAAGTCAACATTATTGGAACAAAAAGCGACCACCGCCCTACGGTTATTTGGCTTCCGACAAAAATGGGAACAAAATGCTGTTTCCCTTACAGGTATCAGTTTTGATTGGCATTTTCTCATAGAAAAAATGTTGTAGAACGCCTCTGTAAATCTCATTGAGCGGCTTTCGGATCGTAGTCCTACTATAAACTGTAAGCACGATGGATTTCATCCAAAGTTTCTTTATTCAAGGTATTTCATCCAAAGTTTCTTTATTCTACCTCAAACGCGTAAAGCCTTAAAGTGGTTAGTTGTACACGGAATCATCTGTCATCTTGCAGACCTCTGTGCCTCAACGTCGAGAGGAAACCAGCACATTTCGGATAGTTTCTGAAACGTGTAACCATGATTCAGTTGGTCTGTCAGACGGCTTACAAGACTCCCCAAATTCTGAACCATGGTCTAAGCTTACCCCGGTCACTAAAGCGACAGCTGGGAATTACTCGCTAACATGATAGAGAGAAAGGGGCGGAAAGGTCCTTGGGTAAAGACCGCGTACAGGAAGTCCTAGCCGTGGCAGGCTCCCTACAATATCGACTGACGGTCTAGTGAAGGTTGCGGGATTTCCTAAGATGAGGGTAGGACAGGACCGATCTCTGTGGAGAACATTGGGAAAGGACTCACCTAGATCGTTGGCGGACTTGACGACGCACTCGTAGCGCTTGTCGTCCTGCAGGCCCGTGAGCACCACGCTGGTCTCGCTGGTGTCCAGCTTCTCCGGCACCTTGTCTCCGTAGGCGCGCCAGAACACGCGGTACAGGTACACCGTCTGAGGGTTCTTGAGTGGCGGTTCCCAACTGTTAAGAAATGGGTATGGTTATGCAGAAGACCACAATAACACTTATACCAGGTTTACAAAATGTTACGATAGGACTCTTGGAGTTAACCTACTTTTAATTCAGATAAGCTCGGGATTTCCGGAACCTTCAATAAACGAGCGTAAGTGACAATGCTTTTGTCTAGAGCATGATGCGATTTACAGAAATCGATCTGAAGGATTTTCTTTGGAACCTCGAGTCTTTTTCAGGTGTGAAGTAATTTAGGGATCCAGGGATCTATCTACAAAAAAAATATTCTCCCGTCATTTTCGAACCCATCCATATCCAGGGACGGTTCAAGGTGCTATTTTATTTATATATGTCCAGCAGTATAGTCCATCAGGTTGACGATGATGATGTTAAGCCGTTGGTCCTGCAATCAATCTCTTTTCGGTCGGTAGCCGAATATCGGTTGGATGATATTTTTTAAATCGTCTTAACTGTTAGAGTGACCTCACTAATATGAGGTCACTCTAACAGTTAAAACGATCGAAGTTAGTAACGATCTCCCAGCACACGTTTATGGGCGTTGAATCGATGCGACACCAGAAAACGCCAGTGTGTGGAGGTCACCGGCAAGACTCCGACGCTCAAAAACGCTAGTGTGGGGCCACTGTTCAAATCACGTTGATCTTCTTACAGTCGCTTGTGCTGTGGTGTTTCACGCCTCATTTGGGAAGAAGTGACATTGAGATGAGCCAAAGACACACACTATGTAGGGAGTGAAGAAACGCATCGGGGAAAGAGCCCTTAGCAAGTACCTGGTGAGTGTCTCCCAAGATTCGGTCCGTATGCCGAGACGGTCGGAAGGACTATGGGCTGGTGGAGGGACCTATAGTTCGTGCCAGATAAACTTGCAATAAAAGTCATTCACCCCACTTGTAAATGCAAATGTAATTTTATCGACAGTTTAGCATGGGAAGCGATCTTTATCGCGAATTTTGACGACTTCTTGGTACAAGTGGCAAGAGGGGTGAATGACCTTTATTGCAAGTTTATCTGGCACGAACTATAATCTTCTTACCTAAGCAGCACCGAGTGCTTGGTAGGCGCCTGGTGCGCGCGCAGCATGCGCGGCGGGCCGGGCAGGCGCGCGCCCGCGTCGCGGAAGCACGCCAGCGCGCGGCGCGCGTGCTGCAGCGCGCACGAGCGCGACACGCCGCCGCCGCGGCACAGCTCCAGGCACGCGCGCGGCACGCCCCACGACGCGCAGCAGCCGCGGTGGTCTGCGGCAATAGATACATTGATGGGGGCTATCGCGGCTATTAAAAATCAGCCTGTATCAGTGTACAGGTTGATTTTTAATTGCCGCGATAGCCCGCGATAGCCCTGCAGTGGGACAGTTCCACTGCAGGGCAAACGCCTCCATCATAGAAATCAAGTCATCGATACTATGATGGGATTAGGCTTATCTCCATATTCACCATCCTTGCCTAATGCCCATTGGTCTAGTAATGCTCCCCATTTGGTCTAGTGGTTTAAGTACCGGACCCTAATCTTGGGGGACCTGGGTCGACCAAAAGTATGTTTCGAATTTTTCGAACATAGCTCGGGTTTGTGATCACCTATTTTTGACGATAAACTGTCATTCCGAGCACATATATATCAGGTTATAACAACGATAACCAATCCATCTCTTGGCTGTCTTTTTAGATCCACCAAAGATTTTAGGTCGAAGGCCAGTAGGTTGGTCCAAGGTACCGCTGGCGTGATGAAGTTGATAAAGATTTCTGTGGACACCTGGCTGGTGACTGACAGGAGGTGGCGCAGACCGTCTAGATGGCGATGTCTAAAAAATCTGCGGCAGTGGTACAATAAAAGCACCCGTTCTCTGTTTAAAGCAGCTGTGTTCAAGTGTATATGTGTGGATTCAAGTCGCCATTATGATCGCCAACTGTCGTTAGAAGATGGAACTGGAAGAAGACTCACCAGAGCCATCTGCCGCGCACTTCATCAGCTTATCGAAGTCGTTCATGCACTCGGGCCGGTCCATGATGCTCTCCATGTCCAGCCTGAAGTTGCAGGCGTCGAAACAGCCGGCGGATACGTTGTTCTGCAACAGGAATACTTTAAAGTCTATTTGCTTAACTACCTTATTTTTGTATGCTGGGGAATGCCGCTGACCCGAAGTGAGCCAACGTAAGTAGTCTTGCGACTCCTTATGAATACCCTCCTGCCGGGCGGGTTATGTCGGGCTCTACTCCGGGAGAGACCGGAGGCATACCTACTTCCCAGGGATGCTCCCTCATCGCCAGAGTGGGGTGGAGACATAGTACGGGTTGATAAGAACCTTACTTCACGTCCCTCCCCAGAACAATTTATTTACTTGGTGATGGGCTTGCTTTTGACTCCATACTGAACCCTAGAGTTGAGAAAAAGCCTACCTAAAAGTTAGTCACATAGAATTCACTCTAGCTGTAATATGTAAATTGGGGAACCGACTCCGGTGTTCCACTCCTTGGCAGTACGCATCATGAAAGGGAACGAAAAGTGCTTTGTACGCAATCTCGGTATATTTAGATATTTCAAGGGTATCTCGTGTAAAACAAGCTCTTGAGGCTAACTTCACCGACAAATTTATTTCAAACAATGGGTTGAGTGAAAGTTTATAACTACTTCAGTTGGAATTTTAGTTTGAACATAACGGTGTTTCATTAGCGTGTACCCAATTTCCTATTGACTGTATCGAATCATAATTAAATTACCTATTCATTCGATTCAAACCAATAACATTTTGATCTCCATTGGACCGCTAAAAGTTTTCTTCCTGTTTTAGATTCCAACTCAAAACATCACCTTCATTAAAGTTTATGAAAACTAAATATAATTCACGTTATATCATGAGGAGAGTTTAATAATGCGAACTTCAAAATATAAGAGCATTCTCAATGTTTAATTTCTCAAGGGCCGAGCTTGGAACTTTTCCGCCTCGAGCATCAGGGTTGCCACATAATGCCAGACTATTTTTATGCAATGCTTCTATGCAATACTAGTATGCTTCGACTTCGCGAGATAACATACCAAGGTTCTCTATCACATTTACCTTTTTATTTAGATCTTGTAAATTTGGACATAATAAAATGTATTAATTGTAATACAAGTTTTTATGTTATTAGAGAAAAGATTATTGCGAAATATACAAGGTGTATCTGTGAACATTTACATCCCTTTAATTGCGTCCTCTATCAATAATTCTAAACAACATTTGTTCATCTATGACTTGTGATATCACCTGAAACAAATTCACCTCTTCATATAAAGTCGGTTACGTGACTCTTGGCTCGTCGGTGACGTGTACATTTTGTATGAGTCGAAAAATTTCAGCGAATTTAATGTTTGGTAAAACACATGGTTAAAGGGATGTCTATGTTCACAGATACATTATCGTCGTAAGGCCCAGACAGCAGACACAATAGATAATCAATTGTTTTTGCCTCGTATGAGGCTTTTGGGTATTACGACGTTATGCAGTATTTTGGGAGATAATGCGACACGTGGCCGGCAACTGTCAACCCTGCAGCAGCCTCGCGAGACTATTTCAAACGGGCTGGATTATATATTTCGCTGCTATAGTTAGACGTCTGGATTCTGACTTGTTATTAATTTAGGTTCCTCATAGCAGCTTCCTAGTAGCTATACGTACAATGCTTCTCTTCCTGGAATATTTTATGAGGACGTTTCTATCAGCAGTGAAATGCTATGCTGTAGTATTGTCTCAAATAGTGGTATTAGAATAATGCCTTGCAGAAGTACCTAATTAGAGTCATAGATACATAAACAAAAGCTTTTCGTTTTAATTGAGATTAAGTACATACAAAATACGAAATATTGATTACATATGCTTAGCAGGTACGTATTTACTTGGTTCATATTGTTCACAAAAAACAAACAACTTTTCATACAAAATTCACTTGGTCGTTTTGTATTGACAGTTGAAAAATCCAACGATTTTCCTGAAGTTAAAACCAACGTGATCAGAATGCTTTTAAAATGTATGGCTAAAGAGATGTTACCGATACACGCACTAGAGTTAATCAAACATAATAAATAAGCTCAAATACAACGCGATGTACTAGGGGTCAATTTTCTAAATTAAAACGGTCAATCTCGACAAAAAAGTTAAGAAAGCTAGCTCTTATCGCGTTTTCAAAAGATCTGAAAGCTAAAGCTAGTTATAAATTTTCAGAACCAAACCTAAGTGTCACTTAAAGTCTAGCTCAGAATATAAGACCTAATTGAGTAAGTGAGTTCGCTATAGGCGCACAAAGGCAGAGTTAAAAACTTTAAGAACTCTCAGCGCTCGGCGCAGGCGGTCACGATTTAGTGAACTTAACTGTTTTCGACATAAATATATCACTCCGCAACTTTTGTAAGCGAGATTCATGTGACATAATTATGACGCCATCTGTTGGTGTTTGTTTGTAAAATTGTGAGTAATTAGTTCAAAGTTGCTCTTAAAAGGGGGTTGAATCGTGGGGGTTTCGCGACCATAAAAAATGGTACGCTTTTATGATTTTTAGGGCCTTGACACTTGGTCTGTGCCTTTTTAAATTTATGTTTTTTGTTTTTTTAACCCTTAATATGACAAAGGGAAAAAGTTTCCACCTGATTTTGAAGCTTATCTGTCATGACGTAAGAGCTGAACACCAATAAAATTTCTCATTGACTTGACGAAAAATCTCTGCATAGAATTCGTTCCCTGGTTATGTCGGGGAAATAGCTAGGTCCTCAATACCTATGTTTTATTTTAATTATTTACAAAAGATAACTAAAGTCAAATAAAATAGTAAGTAGTTTTAATTAGTATGCCTCTGGATTCTCGGAGGAGAGCCCAACATAACCCGAGATGACCCCCGGTGGCCGGGTATGCTTAAAGATGCCCCTGCATTGCACGTTGCAGGGGCTGCATTTTTTTATTTTATAAGTAGCAGACGAGCAGGCGGATCACCTAATGGTAAGCAATTGCCGCCGCTCATGGACACCTGCAACACCAACTAACATAGAGTAGTGGAGTTACAAGTGCGCTGCCAACCTTCGGTACCCTCACTCACTCGGTAAAACACAGCACAGGGGCTGCTTCACGCCGGTTCTCTGTGAGGCAGTAGTATCACTCCGGCCGAGCCGGCGGTTTACGCCGAAGCGTGGCTCATCCACTATTAAAAATTCCACAGCAATAACAAAAAAAGAAGTTGTCACGTCTTGACAACCAAGAAGGTTCCCTCACCTGCGTGCAGCACTCGGTAACGTTGTGGTGCGGCGCCGTATGCCGCAGCCGCACCGACACCGGCCGCAGCGTCTTCCCGAACGCATTCTCCGCGTGGCAGAAGTAGTCCCCTTCATTTGCTTCTGATATTTTCTTTATTATCAAACGCATTGTGTACTTCGTTTGTTCCTGTAAAGAAGGGCTTAAATCAATACAAATGTAAGTATATAGTTACCCTTCTTCTGTAGGGTCACTCGCGTCCTTTGAGCGTTGACGTTTTGCCGTCGACCTCCCCACACTAGAGTTTATTGGGCGTTGTGTCTATGCGGCCTACGCTAGTGTGCGGTCACTCTTAAATGACCATAGCTAAAAACGCTCTCTTTCAGACGACCTTGAAGTAAAGGAAAAGTATAGCAAGTATCTGTATACCAATTTCAAGCACTACATAAGTAAAAAAATGTTTTAAGTTAAATAACTAAGTTATATAAAATCCATTAAATCTATTTCTATGAAACGATCGTGGCCAATTACGCTCTCTAAATCCTAAACCTGTCTATTTTAGGAGAGAATTAACATGTAATGCGCGTTTTCTTTTCGTTTTTATATTTCAAAAACGTAAACCAGCACGACACTGGCTTTCAGAATTAAATAAGATGAGACATCAAGGCATACTTAAATATTGTTTCTTGATGTTCATGACTCTTTTATCGTTTAAAATATTTGAGCTCTACATTCTGGACGAGAACATTACTATTTGGACGTAACTTTATGGATTTCTGTAAAGGAAAAAGGAACCTTTTAACGTGCAGACTGAATCATAATATTCATAATTAATTAATGATATTCTACCGTCTGCCAAGAGTCTTTCCGTATAAGTAGTGTAGTCAGCGATGCGTTAGAAGAGGTATAGAAATGTAGCATGCAATCCTTTTACTTCAGCTTTGTTCATAATGTAGTCATTACCTAGTGGTAATAATGACTTAAGATTTTTAGTACTCCTCGTTTATTACCGTTAACGAACTACCCTCTTTTAAATATTTCAATTAAAACTTTGAGCAGCTGTGACGAACCGAATTTGATGAAAATTAATAGGAAAAGCAAACGATTGAGTTTAACGTCTATTGACAGGCCTATGAATAACAATGAGACTCGTGATAATCGAATCTGCATAGTATTAATTGAGAAAGGCTTGGCTGATATGAGAAAAAAAGACGTGTACAAGGGTGTCAAATAAAAATGAGACATCGTGGAAATGACACTTTGAAATTCTAGTGTAGAACACTAACTTTGCAGACTACCTATTCCTTATACGGAATAGAATTTGGCAAATGGACTCTTAGTTAGTTAGTAATACAGGGTTCCCTACGTTACTTCGAAAGTCGTTTCACCGATTTTTATTTCATCGAAAACTATTCATCGAATACTCAATTGATCGACGCATCATTTCAACGAAGTTTTAATTCACCGATGTAACGACTCATCGAAAAACTTTTTATCGAAATTCATTTCACCGACCATACATTTCACCGACATATCATTTAGTCGATGTAACGTTTCATCGAATTTTACGTGAAGGACTAGCGGCCTACATTACATTAATATACTTTATGATTATGATATCAATGGTATTACATATTTTAGAAAGTTTGCATATGTTTGCAAGTTTATTGTGTATTCTTCGCGTCATTTTTCTGTGACATCAATAGTTGTAATTCTAATCAAGCTATATTTTTATAGACTACTAGCGGCCGCCCGCGACTTCGTCCGCGTGGAAAAGTAACTTTTTACCCCCCTTTTAACCCCCTTTTCGCAATAAAAAGTAGCCTATGTCCTTTCTCAGGGTCTAGATTATCTGTATACCAAATTCCATTTAAATCCGTCGAGTAGTTTGGCGTGAAAGAGTAGCAGACAGACAGACAGACAGACAGACAGACAGAGTTACTTTCGCATTTATAATATTAGTATGGATAGGAAAATCAAATATCAATAATTATAATCAAATATTTATTTATTTTGATTATGCACTTTCAAAAATATACTTATAATATATAATATTATTAACATAGATCAAAACAATTCATCTAAAAAAAACAATAATTAAACTCTTACTTGATTTAAAAAAAAATTAAAATATTATATAAGTTTAATAGAAGTAACGAGTAGTAAGAAGTAAGTAGTAAGAACTACAAAACTATGGAATGAACTGTCACCAGCGGTATTTCCGAACCGATACGACCCACAAACCTTCAAAAAGCGAGCGTATTCCTTCTTAAAAGGCCGGCAGCGCATTTGCGACTCCTCTGGTGTTGCGGGTGCCCATGGGCGGCGGTAATCACTTACCATCAGGTGAACCGTCTGTTCGTCTGCCCCCTATCTCATAAAAAAAAAAAAGTATATTTTTTTAAAGTGCATAATCAAAATAAATAATATTTGGTTATATTATTGATATTGATTTTTCCTATAGTCTATTTATTATTTATTTATTTATTTATTTATTAGATCACCAACAAGATATAGCTTGATTAGAATTACAACTATTGATGTCACAGAAAAATGACGCGAAGATACACATAAATAGATAGATAGATACACATGCACACTTTCTAAAATAGGTAATACCATTAGGTGATATCATAATTATAAAGTATATTAATGTAATGTAGGCCGCTAGTCCTTCACGTAAAATTCGATGAAACGTTACATCGACTAAATGATATGTCGGTGAAATGTATGGTCGGTGAAATGAAATTCGATAAAAAGTTTTTCGATGAGTCGTTACATCGGTGAATTAAAAACTTCGTTGAAATGATGCGTCGATCAATTGAGTATTCGATGAATAGTTTTCGATGAAATAAAAATCGGTGAAACGACTTTCGAAGTAACGTAGGGAACCCGTAATACACTAGACCAGTTTTTCCCAAACTTTGTTATGCCATGGTCCGGTAATCTACACACTGACCCTTCGTGACCCACTAAGTATATTCTTTCAAACTCAAGCTGGTTCCATACACATTTATTAATAGTAGAACTGTTTATTAGTACTAGGTACATTATAATATTTTGGCATTTAGTCACTATTTAGTTAGTGCGGAGTATGCAGCTGTTTCTTATTTTTGTCTAAAGAATCCAAGTTAGGTATTAGGTACTACTCATGTTTTTAAAATAAGGCGTAATTGTCGCGACCCGGTTATTTCGTTTTGATGGCCCGGCACCGGGTCGCGACCCGGTATTTGGGAAACGCTGCACTAAACTGAAAGGCTTACGGTAGCCGTTACTAATCCTATACTTAGTGGCATAAACCAGCCTTTTTGGCGTTGGGGTATTGGCCGCCGGCCTCATTGGCATAAAATAGCTTAGCCTTTTTTTTAACTACGAGGTCCTTGACGTTTGCAGGGACCACGAAGATAAAAAAGATTTGTTATCCAAATTGCGCTTTCGTCTCCACATTGTGAGTCATCGCACGTAACATTTGAAGTAATTTCCGGACTACGTTTTGACTCCTGCGGATCATTGGATCTGCGAAGAGCTACTGGTTGGAAACTATGGGCATTAATAAATGTAACTGTGTATAATGGTATTTGTGTATAAATGTATCTATAAAGGTATTTGTGTATAAATTTGTCTGTGTATAAATGTATCCATCATACTATAATATTACAAATGGGAAAGTGTGTCTGTCTGTCTGTATGTTTGTCTTTCTTCACGGCAAAACCGAGCGAAGAATTGACGTGATTTTTTAATTGGAGATAGTTGAAGGGATGGAGCGTAACATAGGCTACTTTTTGCCCCTTTCTAACCCCCATTTTAGGGAAGTGAAGAGCGCCGAGCGAAAACCGCGGCTAAAAGCTAGTTTATGTATAAATGTATCTGTGTATAAAGGTATTTGTGTATAAATGTAATTTTATTACGTATGTATAAATGTATTTGTGTATAAATTTATCTGTGTATAAATGTATCTTACCTCAGCATCAGGTATCAGCTGTATCGAGTAGTTGGGGCCGTCGATGACGGGGGTCCGTCCGTTGGGGTCCCTCCAGAAGGCGATGGTGGGCTTCGGCAGCGCCTCGACGCGGCACTCCAGGATCACGGAGTCTCCTGCAGCTGCCATGGTTATTCCTGATGCTTGGATGATGGGCACGTCTGTTGGGATACGTTTGGAGGTAAGGTACTTGTAGAAATATAGGAAGAAAAAGATGGTATTTTTTTTTGGAATTTGGAACCACAACAATAATGTAAGCTGTATCGATAGGTATATTGGGGCCATATTTTTTTTAATATACGCTAATACTATCGATAATATCGGGCATTAAGAATCTAATGCTATTGATACATAGTCGACTATCGATAGTGTAAAACTCTCGATACTATCGATTGTTTTGACTTGATTCTGTCAGAAAATCACAATACTATCGATACTATTGATCGTATCGGACGTAAATACCAACTATCGAACTATCGAAAATATTAGCGTTATCATTGTATTGCTCAAACTTCCTTATCGACGCTATTGAAACGGGGCAATACTATTGATAGACTATCGATGTTATTTATTTTTGCTTACCTATCGATATGGTATTATCGATAACCTATCGACTAGTCAACACTAGTGACACTGAGTAGTGTGGCACTCGGCCTGGCCGAGTATACTCACGAGAGATGTTGATCTTCCTGGCGGCCTGCATGGGCGTGCCGTACCCATTGTCGGCGTAGCACGCGATCTCGTCCATGTCCCTGGTCACGTTGTGTATCACGGTCACCATGTGCCGCGTCACCTCTTGCCGGACTAGGCGACCTGTTACAAGCAGTTTGTATCTTAAATTGTGAAGGAAGAAATCAAAATGATAAAGTCTACTAAAACATAAAAAAAGAAAAGTAAAGAAGATTCCTTCTTCTACATCAGCATGTGGGAGAACCACGCTTCGGCATGAATGGGCCGGTTCGACCAGAGTGATACCACGGCCTCACGGAAAACCGGCTTGAAGCAGCGCCTGCGCTATGTTTCGTCGAGCGAGTGAGCTTAGGGTAGGGTACCGCGGAGGCCCCATTCGGGGCGAAAGGGGGTTGACGGTTGGCAGGGCTTTGTGACTCTACTGGTATTCTTCACACACTCCTTTTTTGTACAATTATTTTGATATTTGATAGGTATACTGTATTTCTTCATTGTAATGGTAGAAGTAACCCTAAGTGTATAAATAAATAAATAAATATATAACACAATATTTGATGCTATAAAATCTCACCGCTTATGTAGAGGGAGATGGTAGGCGTTGGTGTTCCCATGGCAATACAGAGAATGGTCATGCTTGATCCTTCCACCACCAGGTTCACAGGGTTTATTGTAGGAGGCTGCAAAAGAGATTTAATTTAGTTAAATCTATACTATTTATAAAGAGATAACTTCAATAGACAACGACAAGGCTTATAGGTAAACGGAAAACACGAAACGCTTGCGCGATGTAATTATACACAGCGCCATCTATTGGTTCATTTCGGAATTCCGGTCCCGAAGCGAAGTGAGGGCGGTCCACTAGTCAGTTTATAAAATTGGTACATAGTGACCCGCCATCATTTCGTTGGACATCAGTTCCACACAGCACCAACCAATAGATGGCGCTGATTCTAAAGTGTACCATAGCTAGCTGGTCACACAGCACGGTTAAAAAAACAAAACCATAGTTTTATTTTCCTATTTAATAGCCTTCCTCTCTAGTATAAAACTTATCTTTCATTCATAAAGCGAAGCACCGGAAGCTTTCTCAAATAACGTTAAAATACCGGAGAACATTTCCTCAAGAATATCACGGAAACATGAGCAACGAGAAAAGAAATCCTTACACAAAAAATAAGTAGCAAGAATATAATATCGGGTTGGCCACATAGGACTGATTTACATTTAAAAAACACCCGCCATTCCCAAGCAACTCAATAGAGTCTTTTAATCTTGGCGTTTACTTGCGAGGGAAATGTTACAAGTGCTAGTAAAACAGCTGCCGAGTCAAAATATGCAAATGATCTCTTTGATGCTTCCTGGGAAACGAACGAGATGATAAGAACAGGCGAAGAAATATTTTTCACGTTGTAACTCGACGGTTAATCGTCCCATCGTCTGTTCTAACTTTGTAAGGATTTGATGGCTGTAATAAGGCCAATCGCATGTTGAGATGGTGTAGAAATTTAAAACTTTGCATTGTATTGGCGCTTTTGGGATTAGCGATTCGTCAACATTCCTTGTGAGCCGGCGGAATTTTCTCCAGGTTACTTATAATTATAAAGAAAGACTGAACATTCGAATGAGTGCATCACATAAGTTGCGTATCATCAGTAAGTTACCTATGTGTGCTTGTTCCGTTTGAAAAAAACATGGCCGCACTCCAAGTTTTTTTATCAGAGACAATTAAGAATTATTAATGGTGGATATTTTGCTTTTCTAGCAGCTATACAACGGTGATTACATTTCCGTACAAATTAGGGATTCTGTTGAAAAAATTGCTCGGGGCGAAAATATGGGAAGAGGCAAATCTGTAAAGGTGAGCATCTTAAACATCTGCGTCATGAGTTTAAGAAATGAGGCGATTTAATTTTGGAAATGACTTTTATAAAATTATGTAAAACTTGAAACAGTGGTTTTAGACTTGCTAAGTACCAAAGTTTAGAAAAGTTCGAGCAAAGGTCGAAACACTAATGGAAAACTTGGAATGTCCCTTTGTCATTGCGAACGCCCAAACTTCGTGGAAGCGTGAAGGGCCTTCCACCTTTGACTTTAGCTTTAGCATCATTTGTCATTATGTTTAAGATTTCCCCCTGCTCGTGTGTGGGTTCCCCACAGTGTAGACTCCAGTCTATGGAGATAATTTGTTTACCGTAACTTTTCTAACAAAGAATAATTTGTCACACATATAGACATCAATGCTGTCACACATCAAAGTCGCTACATCAATGGACACTTTTTTGTTTCTCACATTATGTTGTATTTTACTCAATGTTTCTTTTGTATGTTTATTTTTTTTCTTTTTAAATTCACACAACATCTCATACATTGAACTGACTATGTACTAAGTAGCTTAAGCACTGGCGGTACAGAAACCAGACAACACAGGATTATGTCATCAACATAAATATCATATTTAAATACACAATGCTCACCACACGAATGTTTGTCAACCAGGTTGGCGGCAACGACCTTTGGCTTACGAAGCAGGGTCCCTAGTATCTGGGGCTCTCCGCCTGGGAATGGTACCCAGAGGCATACCCAGTAAAACCTCCCCGGTGTGCCAGTCTCTCTTCACTATTCTGCGACAATTCGTATGGTCATTTAGCGAGGTCGATATGGGGAACGATTTTATGTCTTCCACGTCGACGTCACTACCAAATGCGCCAACCATACCACACCATAACCTGAAAAAAATTCTTACCTCAACATACGCCGGGTACGCGGGGTCCGTCCAGGCCAGGAGCGTCTCGGAAGGCAGCGAGTCGCCGGCCTGCGTGTGCGCTTTCACCCACACTATGTACTGGGAGTTGGGCGTCAGCTTCTCCAGCGTGTACCCCGGGACTGTCACGTTTATCGATGTCACGTTCATCGATCGGAGAACCGTTGGCGATTTGAAGTACAATCTGGGGAATAATTGAGTATGTAAATAGGTTTGATAAGAAATATGCTTAGGTACGTCTCGGTATACGAAATGTGGGACGCGCGCGAGTGAGGGACAACCTGTACAAGATGACGGGCAAGAGCTGGATGCGAGCAAAGATGCGAGTAGCGAAAAATCGATCGAAGTGGCGAACATTAGGAGGAATAAGTATATCCAGCAATGGACTGCAACAGACTGATGATGATAATGATGCTTTGGTAACGGTAGAAATATATACGTACGATAGAGCTCTCAAATTTTTCGTACAAATTGTTACGATACCTATACGCTACAATTATTTGAACAGTTCTTGCTAGGCCCTCTGCTATGCTCATAAAGGGATGTTATCACCCACTTTAGAAAAGCCTTAGTCTACATAATCGAAAAACAAATAGGTATAACTTGGACTTTGCCACGTAAGTTTGTGTCTGCAAAGTTAGTTACGTGAAACGCCGACGTTAGATAAACTTGGAAACTCCAGAAGCGGCCAGTAGTTGTACTTCTTGTAGTGAGGGAGTTCTGACGGTTAAACAAACATGTATACCATCAGACGAAGAGGTTGAGATACTCCTCTGCAGTGCAAAAATAGCACTTGTGTCTTAGATTAAGAACGGTCCAAAGTCAAAAAAAGGATAACTCTTAGCTTTTAGTGACGGCGCGGCGTGTGTAACGTATGTACAGTCAGCATAATAATATATAATGATGATAGTAGGTACAGGTTAAAGGTAGATATTAATAGTGAACTGTTAAGATGTTTGTTGGATCCGTTATTTAGAATCACTTTTATTGTTTTTTTTTTAATTAAGTAAACGACTTTTATACAAGCCTGCCTTTCTGTTCGGTAATTTTGTATGAGTAAATAATACCTACTTTTTACGATTTTCTAGACAAATAACGAATAGCATATTTGTTTAAAATAATTAAACTCATTTCACAATTACTAAATAACTATAAAATGTAAAATGGCGGCGGTGTTAGACCGATGTACGCTCTCAATCTGGTCAGTCCATGTGATATTTTTTACTATTCTTATGACTCTTCCAAACTCTAAAACCGTAAACATTGGCAGAGCGTCAAGTTGCACACATGAACACAAAACACTGCAGTTCCTTACAATTATTTAATACAATTTCAAGCCCGAGGAGTCGACGCCACCTGCGCCCTCGGGCACGCACCGGTGACGTCGCGTCTTGTTGCTTGACTTTGTTCGGGATAAGTTTCTCGGCGTTTTTTGTTGTGCATTATTTTGTTTTGTAAATAAAGGTCTTACGACCCTGATCTTAAAAGCTGAAGAATAAATGTGGGCGAATGACGGTTACGTTGTCCTGTGTCTGGGTGTAAAATGATAACCGCAAGTTGGTCAATTTCGAAATAGCTTACGGTGCAAATTTTACTTTCAAAAATAAAGTGAGGTTAGGTTAGAAATGGTGACCATAGCGCGCCAGTCGATGCGGGGTCACCAGTTTTAATAATCGAAAAGTAAACCTTACAGCGTATAGATATTCTATTTTAACGTATTAAAAGTTTGTTATTTTCCGAATGTTGATCAAATTCCTAGGAAAATTATCAACTTACGATTTGGATTTTTTACAGTGACACAAACATTCCTTTTCTAAATATGACATTGATCGCACTGACTTCTTGGCACACTCATTTAAGCCGCCCAACTGGAGTGATTGCACGGCGTCACAGAAAACCAGAGTGAAGCCTGCGCTGTTCCGTGACTGAGCGGGCTAATCAGGGGAGTAACATGGAAATCAGCGAGCTTGTGACTCCATTAGTGTTGCAGGTATCTAAATAAGACGGCAATAGCCTGCCAGCTGGCATAAATAAGTTATTATCTGTACTCACGTGTAGGAGATCTTCTCGTCAGGCAGCGAGAACTGCGGCGGCTGCCAGCTGAGCGAGAGCCACGTGGCAGAGTGTGAGGAGACGGCCAGGGAGTGCGGCGGGGATGGGATGCCATCCACTTCTTTTTCCTCTGTATGAAAATAAGGCTCTTATTATAACACAACTATAAGCTTTTTAGGTAAACGTTCGGTGGGTCGCCCAAGGAATCGCTGGATAGACCTGACTTCAAAAAAAGTCGCGCTATGCCACTGGTTTTGGGAGTTAGATAGATAGATACTCTTTATTGCACAACTTATTACAGAACTTACCTAATGCTAATGGTAATTTACAAATACAATATCGGCGGCCTTATCGCTGATAGCGATCTCTTCCAGACAACCTTTGGAAGTTGTATGTAAAATTAGATGCTTTAATCTTCTTTACCTAGAGAACAATTTAGCATCTAGAAAAACCCAAAGTAGTAGGAAACTAGCATTAGAATATGAATCCTTATATCACCACATGGGAACCCGTCTGAAATGATATTGCCGACGAAATTTAATGTATGCCAACACGAACAAGAAACGTATATGGAGAATGCATGTTTCTTAATCAAATTTGTGTAATTGAGTTTTGCTCGCGAGTGGTTGTGTCGTGTTGGTGCAGATATTAAATGTGAGAAATTGAGAATATTATTTAACGAAATGTTAGCTGATGCTTTATGAATAAACAATTATGTCATCAACATAAACGTATCACGAGTGATGTCATTATAACATGTAGCTTGGTTAATTGAAGTAACTACATATATTTATTAATTTAATATCATTTGACAAACTGATTGGCAGATATGAGGGTTAAGAAAAAAGTATTTTTAGATTTAAAATAAACAAATTTAATATATTACCGCCTTCTGTGTGGTTGAAGATAATCATGCTCGAGGGTAAAGATGCTCCGTGTTGGTTCATCGCCACCACGAACATTTGGTACGTGCTGTTGGGTGTCAATGACTTAAGTTCCATCGATGTCATGTTGGTTTGAGCTTGCATTCCCTGCGAAAGGTCACCATTTTTTTTTAAAACTATTTACTAGCGTAAATTTCAAGACTACGGTACCTACTTAAGAATTTTCGTTTGAAATTTTGGCTCGGAGTGTAATTTGTAAGATTTTGTTTTAATAAATTTGATTTTTTTCAATGTTTGTAAAAGTCATTTCTCATGAAGAAAAGCTAAGATCGTATGTTTTTTGTAATTGGTTTCTTGAATTAGTTAATAAAAAGATAAATATTATATACAACATTATGTTGACTAACCTGTGAAAATGAAGGCAACGTGTTGTAACTGTAAGGTTGTGAGCTATTGTTAAGCTGTTGCCAATGGACTACGTAGAAGGTGCCGTTTTCTGCGTCTTCAGGCGCTACCCAATCCAGATTTAGGGCACCTTTGCTAGAGATGGTGGCGTGGAGCTGTCGTGGGGGTCCAGGTAAGAGACCAGTTCCTGCAAAGAGTGTTAGTTAAGTTTTTTTTAAACTCATCAGGAACTTACGGATCACAATCAGTGAATGGGGAAGTACATAAAATTACTGAAAGGCTTGGTAAATACACTTTCATAAAGAGTTGACATTTAAATCTGCTGCAAGAGAAACATCACTGGAGCAAACATTTATGAAAAGTATTTCTAAAGCAGATAATCTGAAGACAGTTGCATGCAGTTGGGAAGCTATATTAACAGTTAAACCTTACCTTCCTCAAAGCACTGTACAATATTGCCAATGTACGGGACGCAAGTATTGACGCCACCGGTGTAGGCGCCGGCGCAGACACCAGCGGCAATTAGCTGGAACACCTCGACGAGCGCAACACGCAGCATGGTTGCGGCCTAAAAAGAATGATTATTTGAAACTTCTCTGCTAAAGCCTAAATAAATTTTGCCACAAATAATTTAGATAGGTTAGCTGGTTAACTGGACCTGCCAGCGGACAAACCACGACCGATACGATTTGATACTGCTATTGACACTATATCTAGTGGATTGACATTTATATATTTTATAGGGTAATGGTTATTGTAGCAGGGAAACAATGGATGAGGCTGGCAAGGGACCGTAGCAAGTGGCGTGATAGAGAAGACGCCTACACTGAGCAGTGATTGGACGTGGGCTGACATTATGATGATGAAAATACCTTAGGTAAAGCATACCACATGACGATCGCAGCGCAGATACACTAGCGACCTAAATGTCTGTCACAATCTTTTGGGATCCCTAAACAAATAAGATCACTGGAGCGGCCTTTATTGAAACGTTCTTCGATTTGCTGTGGTATTAACCATAAGGTTTTTATCTGTAAGGATGTTCATTGGGAGACGATTCAACTTTGCAACTGTACTATAAGTAATCCATTGTATTATTGTTACCTCCAGCTCCACAGCGAAGTAGTTTGTGGAACTCCTGCGCACACAAAGGCGCAAGGGTCCTGAGGTCAGACATCTTCGCGTCGTACGAGCACAGCGGCATGCACACGCCCGCGAGCTGCACTCTCTCGCAACACTCTGTCACGTTGTATGCGTTCGCTGCTTCTTCTTCTTCTTCGATCACCTAAGTTGGAAAAGGTAACAGTTATTCTAGTAAATATTGTTTGGATAGGTATTTTTTATCCCCAATCAGATGGACTGATCAAGTGAGAGGAGAACTGCAAATAAGTTTTGTTCGGTCGTCAGAAATGCCATGAACAGACACCGGTGGAAGTATATAACACAAGCGAGATGCAACGATGATGACCACGATCCTCAGTCACGAGTGAGCGACCGTAGTGAGAGATCCTTTTTTAGAGGCACGGGTCAATTGATGTAAGTGATCACCACTACCCATGGACATCAGCCTCACCAGAAGGAGTGTCAATGCAACGCATTGCAAGCCGTCTAAGAAGGAGCAGGATCTTACCTCAATTTAACAAATTTATTTCTATCATTAGCACGAAGAAACCTGCATGTTTCGAATAGTTTCTGAAACATGTAACTACGATTCAGTAGTTTAAGCGCACCCTGGAATCATCCGCTAAGATGGGAGAGATATATCTCACCTGGCTCTGAGTTCTGAATATAAGTCTTGGCGATGATGCTCCAACTCCATGTTCGTTCACAGCTTCTACGTAAATCTCATAGTCTGTGTTAGATTCCAAATCTTCCAAAATGTACGGCGAGTGTATCTGTAAGGTAAGAAGTTTACTTATTACGTGCAAGATTTCACTAGAAAACAATGCCTAATTGTATAAAATAGACAAAATCTAAAAAACACTATTTTCCTGGCTTCGTAAAAACTACAGTCTTTACAAATAAACGTACCTATATTAGGTATCTGTACTTCAAATTATTCGGAGTACACTTTACAAATTTCATTTTAAACTGACTTTCTAGTAACATTATTTTCTAAGCCACTATCAATAGCAAAATAATTATGCTGTATCTACGTAAATGTTAAGTCAAAATAAAAATTCTAACCATATTGTAAGAAATTTATATGATTTGATTTGATTTGCAAATATAACTATGTATGTAATGTGTGAAAAAAAAGATATGTGATCGTTTGCAATTTTCTTCTCACCCTTTCCAGTACTCTGTAATCATCATCCGGCGCCAGAGTCTTATAGTGCAGGTTGTAATACTGGACGGTGTCAGCCAGCGCCGCGGGCGGGGACCAGTGCACCACGGCGTAGTCCGTGTCGATGTTGGTGAGGTGCAGCTTGGAGGGCGGGCCCGGCAGCACGCCGTAGCCTTGCAGCAGGCAGTTCGTGTACGAGCTCATGTGCCGGAGGCATCTAGGAGTTAGATGGAAAATTATTTATTTATTTAAACTTTATTGCACAAACATTTGTAACAATAGGCGAACTTAATTCCCAGGGGCATTATCCACCAGTTAACCTTTGGGTCATGCAAAAAAGACATCTAACAAATCTTAACAGAAATACACCCAGAAATCCTTCATGGTACAGATGATTTTGTACTGCGGCATCAAGTATTTGATAAGAATTACGATGTGGCTAAACGTAGGCCGTAATATTGAAGCACGTATCACAATCAATCGTTGATTTTTTGTATTTTGATCTAACATTCTAAAGGGGTTTTAGCCATGATACTATGAGTTTCCAAATCTATAGGACTATTTATAAAAAAGTAATTTCTAAAGACAACGACAAGCCTTATTTATAGGTAAACCGAAAAAACGAAGCGCTGGTGCGATGCAATCGATACCTAGCGCCATCTATTGGGTACAGTTTGGCACTACTACAGAAAGGACCCATCCCGAAACAAAGTGAGGGCGGACCACTAGTTTATAGTAATTGAATCACCTAAGACGCAGATTAACTTTGACGTCGGAGGCCAAGACCCACTTCAGATCACTGAGCTAGCACAGTAAGTAAGTAAGACGCAGATTACCAGAACTGTAGCCTTATTCACTTACTTAAAATGATTGAAGTCCAAGGTGGTGATGTTCCCACTGCACTGCGAGAGGCAGTTCTCCGGCATGCCCCTGGAGCGGCAGCAGGGCGTGTGGTCCATTCCCGTTGGCGAGGCAGCCGAAGGCGGCGCTGGCCCAGGGCGCGCAGATCATCAGGTCTGTGACCTAGTAGAAGTTGGATGTTAGGAAATGCTTGCTCAGATGGTTTTATGTTACAGGTCACGGATGGCGAACCAATGTGGGATGTTGCGTGTGATAAATACGCTAGTTACCTTACTGTAGAACCACAGACTAAGAAGAAGATACCTACTTCCATCTACAAGGTTGGTTATTGTTGATGTGAGATGTTAAAATGTGACTAAACCAATGATGTTGAAGTTGGATCTCAGGCTATCAGTACCATCTAGCAGATTATTCACACGCGATAGCCTCATTGCGACACAATATTTTGTGCACGTCACTGTTCATAAAATTCGATGACCGATGGTAGTTCAGTGGATAAGAACGCGCCTTAATCGGAGGTCATGGTTCGAATCCCAGCATGCACCTCGATATTCCAATTTTATATGCGTATATCTACCATTCGCTCGACGGTGAGGCAAAGAGATCGCGAGGAAACGTTTCGGCTAGTTTCTGAAACGTGTAACCGTGAATCAATTGGTCTGGTTCTCCAGTTAAATTGTTGTGAAGGTCAGACGTTAGTCGCTACATTGTAATTAAATCCTGAATCATGGTCTCAGCGTAACCTAACGCTACGTGTACGCTACGCTACTGAACTCAACAAAACACCAGAGACCCGAAAGGCATAAAAGCAACAAGTGGACACTGTATGGAAACCATTAAATCATATAATGTAGCATGAAATTGTTGAAGGTTGAAAATAATGGCCGTACAACAACGAAGTGGGGGAACATAAATTACCTGAGGACGAACACAGGTGTCTCATAAAATTTGCAATGTTAAAACATAACATGTATTTTTTGTGTTATGGCTTGTAATGCATTGTTCTGCCAATGTCAAGTGATTAAAGAGACACGAACTTATAGTGAAATTGATTGGTGGATTGAGTTCTATCTCTTTAAATTGAGTGTCTTCTTTTTGGTTAGAACATAACCTTTAACAAAAATAACGAACACATTGACAACACAGTACTATTACTACTATCTACTACTCTACTATTAATACTGTCTTGTATGATTCGTGCAACGTTACGTACGACTTTAAGGGGCTATATCGACGGAACTAGCGCCGCCAAGCTGTTTACACTGATTGTGGCGACATGTGAAACTCTACAAACTTACATGCAAGTAAATTAGATTTTTCGAGATGCAATACAATATTTTTTACACGTGATAAGGAACAATAATGTTCATTATACGGTCACGTTTAGCAATAATTAAATAGTTATACAACTTACACCAATCTCGTTGATCTTGGTCGGGTCGCAGAGCTTCTCGACGCAGCCGAAGTAGTTGACGCCGGCGGCGGTACAGCACGCGCGCACGTCGGGCAGCTCCGGGGCGGCCGCTACTTCTGTCGTCTTCATCTTCCCAGGAGTTAGCGTTAAAGACCTGGACAAGAGAGACGTATTTGTGTAGGAGACAGATAAATAATTTAATGGACCATCTCTTGGTAAGCGATTGCTGCCGCTCATGGATAGAAACACCAGATAAGTAGTTTTTAAAACGTGTCACCATGATTCCCGTGGTCTGGTTCTCCTGTCAAAGGCTTCTTACGGTCTGACGTGCGTCGCTTCATTTTAGTTACCAACTCTATAAATCCTGCCGGGCTAACATGCACGCCACGAGATAAATTGTCGATACTCGTAATGTGTCGGCGCAAGTTGCTTCTCGCTCCCTGATTGAGCGATGAGCGGGATAGAAGGATGCGCTCTCGCGTAAAAGAGTCGACATAATTTTGTCGCGGTACGCATGTAAGCAGGCCTACTGAATCATGGTCTAAGCCTAACCCGAGCTCTTAAGTGACAGCTTTGGACGGGAATTACTTAGTTAACTATTTGAAACGCTCACTCGTCCGCTAGCTCGTCTCTGTGTATGTTAACCAGCCTTAAACAATCGAGAATATAAACAAACCGCAGACGTCACTGCCAGACGGAACCGTGCAAATCATAAATACCATGACTATTTAATTGTCTCAGTTAAAACTAGCTCTCTGCTAAAACCAACCTCTGAATCTTTGACGAGGTTAGGTCTAAAATACACGAGACATTGAAGGTGAGGCACGTTCCCCGCACGTTCGGTCTGATGAAGTTTGACTTTGAGCACGTTTGGTGCAAGGAGTAGCCGACTTGATGAAGTTAAACTTAAATGAGGTACGTATGTTTGCTTTTGGAATGGGATTAGAAATGGCGTCACTTCTATTTACTATTCCTAACTTCAATGACCTACTGATACTGTAGTGCATAGCTTAATTGAATCAGAATGGAGAATTTTACTAGGTATAGAAAATCAATAAGTGTAGACAAATCACTAGAAACACACTATAGACAGTATAACTATGTATTGTGTAACACATAGTCATACTATTGTCTCAGTAGAGCTTGTGTCTTTACAAATACATTAGTTTTTGTTTCATATAAAAATAACCAGTATTTTCGCGTGGAGAGTGTAGGTCGAGTTAAAATGCACAATACTAAATAATGTGCCAACAAGTCTTGAAATTAATTGATGGCGCCGCTTATGCTATTTAAGTACCTATGGTAATCTTATTCGTTATAAAACATAGGAAGTCCTTTTTTTTGGGGAACCAAAACCCGCCTTCAAGATTTTCTTGACACATTATACATTATGGGCGAAGCGTAACTGACTAAAAACTGAGGCTTAGGCTGTGACGCCATAACTCATTTATTTTCAACCAACTTTACGGAGAACCTAGAATAAAATAAATAAAACATTTTCCATTATAATTAAAACTGCAAATAACACTAATGAGCATCGCTAATGGCTTTCATTAATTTCTAAAAGTATTCCATCATTTGAATTTGAGTCAAACTAGAAAATTACTGTTTCAGTGTGTAATTATTTTGAGGTTTCCCTCCAGAGGTCTGCCTGATTTGATTTAGTATGGAAAATCAAAATACTTATCTTGGAAATTATATAGGTACACTCGTATTTTTATTATTCTCTTTCTTTTCACACTAAAAAAAATGTTAAATGTAGCTAGCTTTTGTTCGAGACTTTATTCGTTTGCAATTATTGGTCAAAAAATCTTAAAGTAATCAGTTAAATAATTGAGATTAAATCTGGGTCCTTGCTCCCCGATCACTAACAAAAACATAAAAAAAAAACCTAACAAACAGTGGGAGAGCCACGCTTCGGCATGAATGGGCCGACCACGTCCTCACAGAAAACCGGCGTGAAGCAATGCATGCGATGTGTTTTGTTGCGTGAATAAGGGTACCAGAGGCCCAATCCACTGTGACACTACTGATGTTGCAGGTGTCCATGAGCGGCGGTAATCGCTTACCATCAGGTGATCCGTCAGTTCGTCTGCCACCTATATAATATAAAAAAACAGAGATTTATAAGAACTTACCTGATTGCGTAGCTGGGCAAACTCGAGCCATGAATATTATACGACGTCACAGTAATCTCATACATCGTGAACGGCAGCAGATCATTCAAGACGAAGAAGGTCTTATTCGCTGGCACTTTGAAGGTCATCGGCTGGCTCATCTTGACGTTGGTGACGTTCTTCAATGAGCTCTCAGACGGGTCGATGAGATGGGCGTCGAAGGACCTGTGTCAACATAAGCTGTTAAATAACCTGTGGTACAAGTTCTACGTTCAATGGTGATGTCCCGAATTGTATCGAGGCTTGGCCAGGATCTCGCAGCCTTTGAAAATGGCCAATGTAGCTTCAACTTTGTAACCATCGATTTTCTATACATGTCTTCGTTTACTAGTACTAACTACTGGGACTAATAAAAAAATGACAAATAATACCGTAATGGACAGATCCATTTTGGCGGAAATGCAGTTTTGTTAATGTCTGTTAGATTTCATTTGTCATTTTAACATGAGCATGAGGTCGGTATTGTCAAAATTGTTGGTTAAATCTTTAGATTCAATACATGCAAGATATTAAAGCTGAACAACCTGAGAGTGGTCACGTTGACTATGAACTCTGTGACTGTCTCTGTGTTTTCCACTGGTGGGTTCCACGTTACGTTGAGCTTGCTTCTCGTTCAGCGGCTCGACTTCTACATCTTCTGGTGGACTGGGTAGTAGTTCTGGAAGTAAAGTACTCGTATGAATTGAATAGGTACGTATAGGTAGGTAGTACTGCACAGATCCCAAAATAACTTGGAACCGGGGCAAGAGGATGATGCCTCCAGCACTCACTTGCCGAGACGCTGCGCAAGCGCAGCTTTACGCTGATTGTTTGTGAGGCTGTGGTCCATTCATACTGAAATGTCATTCTTCTACGACTAAAACAGCGCTATTGATGACTCTCACCAAAACCAATAAATATAATTTTGCTTATTAATTACATACCAATTCCTTCAACGATGCAAGCCAGCGTCTTCTCCATGTAAGATGCGCAGGAGTAGTGCGTCTTGATGTTGTCGGTGACCGGCGTGAACTCGCCTCGGCAGACGTCCTGGCAGATGTCGGGGACGCGCTCTTGAACGCAGCATGGGACGTGGTTGCGCCCGTCTGCCATGCACCTGGGGTGAAATAGTAACTAGTGTCATTTTTACTCAGGCCAGATCTGCGCAAGAGGGCTAGCTGGAGCTGGATGCGAGTAGCCGAAGATCAATCAAAGTGGCGAGCATTTAGAGAGGCCTATGTCCAGCAGTGACTGCAACAGGCTGTTGATGATGATTTTTTTACTAAACCACTGATCCTTAAACCTAGACCTTAAGACTACTAAACGTGCACTGATTGTGCGGAATTGGCACAAGATCGAACAATGTCGCGAATTTTGCCGCCGGAAGTTAACCCTCACCTCTTGGATCGCTGAGCTAGCGTAGTAAGTAAGTAAGTAGTTATTTTTAATACTAGAGTCAACAAACAAGCAAGCGGGTCACTGGAGAGTGTAGTAACTATGAGTTGACTTGATTCTCCTGTTTAAGGGTAGAGAAAGTAAGATTGGCAGTCGTTTCATTGTAATTAGCAGTCTCTTTAAACCCTGGATTACAACCCGGGCTCCAAAATGATGGCTTTGGAACCAACCAAATGGGAATTGGGAATAAGAAGCTGAGTTTGGTTGAGATGGTTGATAGTAGTAGTTATCGAATAACGCCAAGTGACTTGAGGGCAGTTTGTTACTCCGACACCTAGACTTAACAATCTATATAATAGGAAGAAGATTGCGGAATTGAATAGATCATGGAAAAACGGTTCATGAATTCTGTTTTTTTTTTCACAGCTCTCTTACTTGACTATCGCAGGGAAATCCGGCTGACAGGTCTCTGGGTCCTGCCCCGTTCCTTCTAGAATAGTCTGGATGCTGCAGAAGCCGAGGCAGCCCTTGCTAACGTTGGAGGCGAGGCAGCAGTCCGTGTAGTTGTGCGCGAGCGCAGCTGAGGACGGCGTGGGCGCGTTGGCCGAGTAGCTGTCAGTCACGTTCTGGTTCTCAGGGGGTGTAAGTCCTCGGGATAACACTGAGGGAAATAGAAGAGCTATATAATATGGAAATCTTTAGGGTAAGAGTGGCCATGCATCTTCTAGTTAAACGCGTTATCTCGTAGGCCACATCGTCACTCTCCATCAGGTGAGATTGTGGTCACAATTTAGCCTAGGTGTAATAGGCATCCGGGTTAGTCCAAGGCTATTTCCCACTTAGTTGACGAGGGAGCGCCGCTGTGTTTTTAGTAGGTATGCCTCTGGGCGCATACCCAGAGAAGAGTCCTACATGACCCGTTATGGCTCCCACCAGTTCAGCTATGCGTAAGGCACGCATTTTTCACAGCGCCAAAAGAAATATACAATGCCTCTTCAACATGCTTAATGTGCGTGAATATGTACAGGTTTAATAACATTCAATAATTGATGTAAAGTGTTGCGAAGGTCAAATGGTAGTCGCTTACGCTTAAGTGACAGATTTAGCAAAGCCTAGTATCCTTCAAGGTATTCCTAAACATCTGGAATTACCGGTACATTTCAGTCTCTGCTGTGAGGTATCCAATCGCGATTGCGCTGAGATGGATAATCAAAGAGTTTTGGTAAGGTTGGCGTCCCACACACCACCTTGTCCCCGCATATAGCAAGGTGAAGGCCGTCAAGGTTTCTCCTGGGAAAAACTTGGTCCACCTTAGTGTACTTACCCCTAAGACTATGGAAGCTCCTGACTGGAGGATCTGTGTTCAGCTCGCACATGTAGAGGCCAGCATCGGCAGGCTTCACTGACTTGATGACCAGCGCCCACACGTCGCCACCCTTTTGGATGCCAGGACCCTGGATCGGTTCATCGGCTGCAAATTTAAGGTTCAATAAAGTGCTTGAAAACGATGAGAGCAAATGAAGTAAAAGATATCCACCGGTAAATCTTCTATCAAGGTTACGATCTCAAGGTTTTACTGGTTAATGTTGTTGTACCGACACTTACAGAATTAATTTGTTTTAGTTTTATTGTGCGTTTGGTAAAAGTTTAGATCTTTTATATTATAGGTGGTAGATGAGCAGGCGGATCACGGTTCTCACCCCCCATTGTCACCCGCAACACCAGTAGAGTCACCAGTGTATTGCTAATCTTTTCCCCTTTCCAACGAATTGGGCCTCCGATATCGTCAGCACGGGCATTGTTTCACGTCGATTTTTCATGACGTTGTAGAATCAATCCTGTCAAGCCGTCATTCATGCCGAAGCGTGGCTCTGTCACTGTACGTCTATTATAATTAGCGCTTACACCTTTAGCAACCTAAATTATAGATTCAGAATCTTCCCTCGTTGTTCACTCTAACGTTTCTTAGAAGCCACTGATCTAAATCTAGCAAATTTAATTTCCTAAATTGAGAGTAAAATTGGCTAATCCTGGGTTTAGTTCCCGGAATCCTGAAATACAGCGCTTATTTATCCTGCCAACCAGTGTTTCGAAGCAAAATACATTCTAAATTATTTTTTCTGTATTTCTTTCAGATTTCTTAAATGTTACTAAGTAATCCTGGATGAATAGTAATATTTAAAAAGTTTGAACCCACGATTGCCTGGTTTTATAGACAAGGCTTTTACTTAATTGAACTAAAACAACTTAAGCGATAACTGAAGATGATCTAAATTGAGAAATGTTATTATAATTGTAAAAGGTTATTTGACTGACAAACTTTAACTAAAATTGTGATTTCAGAACGATCTAATTTTGTACAAAAGCTAATAATGACATGAACAATATTTAGTGCATACCTGGAGTGCTTTTTGATGCAAACATATATATCCCTTTCACCTGGTAACCTAGCACCTCCATACCACAACATGGCCGAATTTAATTACTCGCACACTGAGTAATTATCAGCATAAAGGGTTCGGTAATTACAACATCCGACAAAGATCCCGTGTCTGAGATACTCGTTTACTGGGTGTCTCGCATTGTGAGCTCATTAAAATAAGGAATAATCTCGGATTCTCTCAAATATTCGAAGTGGAACGTGGACTAGGTAAAGAAACAATACGTTCACGAATACGAATGTGAGAAGGTGGTGTGTAAATTATTGAGTTGGTAGATTTCACGGGCCATTTACAGGCGATAGTACCGCAGAGTGAGACCTTATTGCGAGAACTCATTTAAAAATGTCATCAAGCACTTAATAGTTGAAAGTAATAAAGGGTCGATTTATTATGAGACTCGGGTGCGATTCGACCAATTTTTATCCGAAAGTAAGTTTGTTTTTTTATAGAAACGTCCTTACGTTTCTCTTTAAGATAATTCACACAACATCTCATACATTGACCTGACTCCGTACTAAGTAGCTTAAGCACTTGTGTTGCAGATAACAGTCAACAGAGGATCACAAATATACCTAATACGTAAATACATATATTACACCCAGACACTGAACAAACACAAGTGTTCATCACAATAATGTTTGTCCACGGTGGGGATTGAACCCACGAGCTTTGGTAGTGACCAAATGCCCCATCCAGCCTGTCAACGTTTTTTTAGCTTGATCCTACTGTGGGGCAAAGGCCAATGTCTTCCACTGGTGCCTATTCGCTGCCATTATTTCTCAGTCTCGGGAGTTTAGATCCAAATCGTCACGCCATTTTTTCTTAGACCTGCCTCTTGAGCGACGGCAATCTGCAGGCTTCCATTGCGTGACGATTTTGGTCCATCCGGGTGCATCCTACAAACGTGTCCTGCTCATATTTTTTTACTAAGCGTATTTCTGTTTGCAGCTCAAAGCTCGTAGAGCTGAGTATCAAAGCGCGCTAGCGCTTTAACTTTGTTTCTTTGAAATGTTTACGAACGGTCGCACATGCTAATCAGATAAGTAGACCCGCTTCCGTTCAGCCTAGGGTTGCCAACTGTTCAATCTATAAATATACCTACCTAATAATCAATTAAATTCCCTACTCAATTTGCGAATGAATGTTCATGGGGTCATCGATCGAATCCGAGCATGTAACTTTTCAAATCTATGTGCGTTTATATTTCCGATTAGTTTGGCGATGAGGGAAAACATCGTGAAGGAACCTGTACATATCGGATTATTCCTGAAACGTGTAACCATTACGACATAAGATGACAGCCGCTTTACTGTAAAATTATAAAACTCCTCAAATGTGATGTGATGTGATGATAGTAAATAAATAATTGCAATGCCTTCCAGGCGCATATGTTCTCTAGGCTATCTTATGTTACCAGTAGTCATATGAATTGCAAATAAATAAATAATACAACTGAAAACAAAATGAAGAAATACTTGTTAATTTGGACTGACAATCTAGGTACTTAAAAAATCACCAGTGAAAAGCTGTAAGTTAGTCACCAGTAAAAGTTTGTATCTGTCAGGTCCAAAGATATGTAAAACCCGGAAAGCACTATTTTAATAATGTAGTTAGCAGCCCTAGTTCTACCTCAGTACCTACCTATACTAGACGATAAAACCGTGCATTCAATTTTAGACCTTGCTGCATTGCATCTGGTTCGAAAAGGATATTACTCCGGTCCCACTGATAACGTACGAGTGGCGTGTGGGCGGCGATTTTTCACCTCTGGCGAATACTTGCGGTTTCAATCCCGATTTTTCCCTCTCCACCTCTGGGGAATTCCGAAAACCCCTTATTGAGCCTTTACCGTGTACCTACTGTAGGGTAACCATGGGTTAAACTATTCGAACTTTTTTTTGTGGTGGCAGACGAGCAGACGGATAACCTGATGGTAAGCGATTGCTACTGCCCATTGACCTAAATATTCAAACGCTCTTCAATTTTGGGAGTCAGCTACTGGACTGAGAGACGTTGTTTTTAAACCCTTATCTATTTATAGTCAACTAAGAACACTTATATTATTATGACAAAGACAATACAAGTAATAGTCCGAACCGTCGGAGAGCCACGCTTCGCACATGAATGGGCCAGCTCGACCGGAGTTATACCAAAACGCGTGAAGCAGCGTTGTGCTGTGTTTCGCCAAGTGAGTGAGGTATTGGAGGCTCCATCAATCAGGGTGAAAGTGATGTTAATAGGTTGGCAGCGCTCTTGTACAATCAGAAAACCAGAATCGAGGTGTCTTTAAGACGCCGTCGTGACATGCTTTGTTCCATTTGTTAAAAAAAAAAAATTGTGTTTATAATCCAAAAGTTTGCAAATCCAAAACTGACAAATTACGGATTCCTGGTTAATACTGAGAATATCTGATAAGAAATGCTGGCTAATACTGAGACTCGTGGAGATCACTATCAATTCAACGCGGCGCGACTGATCCCGGCGTCCGAGACAGAGCCGTGAAATACGGAATATCTGGTCACAATAGCCTACTCGTACGCTGTTTGATAGAATCTTACGCTTGTAAGCCTAACTCATGTCAAACCATTGTTGTGTATCTGTGTAAAGTTAACCCCGTTAAATGTAGAAGTTTCTACTTTATTTTCACATAATATGTTTGGGGTTTTGAATCTTTAAGACCTGAGTCTGAAAACTCGAGAGTCCAGAGTTTCAAATAACATTATTTTGGCCATTATTTTTAAACCATACCAATAGATGGCGCTATATGTTGGTTGCATTGCAATGTTGTTTTGCTTTTTTGATCGAATTTCCCTCTTCACTTATAGTGTAGAAGATAATACTTACAATCATCGTGTAGGACGTGAACTCGCTCGTCCCTGGTGACTCTGACACCGCCGGCTGTTCAGCAGCTGCAAGTCCTTCGCCCGCTTCCAGAGCACCGGGCGGCCTCTAGCTCCCAGTATCACACAGGTCAGCAGAGCGTCTTCTCCACTCCTGGCGACGACCGCGCTGCCCGGGGCTCGCATCCAGGCGTCATTCGGCTCCCCATCTTCCTGGGAGCTGCCGGTCGACGCGCTCGCGCTCTCGACTGATTCGATTTTCAGTTCTGTGGACAAAAGATACGCTTAATTTAGTTTGTTGCTAGATTTACTTACTTCAGAACACTTTTAACGTTCTTCAAAGTTCTGTTAGACTAAGATTTTTCTGTTTGCGTAAAAAATCTTAAAGGGATCTGTCTGTAAATTGATTTGTCTAGGATTTCGGAGGTCTGCTTTCATCACTCTTAGAACCATAGCGAATCAAACAATCAATATCTTTATTGAATTCTCATACGTGGTACAGACAGCCAAAAAATGTGGTCTACCACCCTACGGTTGAGATTCGTTTAACGTCATGAAACAACAAGGTCTATTTTAACTTGGCAATAAGATTGTGTCAGTGACTATTGCTCTCTTTGTTATTTAAGATACAACGTCATGCCCAGTGTCAAGTTTGATTAGAAAGTAGCGATCGCTACATCTCGCAGACACTTTTGTCATAGGTGGTAGACCACTTTCTGGCTGACTGTACAATGGTCTTAAATTACTTTAGTTTTAACAATATGGACCTTGTCGGATAACCCTATTGATGTACGAGTCCAGTCTGATAAGCTTAAAATCATTTCCATATTCCATCATCACCTCAAGTTCCGGTTGAGACCAAAGCCATAGCTTCGGAGCCTAGAGTACTCTTAGACCATCATAGGTATACTAAAAAGGCGAATCACATGCGCGATGCAATCGACACCTAGCGCCATCTATTGGTACTCCAATAAGTCCTGAAGCTAAGATAAAAAGAGTTTTCATAAAAAAAGACGTAAAACTCGATACAGCTGATTATTCAAATACGAATACCCCTACCTTCTGCAATTAAGAAACGTCAACCATAATTGAATTCATCTTTTCATTTCTTCGAACATCCCATTTGTAAAAAGGTTTGTGAAAGCCTCTCCACGGTTTCCACGTCAGAATAAAAGTGGATTATTTAAAAATAATTGCCGAGAGTCGTCTGTTCGCAAACAAACAACTTTTGTTTTAGAAACTTCTGCTTCTGCTAAACCATGAGCGCTCCCTCGCAATCGGTACGTTTTGTTGTTTTTTAATCGACTTATTTCACAAATTACGACTTTTGCGTTTTTATTTCGTGTTGCAGTATTTTAATAATTCGCTTTTAGATTTATAATGGCAAAGGCTTATTATTAGATTGTTTGGAGTTTTTGTTTGGTCTTATTGTTGTTTAGATTTTCGCGTTGCATTTTAATGAATTAAAACGGGTTACGCTCTTCCACTGATTTACGTTTCGCCTGCTGCTATTTTTTTATGTAATAGGTGGCAGATGAGCAGACGGATGACCTGATGGTAAGCGATTGCCGCCGCCCATAGACACCTGCAACATCAGTAGAGTCACAAGAACGCTACCAACCTTTAACCCCTTTCCCCCCAAGGGCTTCCGGTACCCTCAATCACTCGACAAAACACAGCACTAGCGCTGCCTCATGACGAAGCGTGACTCTTCCACGTTCAAAACGGTTAGTTTTCTACTGATTGACGTTTGCGGCCGTTCGCTTATGACCACGGCTTCTGTAACGCAGCTCAAACGTCAAGCTGTATTACAATGGACTCAGTTTTCGAGTGAGGGAGGTACAGAACTACAGACAGCAGCTGGAAATGATGCGAGTGACAGATGGTCAAACAATAGCCTTAGCCCTGCACGTTGACGACTGTCATCTCCTTCATGCGTCTGTATTCGAAGGGCGAGGACTTAGCTATCCGACCTATATAGGCATACGTAGTTATAGGCTTTATAATAACCGTGGGAGAACCGTATAACCATAGGAAAACTTCGCTTCGGCATGAATGGACCGGCTCGACTGAAGTGATATCACGGCATCACAAAAAACCGGCTATTGCCGCCGCCCATAGACACCTGCAACACCAGTAGAGTTACAAGTGCATTGCCAACCTTTAAAAACCACCTTTCCTCCAATTGGCCTCCAGAATCCTCACTCACTCGATGAAACACAGCACAGGTGCTGCTTTAGGCCAGTCTTCTGTGTGAATTAATGAGTGAATCTGTCTTATTTCCAGTATATTAAACCGTTTCCGTAATAGAGTAGTGAGCGGCCCTCGTATGCGGGTCTTATCAACCCTTTATTAAGTTTTCCTTCCCTTATCTGTTTCGGATTTAAGGGAGTTTGCCTACGGGTCGCAAGGTCTATCTGTGTGTTGACAGGTTTAATGCAAAGTAACTATCATAATACTTGATTGATGAGGTTTTCAATATATACGTAAGTATGTATGTATAGGCAAGGTACGTGAGTGAGGCAAGTGTCTCGGCAGTACATTAACAGCCAAAATGGGAACGATACAAAAGCGCGATTAAATTACTTTCGCTCCTAGAGTTAGGTATGTGTTTAAATTAATAGATTATTGATTTATTAGACACAAGAAGAAAAACGAATGAAAAGAAAAACAATAACTGACAACTAAAGCTAAAAGACTAAAAATAAGACAGAGTGTGTTGTCGGTGACACCCAGTAGCAATGTCCCCTAAAAAGCTGGCAGCCTTTGGGTCTCCCGTGTCTTCGAGTCTACACTAATATTATAAAGAAGAAAGACTCTTGAGATACAACCTGAAGACAGACAACCGACGTACCTATATGCACACGTACCTATAGCGAGCGAAGTCTTAGTAACAAGGTCTTTTTAACCTTTGGGTAAGACACCCTAAAAACAATAGCCTAAAATATCCCGCGGAATGATCAAATCTATATAACGCAAGATTGAATTGTGAACTGGTACAATATCTCAGGGAGGCTGTGGGCCAACGGCCTGACCGCGGCCCACCTTCGCACCCTGAGGCCTCCCGACGAATATAAATGTCACAAAGAGTAACATGGTGTGGCGCTAATGCTAGCGATAAGCGTGAACTGAAAGATGCCTAGGAAATAGGTCATTAACCGGCTTGCTTGCTAGGCTCGAGTACCACGGCCTCATAAAAACCAGCGCGGTGCGGCGGTTGCGCAGTGTTTCGCTGAGTGAGTGAGAACACTGAACCTGTTTCCCGCAGGGGCAGAGCGCAGTCTACTGACCGACTGCGCAATCCAGCGTAGCCGCCAGTGGGGCTATCTGGTGGGACTTTTTGGATGCCTACAGGTTTCTCCCCCACCCTGAAGCCAGCAGGATATGTGTTTGTGGAGAGTCCTATAAGAGCCCTTGTCCTCGACGCCCGTGTCGCAATCCAGCGATGCGTGCGCCGCCCGGTGAGGGCTTTGTCGGAGGGCAGTGGAGCTGCACCGGCAGCTTTTAGCCCCGAGCGTTGGAGAGAGGCCATGCTGGCATGCCTCGCTGTCCATGGGTGTAACGCGGTGCAATGGCCCGCCCTACTATAAACTAGGAACAGCCCCAAGTAGTTCGTAGGCCTATTGCACGGCCTCAGATCAGCTGAAGCCGCAGTCGTGAGAGAGATAATACAAAGATAATTTATTTCCTTAAATAAAATCGCTCTTTCCCTACTATCATCGCCACTCGCTACCACTGCGTCCTGCGCCTCATCTCATCGCGATTCCAGCGGCGTCCCGCGCGCGGATAAAGAAATCAACGCAAATTGGGCGTCCGCCCGCGCTGAGCAGCCGATAAGCCGTCGCATACGCAGCCTATTTACAGCCCCCGGCGCTACGTGACCTGCCGGAGGGGATATTCAATTTTGGGGTTATTGCTAAGAGTTTGCTTGCATGAGGGAAATGCATGAATGCCTAAGTGTGTTTGCTGAGTGCAAAATAGGAAGTGTGACTGGCCTGGGAAAGGAAAAGGAGAGGATATTGAAGACCTATATCCTAAAGCCAACCAACACCATTGGAGAAATCAATTCTGTCAGTTGCTTTTACTTAGGCATCTGGGGACAAGGTAGCGAGATTGATGGGTGAAGAGAGCTTACATAGGAAGGCTAAATGGGCGGTCGGTTGGACGTCCTAGGTATCGCTGGATGGATGAGATGATCTTGTCTGCAGATTAAAAATTGGTCTGCCGTGGTCCTAATTAGAAAGAAATGGCGGCTAGTTGAGTGTGATTCACTACAGGTCACTGAACCAGAAGAGTTTGAGTGTAAGTTCATACTCGTATTTTATTAGTTTGTTTTTACAGTGTCTGATTTGTTTGCAGGTGAAAAGTATACGAAAAGCTCTGTAAAATAGCTCCCAGACTAAACTCCTAAAGGTATCCTCAGGAGACAGGCGGATATTAAGGATGTTGAGCAACCTAGGTCCACAAAACGCGGACTACAAAATATGGAGACATTATTGGGAAAATATAGCCAAAGTTCACACGCGGTTCGAATTCCACATCACAGGAATTACTTACCGTCTGCCATATATCAAAAGACAGAATACGAAAATATTTTTCTAGGTTATCTATCTCGAAAAAATACTGCAAAGGCAGTCTTTAAAATTATACAGCGTATGATTACTGTAAACGTAAACATGTATTCTCCTAACCATTCTGAACAACATTTAATTTTGTTCTACGACTTTTGGAAATTCGTAAAAAGTTTTTCGATTTCCTATACAAAATAACCAAGCAAGCAATATAACCAACGATCATGAAAAGTTTTTTTAAATGTAAAAATATCCCAAAGTCAGTGAACAAATATTGTTCAAAGTTGTTAGGGATATACATAACATGTCTAGTCTACAGATATTATCCTTTACATGAGATACTTATTACCTCATTATTGAGTTTACTCATATTTCGGCGCTGTTGAAAGCGAAATGGACACGGGTAACTGAAGTTTCTTGCGGGTATCTCAAAACTAAGTAAAAAAGGTAAGTATATTATGGCAGAAATTCCGTTTACAAATACTTATCAACCATGAAAATGTAAAAGATAAGTAGGTATAGAAATAAGGTTATTAGATTTTCGCGTTGCATTAATAACTATTAAAATATTAATATTTTAAAGTCTAGAAATTGTTCCATAAACTTAACCATCGTGTGTCCCTGCAACTTGGCGCACTCTAGCTATGTCACCCCAAGGACTCATCACTTGAGCGCTGTGAATGCACACCCACCACGTTTTACACCCTGTGTTGCTGGTTATGAGACCCTTTGAAACCCTAACTCGTTTAAGAAAAAGGGCTCTTATTTGTTTAGACTGCAGTACGTTCTATTCAACAAATATAATGAGATGCTATGAAAAGAAATGGGTCTGTAATTATCTACAAATACGTTTGATACGAGTATGATAAAATGAATAAATTGTAGATTCGGTCACTGTCCTAATCTGGGTGTATATTTAAGTACAAGTGGCCGTCTCTCACTATGTTTCGGGACCCGGTCTTTTCTGTGATAGTTCCAAACTGTACCCCATAGATGACGCTGGGTGTCGATTTAATTGCGCTAGGGTTTCGTGTTTTCGGTTTACCTATAAGGCTTGTCTTTGTCTTTAGAAATTATATCTTTATAAATAGTATAGAGTAGGTATGCATAGTTAGAATTATTTGTAATTCCTTTGTTGTCTGATATTCGTAACACAAGTGTTAAAGCTACTTAGTATGGAGTCAGGTCGATCTATGATGCTTATGAATTAGAAATGCGTGAAAATCGGTCCTCGGTTAAGTATCAGGTGGCCTGAAACAATACCTCGGGTATGCTTGGAGTGCTTCAAAGATCTATTTTGGGTCCTTTATTGTTTAATATTAAATTTTAAGTACACCTAAGATTTGAATCGGCTTAATTCTGATTGTGGAAATACACAATAGTTATGTCTATTTTTGTTATCTATTTACTATAGGACGCCCGCAGATCCGGTTGTGTCGAGTTTACTAAAAGTATTTTTTTTAAATATTTTTAACACTAATGTTGTAGGGCTTTAAGCTATACCTACAATAAAAAAAGTTTCATTCAAATCCGTTGAGTAGCTTTCCGAGATTAGGCAACTAACACACAATAATTAAAAAAAAATTGTAGAACTGAGGCCCATTCATACGATGATTGGTTATTTTTAATGTGAGTTGTCAAAGTGTCACTTTCTTTTATGAAACATGTAAACAAACAATGACGTTTAAGTTGGACCTGAGTCTATCAGTACGCCATCTAGCGAGTTTTTCAAACGTGATGACGCAGATATCGTGAATTTACATACAGACAAATAGCGAACCTCCTTTTTTGAAGTCCGTTAAAAACCAAATACCACACAAATAAAGGCAACTAAAAACAGTTTGTAAAGGGCTAATTTTAAAGTATAATTTTGGATGCCGACATCAGGATTTGATCGCCGTAAATATTTATATGGGGTTGAGTGAATTCCCGTTTAATGGACGCCTGAGAGGCCGAACTTGGTCCTCATGAATAGTAATGTGTGACGTGGTGGAGATACTGGTGGGTTTGTGAAGAAAAAAAACGTGCCGTAAATACCCCCCACTCCTTTTCAAGCTAACACCCATGACAGAAAGCAAAGAAGCGGTCGAAAACCCATCGAGAACCCGTGATTTTGATTGAAAAGTTAATGATTGAATGTCAACAGCTTTTTCTTATATCTAGCCAAAGTTTATTTTATTTAATTGATGGCAGACGAGCAGACGAATCACCTGATTGTAAGCGATTGCCGCCGCCCATAGATACCTGCAACAGCAGCAGAGTCACAAATGCGCTACCAACTCCTCTGTCCCCCAAATTGGTCCTCGGTACCCTCACTCGCTCGATGAAATACAGTGCAGGCGCTGCTCCATGTTTTCTGTGCGGCCGTGGTATCACTCCGGTCGAGTCGGCTCATAAAATAAGAAAATGTGTAAGTTACAAAAAGCATTATCTAATACCGCTGCCGATATTCTTTACGCAGTAAATGCCGACGAACGGCGAGATACCGCGCAAAAGATAGGCTTTTCTAGTGTTAGATTAAACCGCACAAGATTTACTGGCCATCGGAATTAGCGGGGGGGTATACCTTGTGACCCTATTATATTTTAAACCATGACACCTTTTGACCGGTTCGAAAGCGAAACAAAATTGGTACATTGATCGAATTCCTTTAGATATCAGTTTGGCCTATAAAAAGGTTCTACAGGTAAGAAAGATCTACTACCAAACATTTTTATACTAGAGGCGGCAAATAAGCAAGTGGGATACCTGTTGGTAAGTAATGACCGACGCCTATAACTCCGAGATCAGAGAGGGGCGCCGATGAGCTCTATCATTATCTTTTAATGTTTGGGTGTTTTTACCGGTCTATTAAATAAGTTTAACGTTAATAATTTAACGTTTGAAATAAGTATATTATATTGACTCGGTCATCGCATGAAAACACAGTATTTTATATTTCACAAGTATTGTTCAGTGCTTATAAATACGAAACCACGTTAACCGGTGGAATTTTCGTACTTACCTACGTATAAAACTCAAAAGCATAAACGAAGCCTTTTAAAATCCGTCAAAGATTAAAAATAAGCTACACCTCGCTATTATAGTAAGCTAGATTGAATTAAATTCATAATAAACGTGGCGCCTAAGCCGCTGATCCGGTGGAGTTACCTACGGCGCGGGCGCGGAGACGGTTTACGACCGGGCGCCCTAACGCCCGTGTGCCCCTTAATAACTCATAAAAGTGGTAATACTAACTGTTGGACAACACAAAACAACATAGCTTTTATGATTTCAGTCGAACATAGTACACCGAAATTGTTTTTATGATATAGTGGCCCGCCTAACTTATTTTTAATATTATATTTTGAGTGTTACGTTTGTGTTTCAGTACCTATAACCTGCAAGCTTATTGAAAATTAGTGACTATTAGTAAGTAAGTCGATACATCCTGTATACTACTACTACTACGCTGGCTCAACGATCCAAAGTGGGTCTTGGCCTCCGACGTCAAAGTTCGCCATTTTTTGCGGTCCTGTGCCAATTCCACCCAATCGTACACGTTAAGTGCTTTGAGGCCTTTGGCGATTTCGTCCCTCCAACGGTATCTCGGACGACCCACAGGACGTCGCCCCGTCCTGTATACTTATTAAAAATGTAAAAAAGCTGTCTGTACTTTGAATATAAGTAAGGTAAAAATAGTTAGGTATTAGTCTCTAAAATTGTAAGATAGGCTTAGAACTTGATAATGTTTTTTTTAATTTTTGTCTAACTGTTTATTCTGGTTGTTTGTTCAATCTCGGAATCTTTGATTTAAACATTTTTTCATAGTAGGTATATGTGGGAAGACTGGACAACGAAAATAATAATATACTCGTATGTATAGCTGGCGGCACGAAAGAATAGCGATGACCGTTATTTTGCGCACTTGTAAAAAAGAAGACTTTCTATTAAAATTGGTTTCTGCGCACTCAAGGTCATAACTACACTTTGTTGCCGCAGACTATACTTAAAAAATAGTGGCAAACTGGACTCCACGCGTGCCGAACTGTGGGGCCCACTATCTTAAATAATAACAACAACTCGACTTCAAGACACAGGTCCCTCCACCAGCCCATGGTCCTTCCTACCGTCTCGGCATACGGACCGAATCTTGGGAGACGCTCACCAGGTACTTGCTAAGGGCCTTTCCCCGGTGCGTTTCAACAACACAACTTGACAACAACTCGACTTGACAACAACTCGACTTGTAATTTTCACACTCCGTGTTACACCAGACTCCATAATAACGATTACGATCGTCAGCCAGAAGATGGACCTCCCGCCCGACGCGGCCTCGTAAACCCAGCGTTAATAAGGGCGCAACCTGGAGCCTGCACTAGTGAGGTGCCAGGACAACTCGCACTAAAGTTTATTTGAAAGACGTTCGCAAAAATTATCAACAGTCTTACAAACGATCAACATCAGGTGATCCACCTGCTCGCCTGCTACCTATCATAAAAAAAAAACGATACTAATATTATAAATCGGAAAGTGTGTCTGTCTGTATGTTTGTCTTTCTTTCACGGCAAAACGGAGCGACGAATTGGCGTGTTTTTTTAAGTGGAGATAGTTGAAAGGATGGAAAGTAACATGCCCCTTTCTAACCCTCCATTTTAGGGAAGTGGGGGCGCGAGCGAAGCCGCGGGCAAAAAGCAGTTTGCCTAGAAGATGCCTGTTCACTCTTGCCTTAAAGATATCCAAGGTGGTAATCTTCTTATAATTAGTACTTATATTTATTCACATTTTGCTGGAACTAGGATGCCCTGTATTTCTGGCTAAGCATGGGCCTTGGAATAATTTTACAACCATAAACAATAATTACAATTGTAGATACAGATGGACCTCAGTGCTATAGTATGCCATCTATTCTTCACAAGTGATAGCCCCCATTGTAATTCATTGCTACTGAAAATGTGAATCAAAGTCTGAAGCCCGGAAAAATCCGCTAGATGGCGTACTGTTAGGCGGAGGTCTAATTTCAACGTCATTGGTTGTTTCACATAAAAAATAACCACTCAGCTTGATCTTAATTCTACAGTACGCCACCTAGCGCATTTTTCACACGCGACAGCTCCCATTCGAGTTAAGCCTGCACAGCACTACTGCAGATAGATGGCTTTACGGTTTTATGCTTATTAAAATTGAGTTTTATTAGGAATTAATCTCAGGAATTACATTCAATTTAGTTTACGACGGTGATCGAGGCTCTAGAGTGAGAAATTTAGATTTTCTTGAGGAACGAGGTACTCAGATTTTGTGGCGGTTCTTTTTATATGGTGGACTTATTTAATAAACGAAAGGGCTATGCTCGGAGTATCTCTGAAGGATCGCATCAGAAATGATGTAATCCAACAGAGAACTAGAGTCACCGACATAGCCCACCGAATTAGCAAACTGAAGTGGCAGTAGGCTGGTCACATCAGAACTGACAGCCGTTGGAGCCGTAAAGTCCTTGAGTGGAGACCGTGACTCGGTAAGCGTAGTGTTGGACGCCCTGCGACAAGTATTCAGCATGTTCCAGAGATAAAAAATTCTATGTTTTCCGATTTAAAAAAATCGTGTTCATGAATCATCTTCTGCCATTTCGTTGTCACTTCTATCAGTACGAGGAGAGTGCAGAAAAGCCTACGACTATAGTTTGCGGCATGAACAATAGCGATGACTTTGAGTGCGCAGAAACTAGTTTTAGTAGAAAGTCATCTTATTCATTGTGCGCAAACTAACGGTCATCGTTATTGTTAGACTAGTGGCCGCCCGCAACTTCGTTTGCGTGAACTTTATGACTCTTGACTTAAAGATGATTATTTAAATAGATATAAAAAAAAATTACTTACTATGAATGTTCGTTCATCGTCATTAATATTTTATACGAAATGCTAAGGAACAACTTGCCGGCTTTTGTATTTCCAGAGAGCTACAATTTGGGTGTCTTTAAGTCGAGAGTGAATAGGCTTCTTCTGGGAAAGCACGCTACATCTTAGACCTCATTGTCACTCTCCATCAGGTGAGATGAGGTCAAGTGCAAACCCATTTAATATTTAAAATATCAACTTCTAATGAAAGTAACCCCCAAATTATTTTTTATTCCATTAGGGGATGTAAGTATTCTATTAAAGTTTGAATCTTATATTTTATCCATCAATTCTGTCAAAGAATGTGTATGCAAAAGTTGGAGTAAATTGGGCCAAGGAATCACGTAGTCCCATGAACAAACTTTGAACCCCCTTTTCGCTCCATTAGGGGTTTAAGTTCGGAATATCCTTCCTTATAGGATCTCATCCAAAAATGCTCATCACATTTGACAATTTTCCATTCCATTTCATTCCATATTTGTTATAGTGTAGCTGGGCTCTTAGAGGTCCAAACCAGATGTTCCATGATCTTTGATTTTTTTCATGGCATCATAAACTGCTCATCAATCTGAACAACTTTTGTTAAGGTGCCATTGACCTACCTCTTATAGTTTAGCTGGGCTGTTGTGGTTCTACATCAAGGAGCCTGGTCTTCAAAATGTAATATATCCTATAAGTTGCCCTGATATTACAGCTATACAATAAAAAAAGTTTCATTCGAATTGGTTCAGTAGTTTCCGAGATTAGCGCGAACAAACAGACAAACAGACAAACAGACAAACAGACAAACAGACAAACAGACAAACAGACAAACAGACAAACAGACAAACAGACAAACAGACAAACAGACAGACAAAAATTTTAAAAATCATTGATTCATGTTCTGTTACTGTTTTTTAGTCGTCCTAAGTTATTTTGAGATAAATATCTTCAATGTACAGACACAGCTTTTTTACATTTTTATTATATGTATAGATACCGCGGACTATACAATAAGACGTTACGCGTTTTTCTTAAGTTTGTGTGTTGTTTTGTTGTTGAGTGTCGTTTTTTGTTTTGTTTGTAATGCCAAATAAAGTCTAAAAGTATTCTTTCGACAATCTCTCAAAAACCTTAGTTGTTGAAAGTTACTTCGATTAAAATTGGTAACAAATCGATAATCAATGCCGCTGAATATCTTTCGAAAGGGACATCATAATTGGAATAGACTATAGTAAGTAAGTCGATACATCCTGTATACTTATTAAAAATGTAAAAAAGCTGTCTGTACTTTCAATATAAGTAGTAGAGTAGTCTCACAATGTAAGTTAGGCTTAGAACTTGCAAATGATTGTTAAAATTTTTGTCTGACTGTTTATTCTGGTTGTTTGTTCAATCTCGGAATCTTTGATTAAAACTTTTTTCATAGTGTATGTGGGAAGACTGGACAAAGATATACTTTAAAAAAATAGTGGCAAACTGGACTGCCGTGCCGAACTGTGGGGCCCACTATCTTAAATAATAACAACTCGACTTGTAATTTTCACACTCCGTGTTACACCAGACTCCATAATAACGATTACGATCGTCAGCCAGAAGATGGACCTCCCGCCCGACGCGGCCTCGTAAACCCAGCGTTAATAAGGGCGCAACCTGGAGCCTGCACTAGTGAGGTGCCGGGACAACTCGCACTAAAGTTTACTTGAAAGGCGTTCGCAAAGTTATCACCAGTCTTAAAAACTATACTTATATATCTATATATATTTTTTTAAGTGATAGGTAGCAGACGAGCAGGCGGATCACCTGATGGTAAGCAATGACGCCGCTCATGGACACCTGCAACACCAATATTATGGGAAAGTGTGTCTGTCTGTATGTATGTCTTTCTTTCACGGCATAACGGTGAAACGAATTGGCGTGTTTTTTTTAAGTGGAGATAGTTGAAAGGATGGAGAGTAACATAGGCCCCTTTCTAACCCCACATTTTAAGGAAGTGGGGGGCGCGAGCGGAGCTGCGAACAAAAGCAATCTTTTTTTTTTTTATTAGACTATAGGCCAACGCTTGACCACAATCGCACCTGATGGAAAGTGACGATGAGGTCTAGGATGACACGCGTTTGCCTAGAAGATGCCTGTTCACTCTTGCCTTAAAGATATCCAAGGTGGTAATCTTCTTACAATTAGTACTTATTATTCACTTGCCTGAACTAGGATGCCCTTCATATCAGGCTATGCATGGGTCTTGGAAAAAAAATACCATAAACAATAACTGTCATTGTATAGTCCGTGGCATCTAACAATAGCGATGACCGTTAGTTTGCGAACTTGTAAAAAAGAAGACTTTCAACTAAAGTTGTTTTCTCAAGGTCATCGCTATTGTTTCATGCCGCAGGCTATAACAATTCAAAGGTTATTTAGTGACATAAAAAATAACCTATCACCGTATATAGATGGACCTCACGTTGCTAGGCCATCTAGAGGATTTTTCACATGCGATAGCCCCTATTGTAATTAATTGGTAATGAAAAAGTAAAGCAAAGTCCGACAGCCCGGAAAAATTCGCTAGATGCGAGTCCAATTTCAACGTCATTGGCTGTCTCATATCAAAAATAACCCATCAGCGTGATCTTTATTCTACAGTACGCCATCTAGCGCATTTATCTCTCATTCGAGTTAACCCTGCACAGCACTACTGCAGATAGATAGATGGCTTTACGGTTTTATGCTTATTAAAATTGAGTTTTATTAGGAATTAATCTCAGGAATTACATTCAATTTAGTTTACGACGGTGATAGAGGCTCTAGAGTGAGAAATTTAGATTTTCTTGAGGTTCGAGGTACTCAGATTTTGTGGCGGTTCTTTTTATATGGTGGACTTATTTAATAAACGAAAGGGCTATGCTCGGAGTATCTCTGAAGGACCGCATCAGAAATAATGTAATCCGACAGAGAACCAGAGTCACCGACATAGCCCACCGAATTAGAAATCTGAAGTGGCAGTGGGCTGGTTACATTAGAACTGACAGCCGTTGGAGCCGTAAAGTCCTTGAGTGAAGACCGCGACTCGGTAAGCGTAGTGTTGGACGCCCTGCGACAAGATGGGATGATGACATTCGAAAGCTGGCTGGTGTGGGCTGGATGAGAGTGGCCAAAAATGGGGAGCGGTGGCATGCATTAGGGGAGACCTATGTCCAGCAGTTGAACGAGAGTACGAGAATGGTTTGCTGATGATGATGATTTAATAAACAGATGGGTGAATGTTGTTTCTAATCGAATACTATCTTCAAGACACAAGTTGTGTCAGGAGTAACGTTTAATAAACGCATTCTTGCCTGTCTCGAGTCCGCCATTGCTCTTAGCTCGGAATAAACGTTGCAACGTAAATAAATAGCTGTCTGAATGGCGAATGTGATTTTGCATTGTCTCCCTTAAGAGGGCGCAGTCTGTCCACAGCGACGCTAATGCATTACATTTATACATATATTTATTTATAACTTATGTCATAGTTTTGGATCTAGTTGGCTTAGCTGCGTGCCACACAAAGATATCCGGAGCGCCACATCCAGTGCGTGTACTGGAATCTTTAAATGGCAAGCATCGCCATTAGTGGCTGAACTAAATTATAACTATACTTACTATACGAAGAAGTCTAACCCACTCTAGTGAAGTCCGGAAGAGAAGAAGAAGAAGAGTCGCTAACTAAGTAGCTTAAAAGCACTTGTGTACATACAGATATCAGACAACAGAGGATCACAAATATAATACTTAAATACATTATGTAACACCCAGACACTGAACAAACACAAGTGTTCATCACACGAGATTTTTGTCAAGGGTGGGGATCGAACGCACGACCTTTGGCGTATGAAGCAGGGTCACTACTAAATGCGCCATCTGGTCAGTCATAAATGACCATAGCATTAAGTTTTGTCATAGCTTGTACAATAAAGAGTAAGAGTACCTATCTATCTATCTATAACCTACTTGTGTTGCAACACTTGCAACTGAATTCCAGCTACACACAAAATGATCCACCCCCGCGAGTTCTCGGCAATTACGAATGAATAGAGCTATCCTTAAGCAAGAGTACCGGCAAAGAATCCCGAGAGGCGCATAAAATATCCCAGATAGTTCATAAAGAATGCTATTATTAAGTGCAATGCTCGCCCTGGAGCATCTTGAGCGTTTTAGCCAGGTGATAATGGATTCTGCAAAGCTTCTGTGGGATTAGTTCTTGTGAAACTCATCGACAGTTTTCATTCAATATTAATTAATCCTAGCCGCGAATAAAGAGCAGTTTCCATAAGCCATTTTAGTTATTTATTTTATTTTAATCTTTATTGCAATAAATGTTATACAATAGATGAACTTAATTAACTTAGTCAACCTTGTGTCATACAGGTTACGTTTTCGCGGAGAAACGAAAGTAATAAACCTAAATAATTCTGTAAATACACGAGTGTAATTTTATATTTATTTTGTCGATACATACTAGCAATGAAATTATACCAGCCTAATAAAACGGACTGGCCTAATCTTGCATTTGGTAGTAACCCTGCCTCATACGGCAAAGTTCGTGGGTTTGATTCACACGTGGAGATACGATGCGATATACTGCTCCAATCATAGGTCAACTCTTCGATATTAATGTCCAGATATATCCGTACTTTGTGTCATTTTGGGCATTCAGTCAGTTTGCTGTCTATATTGCTATGTTCACTAAATTAAAGCCCACTGCCAATATCCCATTTCTGTTCCCACATCGTGTTTTACACTGTAACTATGAAATGCATAAATCTGCCGTAAGCACGGGGCCAATGATGACGACCCCGCATCTTAAGCGCGCATCTCACTGCGCCCCGTACTAATGAATTTCCCCCACGTTCCTACAATGTCACTCTAAGCACAGTATTAAGGGAGCAGTGAAGTCGTGTACTGCGCACAAATGCATCGATCTTTTTGCTGCTACGTTTTCGCCTATCAGCGATTTTTCAGCATCGAATTTTCAAAAGTCATTAAACAAATTTTGTTCAGAATTATTGGTAGAACACGTGGTTTATTTCCATCCCTTTAATGTAAATGTTCACAGATTCGTTTTAATCCCGAAGCCATCAAAAAAGGTAACACAGATGGCCTGGTGAATTTTCTTTTTTGGATGGAACAGCTGATTTTTATTTTGCTTTTTTAGATGATCTAACATGCTAAAGAGGCTGATGCTTTATTCGTGTTATGAGGGATGTGGGATTAAAACGACAAAATATTAACGGTGTATAAATAGCACTAAGAAAAAAACGCCACGTTGATATAGTGTTTCAAGAACCGGGTTCGAGTCCCGGGTCGAGCAAAAGTATTTTTCGAATTTTTTGAACCAACCAACCAAGGGTTTGTAATCACCAATCCGCATTAGGCAAGCGTTGTGATTGAGCGATAGTAGCGATGACTTGATTTCTATGATGGAGGTCCTTGCCATGCAGTGGGACAGTATATAGGCCGATACTTTACTTGTACCTACTTTACTTTTACTTTAATAAATAGTTCCCCTGCTGCTTCCCACTGCACTGCATCGCATTCAACTCTAAAGTGTTCTAACGCGTTCTCCGTACGTTCTGACAGCCCGTTTTAATTTAGTCGGGCTGATATTTGACGAGGCGTATTTGAGTTGCAAACTTGATATTTACTTTAGACAATCTTAATTAAGGATTATCGCTGTAAGAGTATTAACTTGGGAGGAGGTGGCAACTGTTGTTTCAAGTTGGGATTGCGTTGATTTAAGTTTAAGAGTTTGTATCTTCCCGAAGGCGCAGCTGTGTATTCACAGGTCAGTGTATTATAGGGGTTTGATACATTATAATGCTTGTCAAAATCGACATGATCTAAATCAGCGGTAGATTCATCATTTCAGTCAATAGACGTCCACTGCTGGACATAGACCTTCCCCAATGTTCTCTACACAGATTGGTTCTGTGCCACCTGCATCCAAGGGGCTCCCGCGACCTTCACTAGATCGTCGGTTCACCTTGTGCGGATCTGCCATTGCTGCGACCTCCTGTACGCGGTCTCAAGCACCTTAATCATACACTAGTGGCCCGCCCTCACTTCGCTTCGGGACAGTAATTCAGAAATGAACCAATAGATGGCGCTGTGCTCAATTACATCGCGCAAGCGTTTCGTGTTTTCGGTTTACCTATAAGCCTTGTCGTTGTCTATAGAAGTTATCTCTTTATAAATGGTATAGATAATATGCGGTTAACTATTTTTAGATAGTTAGATGAGTTTGTCTGACAAAGCTTTCTCCCGAACATACAATATTTATGTACATTAAGGGTGTCTATATGCAAATGTTTGTGTGTATGTATTTATACTCCCACATCTTGACAAACAAGCAAGTTAATCTCATTGATCAAAATGCAAACGTGAATCGAGTCCACGCCCACACGTGGCGCTAGTGAGCAAACTATTTGAGAAGTGTGAGTTTCAACATAAGCGAAACCAGAAAACTGAGAGACTACTTACTCCTGTTTTATCCAAATTAATTTGTGGATTCAGTCTAGACAATCGTTGCTAATGGTACTCTAATCATTAGACGGTCCAGTGCTTTTGCTTTAGAGCCCGGGGGGTATGCTTAGACTATTTGCTCCTGGATTCTGGATCTGGATGCGGGAGTCTGCAGCTAATTGCAATGACGCGACGGCCGTCTGAACTTCAGGGGCCAGACTAACTGAATAATGGTGCGCGTTTTTATTTTCGTTACAGTCATCATCATCGTCATCAGCAACCCACACTCGTCCACTGCTGGACATAGGTCTCCCCTAATGCACGTCACTGCTCCTGATTTTTAGCCACTCTCATCCAGCCCACACCAGCCAGTATTCACCCATTATTTGTTATAGTAATTCATTGCAATTTATTACTAATTAATTAATTTCTTTTGGAAGGTTGTAGGTTCGATTCCCACTTGAACCCACATGAACTTATTTAGTGCATTATGTGCTTGGTTACACAACATCTCGTCTAATGACCTGTCTCCGTACTAGTAGTTTAAGCACAATTTGTATTTGTACATATACGTTTATGTATAACAATTTTATAGTTTCACTTCATCAAGTTTAGTCAACTAGGATCTAGTTAATAGATGTCCCTGCAACACTTAGAATACCTTCTGTGCTATTGAAGATTCCTACGCTAACTACCCTATAAAGGGTTAGTGGTAGGTAGTTACCCTGAGCCACGTCACACATCACCGAGCAAATACCGCTTGTATTACACCCATCAGTTGTCTTGTACAGTCACGGCATGTTTTGCTAAGTGAGAGAGGGTACCGGAGGCCCAATCCGTGGGTAGAAGTTGGCACTACACATGTGCCTTCCTGATTTTATCGTTGCTGAACTTAATGAAGCAGTTATTAAGTGTTCAGATATTATTTGTTAGTTGTGTGTATAGAAATTATCAACTAGCATCTGTTCAGATATTATTGGCCTAATTAATGTTCAGATATTTATGGTAACTTGAAGTGTTCGAAATTTATCTGTCAATTTAAATTGTTCAGAAGTATTTGATCACCTTGTCTGCTCCATATTCCGACGTCGACTGTACAAACATGCCAGTATACCTAGTGTCGACATATTAAACTGGCAGTGAGATTAAAATTGCAGGCGCTAGGGTTATTCTCCGTAAACTAGTACGTTACACAGTGAAAGCTGCTTCTAGGCCAGTAGAGACTATAATGTTTTCACCTACTCGTATGCCAGTAGCTGGGCTCACTTTTACTATCACACTATATTTCAAATCAAGCACTTACAAAAATTCGTCGGTTTAGTACGGTTTTCGGTTAGTTTAATTTAACCTCCACTCGGTTTGTTAGTGGAAGGTTATAAACCGAGCCCCTTCTGAACCCTTCGTTGAATATTTTAAGTGTTTATTTACTTAAGATATAATATCATATTTCTCAAAGCCCCACAAAACAAGGTTAGACAAACAGGCCTTATTAGAAGACAGAACATACATTTACCATACTCATTTTACTTACTTACTTACTAAGCTACGCCGCGCTGGCTCAACGATCCAAAGTGGGTCTTGGCCTCCGACGTCAAAGTTCGCCATTTTTGCGGCCCTGTGCCAATTCCGCCCAATCGTACACGTTAAGTGCTTCGAGGTCCTTGGCGACTTCATCCCTCCAACGGTATCTCGGACGACCCACAGGACGTCGTCCCGTTGGTCGTCCCAGATAGATCGATCGGAGAAATAACAGCATCCCGACTACGCTGGCTCGGACACGTGGAGAGAATGGGAGAGGATCGAGCAGCCATATTCATTTTAATGCTTATAAATTAATTAAAAGTGAAACTAATTACATCATATTACTCGTACTATTAAAAGCAAAAACCTACAATTAAATTCCTCCAATAATGTTATCCTACCGTTTACGAACAAATAGAGTGGGGTTTACTTGAAAGCCTCAAAATTCAAATTAAATCAACGAGCTTCTACTAAGTGCTCTACAAACTACCCGCGTAGGTGTAAATAATTATCTCTACATCACGAGAGGTGCTCTAGTACAGTCGGCGATAGAAGTACTTGCTTGACGAAAACGTTTCAAAACAGATTTGACCATCAGGGTGTATCTGTGAACATTTACATCCCTTTAACCACGTGTTTACCAGTCATTTTGAACAATATTTGCTCGACAACTTTTCGTCATTTTGTATGACTGACCAAGTCACGTGACCGACTTTGTATGGAAAGATGACATTTTTTATGCGAATTTTCAAAAGTCGTAGAACAAATGTTGTTCAGAATGGTTGGTAGAACACGTGATTAAAAGGATGTAAATGTTCACAGATACACATTGTATTATTTAGGGCCTGTTTCAAAATGTAAAGAAAAGTGTCACATAGCATTATTTTGGGACAAAGCTATGCAAGACATAGATTATTTTGAGGATAAAAGTTGCGATATCTGTCTAAATGTCAAATTATGGATGTAAAGAGACATAATAACCATGCATATAACGCTATAACTAGAAAAAATAGAATATTATAATATATGATAGTGGCGGCCTCGATGGCGCAAGTGGACTAAGGTGTTCGCTTCGAAGCAGCGAAAGGTTCTCGGGTTCGGATTCCCGGTTAAGTCAAGTTATGAAAAAAAATTAATTTCTAATTTGTCTTGGGTGCCTGGTTGTTCTGGGATTGACGCCCTCCAGTTTAAAAATCGTTATCTGGTACTCAAATAGTAACATGGGTTACCCTAGTTTGAGATCAGGTGGATTGGTGTGATTGTCTGGCGCATTTATTTATTTATTTTATTAGTCCTGTTAATTTTTCTGCTTAAAATTGCAGTGCATTTACTTAAGGGCACACTGAGGTGATCTTGTCACGTTAGTCTGATATTTAACGAGTCAGTTACTTTTGGCGTTATCTGTACGTTAGTTTATACGTGTCTCATCCAAGCTTGTATCTATTATTAGAGGGATCTAGGTAGAGTCGTGAGTTATGGCCGGCTCCGGTTTTCATTAAACTCTCTAATAAAGCTCGCAGCAGTTCCCCAGACATTTTTATACAATTGACTCTGTAGATTGGTAAATTCTCTGAACTGAAAAATATTCTCTGAAAATTCCTACTGCCTGTAAGAATGTTAACAAAACTCGTTAATTTTACAACTTAGGTGAGGCAAAAAATTAGCTTTAAATAGGTACCTATATATTTTGACATGATTTTCCATTTTCATTAGCATAGGCAAACAACATGATCTTTTCTATATCTATATCCATACTGTTTATAAAGGGGTTATGTGTCCCAAAAAATCGAAACACATGCGCGATATAGGTAACTGGCGACGCCAAGCGCCATCTATTGGTGTAATGTGGAACTAAAGTCCCGAAACGAAGTGAGGACGGGCTACTAGTAATGAATAAAGAGGTTTTGCATTTATGTTACGAAAGAGGAGCAATTAGGAAAAGCCTAATTGCTAAAAGGTTGAATATTTTGCTCTAAATTGCAAAAGAAAGATAAATTAATCAGCGAATCCACAACATTTTCAGAAAAAGTGTTACTCTTTGAAAAGATGTTTTATTAGTTGCTTTCCCCAAAGTTGTTTTATTGAATCAATTAACGCCTTTGCAGATTGTACAGTCGCCATGGGAACTACTCCTACCTATGCATTATTTTTAATGTCCAGCAGTGGACTGAGACAGATTGATGGTGATCCGTGATAATGAGATATTGCCTGTAGATTATCCTCTTTAAAATACTAAGAAGAAATATTTAGAATTTAAAACGCGTGTTAGATCGTTCGCATTTACTTATTGTCTGGAAACTTCAATGCCAACAGTAGGCAAAAGTAAATGATTAAAATCAAAAATCTAATACTAAATAGCGGAATTTGCGTCAGAACTGTATGGATCACTTTGACGCCATACGGAGTTTACGTCAGAACTATTTGAATCACACATTTGATGCCATACAGTTCTGACGCGAACTCTGTTCATTAGTAAGTATTGAAATACCGATTTTGATCATCTACTTTTGCTGTTGACTGTACGTTCCAGCTGCGCCCAAACGAAGAGGGAACGGTCGAAAAGATGCATTTAGCTCCTAGTTTTATTGCTAACATCGTTGAGAACGGGAAATATCATTATTCGCTCATTTTTCATTTGAGAACTGTGCGCAGTTTATTGCTGTTTGTCTGAAGGAAACATTTTCAATTCAATTCAATTTTATGAAAGACTTGTTCCGAAAGAACTAGAGTATACTTTAACAAAATCATACAGACAAATACAAATTATTTTTATAAAATTATAAAGGCAATATTGTTTTACAAAGATTTATATATAATATAGGTAATACTATAGGTAAAGCCAATAGTATTAATATTTGCTAACAGAATCAAGCAAAACTAATCGATACGATTAGGTATTATGCTTTGTTTCGATAGCATTCGATGCTTATAGAAATCACAATACTATCGATAGTATCGGACGTTAAACTATCGATAAATTAATGCACCACTTTAACTATCGAAAGTGCACTCGATATCCTGAATAGTTTTCGAGATCAAACTATCGATAGTTCCGAAATACTGGCTAAGGGAGTAAGTAACATTTTGCGTATACGATAGGATAAGAAGAGTGTCCTCGAAACCCTATCAGAATTAAACAAAAGCGATTGAAATGTACCGGCTTGGGTACCTGCCAACCCTGGGACACCTGTGACGTCACACGGACCGCATTAATAAAGAATGAACTCAAGTCGCCTTTACGACCTGCTTTAACAAAAGAAGCACTTATTATGAAATAAACATCACATCTCATCACAGAGTGTAATCCCTGGTTGGTTGTTTTTAACTTCATATTTTTGACATGATACGTCAAACTGAGGTGACGTCCACTCGTTGGGCTAGTCATCCACTAACATCATCTATTGGATTTTGCAAAAGCTCTTATTATTATTTTTTTTTTATGTGATAGGTGACAGACGAGCTGGCGGATCACCTGATAGTAAGCAATTGCCGCCGCCCATGGACACCTGTAACACCAGTGGCATCACAAGCGCTCTACCAACCTTTTATCCCCTTCCCCCCGGGTTGGGCCTCCGGTACCCTCACTCACTCGGCGAAACACAGCACAAGTGCTGCTTCACGCCGGATTTCTGTGAGGCAGTGGTATCACTCCGGTCGAGCCGGCCCATTCATGCCGAAGCGTGGCTCTCCCACAGTCATTATCCAAATATCGATCTCTTACGCGTTCCTTACCTTGCATCTATCGATCACCAATCCTACATTTGCAATGCAAAATAGATTTCCCTTTCAATATTCGATGCACTGACCCCTCTCCCCCTGAGATCACTTACACGGTCGTGAGGGATCGGACCCATTCGGGGCTCTACCCTAAATGACATTTTCAATTTCCTCCCTTCGACTTTTGAGATAAGATTTCCCACAAAACCTTTAGTTTTGGTCGAGTGTTTTATTTATATCTACGAAGTCGTCAACGATTGAAGATGAAGTCCAAAGAGATGGATAGTTCCTTGTTGAGACCAAAACTGTCGCTTCGGAACACGGTACGCTTAGACCCTGATTAAAGATTTCGGGTCTCTGGTGTTTACTATGAAGCGACTGCCGTCCCGTTCATTTTCCCTTTAGCATGTTAGAACAGCTGATTTTCATTTTGCTTATATTGATGATTTAAAAGGGTTTTATTAGAGACCTGTTTGGTCTCACGACGACGGTTCATAACAATGAAGGCATCGGTATTAAAACGACTAAAATTTAACAAGGATCATACAATTTTAAATGTTTCTAAAATTTCGGTATACCAGATTATACACTTACTAGTGGCCCGCCCTCACTTCGCTTCGGGATCGTAATTCAGAAATGAACCAATAGATGGCGCTGTGTCTAATTACATCGCGCAAGCGTTTCGTGTTTTCGGTTTACCTATAAGCCTTGTCGTTGTCTATAGAAGTTATCTCTTTATAAATAGTATAGATATACTCGTATGTATAGGTACGCGGCAAGTCTATTCTTTGTTCTCAAGATTTCAAGACCAAGATTTCTTGCCAACATTAATCAAGCATACGACCTAAAATAGACAACGGAACTGAAGAAGCAAATGCTGCATTCATCTCAGACGTGTCAGTAGCAGAGACAAAGAGCGGCCTCATATCGCCGATAAGAAATGAAAGATTCCTGCTCGCGACGCTGGTTCCTATGTTTTCTTGTTGATACACACGGGTGTCAGTTTCGGACAACTGACGGTGTTTTTTCTTCATCTTGAAACGTTAATGGCTGGAGAAAATAACAGAGAAAGTTTCTTCCACATACAAACTATGTGTTCACAAAGAGAACAGCAGATGGGTTCGTTTACAGTAAAGTGAGTGCTTCTATCCGACAATGCGGAAGCGATGCATATCGTCCTATTGCGCAGGGTGCGGGGGCCATTTTGAAAGTCATTATTTGGGTGCATAAATCAGACTGATGTTGTTCTTGGGGTTTGCCTACTCGTTTTCCACCTATCTCACAAAAAAGAAACATCTGATAGGAGCATTAATTGCTAGGGAGATTTTTTTTTGTATTTTTCATGAGATAAGGAAGAAAACGAACAAGCGGTTTGCCTAATAATCATTTACCATATTATGGTAAGTGATAACCGAGCGAGATCAATGAGCCGCCTCATGGACATCAGCTACACCAGAAGGAGTGCTGATACATTGCTGTGCTTTTTGAATTTAAATGTGGTAACGGTCATATTTGTTAATTTTTGACATCATGTCGAGTAGTCAGATCTATTAAACAGGACCACCACACATTGTAACATCGAGAGCCATAGTTTGTAACCCTTTGGAACCGTGTGTCTCATCATGAAGGGTAGATCCATTAACTTTATTTGCCGACATTTCGGCAGAACTAAAAGAGGTCGGATATCGCCAGATTGGAATGATGTATTGTAACAGATTTCATTTGGTAACATTTTGATATGGTTGGCCGTGGCTATTGATGTGATCGCCTTCTGTTCTGCAAGTGATGTTGGATGAAGGATCACGTAATATTTGTGAAGAATTACTTGCAAAGATTTATCGCAGATATATTTTTGATATAACGCTATATGCATATATGGCGATGTTGATATATAGACATATCAAACAAGTTATTATAAAACGTGATCTTATGTTATTAACGCACTAAACCTAATCCCAACCCAATATGCAATATTAAGAGGGAGGGAGGGATTTTAAATTTTATCAACATGAAAACTAATGATTAACAAATGCAAACCCCGTACTAGGCCGTTGAAAACGCGAACATACACCGATACGGTGTATGTGGTGTGTCGGAGTGGCTTCACTGGCATTGTATCCAGTGGTGATTTTATAAGTGAAACTGTGAGGGTATCGGAAGATTCACAGCCGGGCCCTAGCAGACGTCGCCGTGTACCACCAGTCCGCTTGTGCCACTTGCTGTAACGCAGCCGAAACGTCAAGCAGTAGGTAAGTACATAATTGTATGCTTAAAAATTAGCGTCGTCTTAATTCCAGTCAATAATGCTACGAGTATAGTTTCGGAACTTCTTATATCCATAATTTTCTGCCACGCACCTTCTCATTGTAATAAAATCAACTTCTTGCAGCGATATTTCTGAACTAGTGGTTCCATCTACACATACCGAAAAGGTCGGCTATGCATCTGCACTCTTATCTATCTGGTGTAACTGATGTCCATGGACGGCGGTGATAACTTTTGTTTTACAACTTTTGGAAACCGATCGGAAATTCGATCTTCTCACCATACAAAATGATATCAGCCTATTGTAAAGTATTTTTTTAACTTATTGTTGTACAAAATACTTGGTGGAAGAGATGGTTAAAGGGATGAAAGTACCCCCTACATTTTACAACGGAAAAGTGTATTCCCTAAGGAAAATCTTTAAATTGTCCATGCGGGCTACATTGTGAGTGGAAGCTAGTTATAAATAAAAAGCGATTCTCCTACAATTCAGCATTCGCAAAGGTTTTATGGAACCTCCCCCGGGACGCAGGAGCTTCTGTGACAAAATGCTAATATTTCCTTCAGCCTAAATGCTACTATCCATTTTCCATGATATAAAACGTGTAATAGATAGAGATACGACCTGAAAACAAGAAAAAAGCTGATTTATTGAAATAGAAATATAAAAGCACTATGGCTAGGTAGTAGCAGTAGTGCTTTTTATGTTTAGTACATACAATGTGTCAACACGCCAAAGAGGCTCTACCGAGTTTGACAAATGACTACGTTTTAATTCGCTAAAATCGAGGGAGATTAATAATCGAATAGATACGAATCTATTCGTTCAGTAAGTTCGTGGGTTCGATCCCCAACCTAGGCACACATCAGTGTGATGAACACCTGTGTTTGTTCAGTGTCTGTGTTACATAATGTATTTAAGTATTATTTTGTCTTTCCTTTGTTGTCTGACATCTGTAACACAAGTGCTAAGCTACTAGTACGGAGTCAGGTCAATGAATTAATTTATTTTATTCGATAATTCTCACGTGATTTTAGCAAATTACCCTCATAAAAAGGAGTGTGCGTACCAAACGCATAATTATCGACTCGTTCGAATTATCCGCTGGCCTAGATCGGTGAGGGCCTCGTTAGCCGAGCCTATTGTTCAGAGATTATTACAGTTTGTGTAATGAGCGTCACTTGTCACTCGGACAGATAGCCGCGTGATCAATTGTACTGGAGAGTTGTTGTCTGGTCTAATTTAGATCGATAGGTAAATGCAGTTAGTTGCGAGCGTTTTGCAGATGGCACCCAGGGAATAAGAACGCTATGTGGGAGGTAGTTCAACAGTGTGGTAGACAAAAGGAAACAGCAGGATAAAGGAGTAAATAAATTTGATGACAAGCCGTGGAAAGGAATGTTCATAGGTTATGAACCGAATGGTTACAGGGTGTGGAATACAGAACGCAAAAAATATGTGGTCGTAAGAGATGTTTTAATTACAAATTGTGTGGAAACTAGCCCTCTGCGTAAACCTGAAGGGAGTTATATTGAATATTCCCTGATTTTTTTTATGAGATAGGAGGCAGACGAACAGATGGATCACCTGATGGTAAGTGATTACCGCCGCCCATGGACACCCGCAACACCAGAGGAGTCGCAAATGCGCTGCCGACCTTTTAAGAAGGAATACGCTCGCTTTTTGGAGGTTTGTAGGTCGTATCGGCTCGGATCGGTTCATGATTATAAATTTATTCCAAGATTACATAATTACTAAAAAATAGAAAAAGGTGACAGACCACTGAAATATCAAAGATAATTAAATAGACAAAATAAAAAAAGGTTAATGGAGGTCATAGTAGCGATTTTCAAAAATACTTTTGTCTAGTGGTTAATTTAGAGCTCAGTATAAACTGAACTACAAATATTTACTACTATTCAATTTCCTGCAAAAAACAAACATACTTGCAGAATCGCCATTTCCCAATGCTATCTCTGGACTAAAAGAGCAATATTTTCGTGTCATTCTTCTGCAAAACCAATATCGATTTGGTCAGTCCATTGATTAACTCTATTATAGGGACGATGCCTTATTCGACGAGTGACTACGAAAACAAAATAATTGAGTGAATCAAAATCGAGGCAATTCTTGTGTAGCCCTGTTAGGGTCTGTTTTTTAGGTTTAAAGAAATCTATTTCCCATTAAAAACTATACAGTCATTTACATAAATAGTTTTTTTAAATTTTCGCGTTGCAACGTAGCCGAAACGTTAAGCAGTAAGTACTTACAATGTACTTAAAAATAAACGTCGCGTTAATTCCCGTTTTAATAATTTACAGTCATTTACATGACAAAAAAAATATATTTAGTAATCTTTTGATTACAGAAGCTGACTCCGAGGTAAAAAAAAAATGATTTAGGTAGGTGGCAGACGAGCTGACGGATAACCTGATGGTAAGCGTTTACCGCCCGCCCATGTACATTTACCGGTGAGAATTGGCTCGCAAGTATTTTCATAGAGCACGGTAACCTTATACCATACCTCGCCTACCCGATGCCTCACTGTCTTTACATTCCCACTAAAAACACTTCTCATCAGCATATTTATGTCAACTGGCTTAACGCTTATAGGTATCCTATCGATGTCAGGTAAGTATTGGTAACTCTTGCCTTTTGTTATTTTTTTTGGATGAAAATGTAAATTTGAATGAGTCGTGAGCCTGAATTCCAATCACGTCGTACCCCTATTCGATAATTAAATAGGACAGATTGATTCGGTCTCATTCGGATTTGTGAACGAACTAACGAATGAACGAAACTTGTAATGATGGAACTTGTTCAGATAAACGAGGACATGTTATAAAGAGCTGTTAATTATTTGCTCTGCATTCTGTTTGAGCCTTTGCTGCATAAGTACATGTTTAATTTAAGTAGGAATATTAAAATGAGCTGGTCTATTATGATTATTACACACTAAAAACGCAGGCTCGTAATGGCCTCTGACGGTTATTTTTATGGGTAGATATAGACGGATGGTTAGACGGAACATCTGATGGTAAGACACTAATTACCCTTGGGAGATTGTTACAAGTGCTCTTGGGGATTTGTTTGGGATTGCCATCGCACGAGGGCACTCGTAACACCATTGGAGCTACAAGTGCCCATTCCTAGGGGGCTGAGGTTTTTAAAGGTTGCCACTTTAAAAACCTAAGCCCCCCAGGAATGGGCATCCAGTACTCTCGCTGGCCCGGCAAAACATTTTTATAACTTTTTCTTTGTTTAGTAATTTGTATTTTCTTGTGTTAGTGTCATTGTCTTGAGTATATAATGTGTTATGGTGTCCAGATTAATAGATGTATTTCTTTCTTCTTACTTTCTTTCTTTTGTTGCATATGTGATTTGAGGTAATATATGAAAGGCTTAGGATGCTGAGATTGGTAGCCATTGCCGAAATATCGAATAGGAGGACATTTTTGTAGTGTTGTAATAATGTAGATATTTAATCGTGTATACCTCAAAGGTGTTAGCGATACACCCTTCCTATCTTCTCGATCAGAGGACAGCGCTTAGCATAATTAAACCCGTAATTAAAAGCGAGTGTGGTCAGTTCGGCGCGTTCGGCCCTGTTCGGCCCCTGATAAAAGCCCGAAACTAGTTCCCTTTAGGACAAAGGCTTCAAACACCAGACGGAGTTGAGCCACAAGGTTACGTAAATGAAAACACTAGTTAGGACTTTAGGCTTTGTTATTGAAACTAGGTACTAGAAACTAGTTATAGACGTTGGATTGTAGTTCTGGCGCTTCGAATAAAAGACTGATATCAACAAATAATAATTGTATTTCCAAAACAGAAACACCTTTTGCCCCGACACGACAGGTAAAGTAAAACAAAACAATAATACCTACATACATATCAAAATAAGGTAAAAAACATAAAATATAAACATGGCTGACGGCTGGTCTAGCCGTCAATCCTCAACACTAGTACCTACTAGGTAACTAGGAATTAAACCATGTGCTTCTCAATTGAGAAAATATGAGAAAGGAATTTGTTTTCACACAGCTTCAATGCAAACAAAACACTTGTAAATATCAAATATGTAACTTAACAGAAATCAGAGGGACTACATGGATCCGAGCAGCTCAGGACATTGGCGTAAGGGAAGGGAGGCCTATACACAGCAGTGGGTCACCGCTGATGATGTGATGATATGAAACTTAACGCAGATTCAAATAATTACGTATAAAACCTACATATAATGTTACCTAAAATGATGCAAACAAATATTTGGTTTCAGTTTGAAATCAACCCATGTTTACCTAGCAACTCTTCTGCCACTTTACCACTATTTACCTTCTTTACTGCTAAAGTGCACCGAAACCAATTCCTTTTAAGTAGTAGGTAGTATAGAACATTGCAGCTAATCCTGCGCCCTTATCTTCCGCCAGCAGATGCCGCTTCGGTGGCGATTGTGGTGGACTTTTGCTCGCCTCAGGCCAAAGTACAAAGGTTAGTATTATTACTAACCTTATAATAAGTTCATATATGTTACTTATTGATATGGATAGCATCTATTACGACGCCAAGCGAAACGTTTTTGGGTCTACCCCTTTTACTGAAACCCGGCGGTTTCAAAAGTATGCTCTCTACCGCGGTAGCTGCAAGAAGTAAGAAAAAAACAAAGACAAAAACTTCATTGTGCTATTAGTTCCTAATTGAACCAAAAGATGGGCCTGGCTGTCAATCACATCGCACAAGTGTAGACGTGATATTAAATTTACCTTTTTATAAATAGTACACGTACTATTTATGTGTAAACGTCGGGTATAGAAGTTAAAGTGACATGCGAAATAGGTTTTTATTGATAACTAGTGGCCCGCCCTCGATTCGTTTCTGCACATTGGTTCCACTCACAACTAATAGATGGCGCTGGGCGTCGATTGTATTGCGCAAGAGTTTTATTTTTTCGGATTGTAACCTAAAAGACTGTAAAGTATTTATAAACTGTGCATAGACCTGTACCTATCATTACCTACGTAAAAATATTTTTTGTAATCGTATAGATGGTGTGATCAACATAATTCAGTACAAAGTTTCCTAAACCGATTGTTTCAAAGATTGCGTAAAAGGCCGACTAAGGTACCGAAAAGGGTTACTAACTAAGCCTGTTGGATTAGGCGTGGCCTAATCCTTGGTAAATTGAAGGGAGGTTTGTTTTAGGCCTACCGTAGCGTGGCTTGAATTCAGACTGATAATGACCGCTTCAGCCTGCTCCTAATTGAAAGGTTTCACTGGTTTTGCCAGGACCTAAGTACGGGATAATCTATACTATTTATAAAGATATAACATCTATAGACAACGACAAGGCTTATAGGTAAACCGAAAACACGAAACGCTTGCGCGATGTAATTGAGCACAGCGCCATCTATTGGTTCGTTTCTGAATTACGGTCCCGAAGCAAAGTGAGGGCGGGCCACTAGTATGGGGATAAAACAAATGCCAGGCCTATAGCGGTTTACAAATGAGGGGATCTAGAAAATGTATCTTATAAGGTCTGCTTGCGCTCGATGTTGAAGATTCATTAATTGATTCCGTGATAGTTATTCCCATAGTCACTTTTTTTTCCCAGGGGAAACCATCATGGCCTTCACCTTGCCACATATGGGGGACAAGGTGGTGTGTGGGACTCTAACCCTAACCAAAACCCCGGGGGGGTCCATCTCAGCGCAATCGCGGTCGGATACCCCACAGCCGGGACTGGACCGTACCGCAAATCGCGCTCGCCACTTTGAGCCAGATTGTTTAGCGCAATGCAGCCCTTCCCAAATGCGCGACCTACCAGGACACCCAGTAGGATTTTTTCCCTCGCGGAGTCGTGATACTGAGCAAGCCACTCCCCAGTGGCATGCTCACGTACTCCGAAGCCCGTTTATTTGCCTCTTACGACAGGCCGGGAATACCTTGGCAGTATTCTTGATGCCTCTAGCCACAGGGCACATTCCCATAGTAACTAACTTAGCCCAATGGCAATCCGCTAGACGCCGACAGCGCTATTGCCTGCGATTGGCCACATATGAAATTAAATAGAGAGCGATGGAGGGATTCGGCGGAGGCTTTTGCCCAGCAGTGGGACAGTATGGCTAAATAATAATACAAAACTAACTTAAAATCCCCGGTGTTAATCGCTAATCCCATATGCGCAAGACCATTTAAAAATTTTACGTATATAGGTATAGCGTTTAATCCTGACGCGCGTAAGTGGCCCTTCTTAGTATTTCTTAGTTCTCTCTCATTTTAGTTTATAATTCTCAGATGCATCCAATGGTGTTGCTTCCTTGCCCCAGCCACGCTTAGACCATAGATTCTTCATTACAATTAAGACGTTCACAACTTGTTTAAAAATAAACAAATGCTTAGGTACATGAAAACTAAATAAATTAGGAGAAAATATGTAATTGAAACGTAATTATCAATTTATACTGAGAACTGTCTAAGGCTTTTATGTTAACTGTTTTGATAAGTTAAGGAAAATTTAAGATTATTACTCTTACATTTGCACGGTCTTTAAATGCTTTTCCATTGGATGTAAAAATTCTGCAGTGTAAGTTTTAATTCTCTTTAATCTGAACCAGCAAATTCCATCCTTAAAATTAAGCTCTGTATTCACTCTCGGAAGCCTAAAAAGTGGAATTCAAACGGTCACAAATTCAGGGGTTGCCTCAACACGGCTGTGTTTGTCAGCAGATAAAGTTAATCTCACAGAGAAAGTTGACGTTGGCAGCCGACACGAGAGAACTACGACCGCATTAGTGACGCGAAAAGAATTAAACGATTGCGATTCATTGCGGATGACGCCTTAAGGCGTCATTTAAATATTTTAGGTATGGCCTATGACGCCGATTGGCGTCTTAAAGAATTGATATCTGATGCAAACACTCATAAACAATTCAAAATCGTAACAAAAAGCAAAATGTGTTCAATCATGGCGGAAGACGCCTAAGGGCGTCACTTTACTGTGTGGCGGCTGACGCCAGTAGGCGTCACAGAAGATTTGTTAGTCGCCATGGGCAGAACTCCCTAAAAGTGGACTACGCAATGAGTCAGTCAACTAGCAAACGGTTCAATAAATGTTGTTTGTTAACAGTTAAAGTTAGTCTCACAGAGAAAGTTGACGTTGGCAGCCGACACGAGAGAACTGCGACCGCACTAGTGATGCGAAGAATGAATTAAACGAGTGACAGAGTTTTTTTGATACGAGCAAACGATTACACTAAATTGCATGACAGACATGTCATCAGACAATGTTACTGGGAAAGTCGTTGGCAGCAAACACGAGAGAACTGCGATCGCGTTAGTGATGTGAAATGAATTAAACGAGAGACAGTTTTTTTATGTGATTCGTGGTTAGCGAACAAACGGGTCAACAAAACGCTGTATTTGTCAGCAGATCTTATCTTACAGAGAAAGTCGCTTGAAGACGAGTCACAGAGTAGGTATGTAATTACTTTTTTATGTGATTCGTCAAAGTGATTCGTAGTAGGGCAGGCGGATCAACTAATGATAAAGTATCCGCTGGTAATGGAAATACGATACCAGTGGAGTCGCAAATGACGTGGGTGGAATATTTCTAAAATTTACCGATTTTTATGTACAGAATTGTAGTGTGTAGCGTACTAGCGCACCTCGCTCTTAGGTTAGGCTAGTATTTCACCAAATTTGTTGTCTTTTAAAGACACCTCCACCTATCCTACATTGCAGAAGCTTTGGCCAATTCTATTTGAAATTGTCCGAATTGATTCCTGCCGCTGCATTCGCCACCGTTCCACTCGACACAGTTCCACCCACATCATTTAGATGCTCGGCAGTCTTCAACTGTGCGTTTCTTAAGAAACTTTCTGCCTCGAACTACAAAACTATGGAATGTACTGTCACCAGCGGTATTTTTCGAAACCGATACGACTTACAAACCTTCAAAAGCGAGCGTATTCCTTCTTAAAAGGTCGGCAGCGCATTTTGCGACTCCTCTGGTGTGGCGGGTGTCCATGGTCGGCGGTATTAGTGGGCGTTAATAGTATTATAACCATTAAATTAACACGATAAAAAAAAATACCCATTAACAATGTTAAGAAAAATTCCCGTAAAAAGCTAAATTTACTTTTCGTAATCTTTATGTAACTTCTTGCACTACAGCACCACTAGTGGATTCGTGCGGAATCATGTACCAATAAGCGCGTATTTATTTTTGCTAATATGGCGCCGAGAATGCGACGATGCGACGAAACTCAGATAGATGGCGCCAATGGCGGTGTGTTAAAACTTGTTTACGGAGTGAGAGAAATGACGTCTATTTGAAACAAAATATGGTTCATTATTGTCCGAGAGGAAAATTAACTGAAAATAAGTTAATGTATTCGTCTAGTGGTGTTAAATTTAGTGATTGTTATTTTTATTGAATGAGCTAAAAAATAACCTTTGGGTGAAATTAACTTAATTCGTTGAGTGGTATTTTATGTTTATGCGAAAAAAATACGTTTTGTGAAATTAACTGATTTTCGTCTAGTTTGTTAAAATTACGTTTTGTTAAAATTACGTTTTGTTAAAATTACGTTTTGTTAAAATTACGTTTTGTTAAAATTATGAATCCGAATTTGCTTTCATGGGCGTCGGTATTTTATTTCAGTAACGAATTATGTTGTTTCGTGAGATTCTGATGAATATGTGGTTTCGTAAGATTTTTAAAAACTGTTGTTTCGTAATATTGTTTTGTTTGAACTTTACTTGAAAAGTACCTAATGAAGTTAGGAGTCTGTGAAAAAAATTATTAGTGGTGGATGCGAGGGCGGGGGGGACTTTTTAGGGGGAGCCAAAAGGGGGGGGGGGGGGGGGGTGATACAGGAAGATAGGAAAAGGAAGGAAGGTGGCAATCGGCAAACGGTAACGGGTCAAAGTTCTTAATTTTTTTGCTCGACTTGGCGGGAGCACTGCCGTACTGCATACTAAAAGTTATAACAAATAACAGTTAAGATAGCGGTTATTTTAATTAGCATTAACTATTCACATGTTACACAAAAAATAACATTTAATCCAAGTCTAGTCGGCGGTAATCACTACCATAGGTGATCCGTGTTGTCTGCCATCTATCTCATAAAAAAAATTTTTTGGAAATCGTGACCAATTTCGTAGGATTATGATTTAAAGACTGCCACATTAATGACCTCTCGATGAAAAAGACCCGCATTAACGTTACGAATTCTTCAAAATATTCGTGCTAGCCCCTCCCCAGTACTTGGCTTACCCGTACCTTTCTAAATCATCCGCTGAAGCTAAGATACTGAATGTATTTTTTTTTTATGTAATAGGTAGCAGACGAGGCAGGCAGATCACCTGATGGTAAGCAATTGCCGCCGCTCATGGACACCTGCAAACAGGGAGTTACAAGTGCGCTGCCAACCTGTATTCCCTTCCCCCCGGGTGGGCCTCCGGTACCCTCACTCACTCGGCGAAACACAGCACAGGGGTTGTTTCACGCCGGTTTTCTGTGAGGCAGTGGTATCACTCCGGTCGAGCCGGCCCATTCATGCCGAAGCGTGGCTCTCCCAAAAACCAAAAGAGCTAAATATAAACTCACCTTCTGTTGTGTCGGCTGCGATGGTGGATAGAAGCGCCAGAAGCGCTATGCACCATGACACTCCTCTCATCTGACAACAAACACAAGAAATACGTTAGATTTTTATGGTAGGAACTAGTGGCCCGCCCTCACTTCGCTTCGGGACCGTAATTCAGAAATGAACCAATAGATGGCGCTGTGCTCAATTACATCGCGCAAGCGTTTCGTGTTTTCGGTTTACCTATAAGCCTTGTCGTTGTCTATAGAAGTTATCTCTTTATAAATAGTATAGAAGATATGGGCAGACGAGCAAACAGATTGCCTGATAAGTACAATAAGGTAAGCGACTAAACAAATGCGCCACCGACATGTTAAGAAGGAATACGCTCACTTTTTGAAGAGTTGCAGGTTGGTCTGGAAATACTGCAGGTGATTCATCACATAATATTGTAGTACTTATTTGGGGGTTCGAGAAATAACAAATCAAAATATGGAAATAACCATACAAAATAACCAAAAACTCTACCTATTGCAAACTAAACTATTAACTTATCTTTTTTGTAAAAGTCAGTGAAAATTCCTCAAAATATTTTTAAAGAGATGTTAAGAATGCTTAACAGAAGACGTGGTTAATAGTGTGTTGCTTATTGATACCGTCGGTACAGATAGAAAATGTGGAATTTAAATCAGAGTCGTACTCACCCATGAACAATTCTAACTAAGGTAACAAACATATTTTCTCAACGAAACAATAAAATTTTTTTATAAGTCATAATCTAAATCGTGATTTGTTTTTCTCCGCTGCAGAAAAATTATAACCACAAAACAAAAGAGCATCGGTAAAAATAAAAACAATTTTATTTTTATTGTGTGGCCAGTTCTGACAGTTCCAATGACAAAAAGGTTTAATTTCAAATTATTTTAACTCCGGTATCAAACCTTTTTGATTGATATTTTTTATACTTATTTTTTTAGGAATCCGTAAAGAGCTGTGTGGCGGCTGACGCCAGTAGGCGTCACAGAAGATTTGTTAGTCGCCATGGGCAGAACTCCCTAAAAGTGGACTACGCAATGAGTCAGTCAACTAGCAAACGGTTCAATAAATGTTGTTTGTTAACAGTTAAAGTTAGTCTCACACAGAAAGTTGACGTTGGCAGCCGACACGAGAGAACTGCGACCGCACTAGTGATGCAAGAAGAATTAAACGAGTGACAGTTTTTTTATGTGATTCGTGGTTGACGAGCAAACGGTTACACTAAATTGCATGACAGACATGTCATCAGGCAATCTTACTGGGAAAGTCGTTGGCAGCCAACACGAGAGAACTGCGATCGCGTTAGTGATGCGAAATGAATTAAACGAGTGACAGTTTTTTTATGTGATTCGTGGTTGACGAGCAAACGGGTCAACAAAACGCTGTATTTGTCAGCAGATAAAGTTAATCTTACAGAGAAAGTCGCTTGAAGACGAGTGACAGAGTAGGTATGTAATTTCTTTTTTATGTGATTCGTCAAAGTGATTCGTAGTAGGGCAGGCGGATCAACTAATGATAAAGTATCCGCTGGTAATGGAAATGCGATACCAGTGGAGTCGCGAGTAATGTGGGCGGAATATTTCTAAAATTTACCGATTTTTATGTACAGAATTGTAGTGTGTAGCGTACTAGCGCACCTCGCTCTTAGGTTAGGCTAGTATTTCACCAAATTTGTTGTCTTTAAAAGACACCTCCACCTATCCTACATTGCAGAAGCTTAGGCCACTTCTATTTGAAATTGTCCGAATTGATTCCTGCCGCTGCATTTCGCCACCGTTCCACTCGACAACAGTTCCACCCACATCATTTAGATGCTCGGCAGTCTTCAACTGTGCGTTTCTTAAGAAACTTTCTGCCTCGAACTACAAAACTATGGAATGTACTGTCACCAGCGGTATTTTCGAACCGATACGACTTACAAACCTTCAAAAAGCGAGCGTATTCCTTCTTAAAAGGTCGGCAGCGCATTTGCGACTCCTCTGGTGTGGCGGGTGTCCATGGTCGACGGTAATCACTTACCATCAGGTGATCCGTCTGTTCGTCTGCCCTCTATCTCAAAAAAAAATATTGTTTGTAAATCGTGACGTCAATTTCATAGGAATATTGATTTAAAGACTGCCACATTAATGACCTCTCGATGACAAAGACCCGCATTAACGTTACGAATTCTTCAAATATTTTCGTGCTAGCCCATCCCCAGTACTTGGCTTACCCGTACTTTCTAAATCATTCCGCGTGAAGCAAGATACTGAATGTATTTTTTTTTATGTAAATGGTAGCATACGAGGGAAGGCGGATCACCTGATGGTAAGCAATTGCCGCGCTCATGGACACTTGAACACAGTGGAAATCACAGGTGCGCTGCCAAACAGTTTATCCTTCCTCCCCGGGTGGGCCTCCCCGGTACCCTCACCCTCGGCGAAACACAGACAGGGGTGTTTCACGCCGGTTTTCTGTGAGGCAGTGGTATCACTGCGGTTTTCGAGCCGGCCCATCTGCCGAGACCAAAAAAACCAAAAGAGCTTAAATATAAACTCACCTTCTGTTGTGTCGGCTGCGATGGTGGATAGAAGCGCCAGAAAGCGCTATGCACCATGACACTCCTCTCATCTGACAACAAACCAAGAAATACGTTAGATTTTTATGGTAGGAACTAGTGGCCCGCCCTCACTTCGCTATGGGAACGTAATTCAGAAATGAACCTATAGATGGCGCTGTGCTCAATTACATCGCGCAAGCGTTTCGTGTTTTCGGTTTACCTATAAGCCTTGTCGTTGTCTATAGAAGTTATCTCTTTATAAATAGTATAGAAGATATGGGCAGACGAGCAAACAGATTGCCTGATAAGTACAATAAGGTAAGCGACTAAACAAATGCGCCACCGACATGTTAAGAAGGAATACGCTCACTTTTTGAAGAGTTGCAGGTTGGTCTGGAAATACTGCAGGTGATATCATCACATAATATTGTAGTACTTATTTGGGGGTTCGAGAAATAACAAATCAAAATATGGAAATAACCATACAAATCAACCAAAAACTCTACCTATTGCAAACTAAACTATTAACTTATCTTTTTTGTAAAAGTCAGTGAAAATTCCTCAAAATATTTTTTAAGAGATGTTAAGAATGCTTAACAGAAGACGTGGTTAATAGTGTGTTAGTGCTTATTGATACCGTCGGTACAGATAGAAAATGTGGAATTTAAATCAGAGTCGTGCTCACCCATGAACAATTCTAACTAAGGTAACAAACATATTTTCTCAATTAAACAATAAAAAGTCTTTAAAATCATAATCTAAATCGTGATTTGTTTTTCTCCGCTGCAGGAAAAATTATAACCACAAAACAAAAGAGCATCGGTAAAAATAAAAACAATTTTATTTTTATTGTGTGGCCAGTTCTGACAGTTCCAATGACAAAAAGGTTTAATTTCAAATTATTTTAACTCCGGTATCGAACCTTTTTGATTGATATTTTTCTATACTTATTTTTTTTTAGGAATGTAATGAGCATCATACTTTTACTTACATAATGAATGCTTTTTCAAAAAGAATGCATGAAAATTAACTCCATTACAAATTCACATTACCATGCAAGAGTATAATAATCTTATCTGTCAGCTCTTCATTTTTCCAATATTTCAATATCCAGTTGAAAAATTTAATAACTCGACGCGCCGATATCAAAATGAATTAAAATAAAAAGGCAGCAATAACTCAGATTTAATAAAAATGGCGACCAGATTTAAAAGGATAGGAATCCGTGCCATTTGTATGCCAGAGATAATAGGCGTATTATCTCTGTATTAATTTTGATATTACAGTAATATCCTTATGATAATACGGTTATGACAGCCGATCTTAACGATCAGCCATCCACGCAGGACATTTATAGTGCACAAGTGTGTACGCAGATACAAGTGCACTCTCTATTTCCTCATGGATACCCGCAACATCAGTAGGAGTCACATATGCGCAGCCAACCTTTGACCATCGTTTCCCCTCCGGTACCCTCACTCGACGATACACAGCGCAGGCGCTTCTTCACGCTAGTCTTCTGTGAGGCCATGGTATCAATCTCGGTCTCGAGCCAGCATATTCATGCCGAAGTGTGGCTTCTCCCGGTAAAGTGTGAGATCTGCCATCGCATTGACTGTCTACGAGTCGGACTATCGTAAAACCGTAGCATGCTACAGTAGTCGCTACGGTTTCACGATTACTACGAACGTAGCAAGCTCGCATTTAAAGTTGGCTGGGGAGTTCAAAAGTTGACAGCGCACTAGTGACTTGGTATTGGCTATTCATGAGCAACGGCTATCTCTTACCATTAGGTAATTCGTGTGCTCATCTGCCACGTTCCAAAAAAAATGTTTGGATAAAAAACTGACATTATAAAACCACAGAGCAGGATTTTTACAGAGAAACTTCCTCAAACAAAACATGCTTCTAAAATTAAATTATTATAAAGACCAAACACATAATTTCCCAATGGATCTCCTCAGTTCTCGTAGCCCGCAGCTACGAGCGTCTACGAGTATTAATTTAAGCCGTAGCATCGCGATTGCTACGGCGTAGAGCGTTTTGAATTAATTGACTTCTTTGTTTTATTTCTTTGGCAACACTAAGTTTGAGAGACTCTCAGGATGAGGGGGCAACTCACTAAGGGACCGTGGGAATATCAGGTATCTTGGACTTTTTACCAATTTGGTTTTTTACACGACAGATTCAAGTGGAATATAGGGCAAAAAATTATAATGCTTGTCTAATCTAACATTTTAAGGAGGCTTTATTCAAGTACATAAAGAATATTGCATACTTCAGTATAGTATTGTATAACATAATTGTAAATTGACAACGAAGGCTTGTTTTATACTTTTTGAGCGTCGTATTTTGTCGTAGTTGGGTTTTAGTTTTGTTACTTTTTTTTTATTTGTACTATTTTGGTATCCAAGTGCTAGTAAAATAAATATATTCAAAATGTACAAGTCAAGCGCTTTCAAATGATACCAAACACGGCATATTTATCATAACTTTATTTTTTACTCTGTATGTTTTGTCCGCTAGAGGGCGCCACATAAGATTTTGTGAAACCTCATATAGCCTATAACCAGCGGACAATTAAGACGCTTATAATGATATGTCATTTGTCGAATTCTGATAAGTAGTTTAGAAGTTGCGTGGAAACAGATGAACATACATACATACATATATACATAGCCTGTCTAAGTCATAACCCTCCTTTTGCTTTGTCGTAGTCGGGTAATAAAATAACGGTGTTTAGAGTAAAAAGGTGCTTTAAACTTATTTAACGTGCAGCTTTATTCATTTGTAAAGGCTTCACAAAAATAAGGCCTTTAATTAAAATGGGATATCAAAGGCAGTGGGAACTACATTAAAGTTTCTTTTAGATCTGTGTTTCTCGTTAAAATTCGTGCTGCAAAACAACGCTTATTTTGTCTTTCATGTTTTGGGAAAGTGTAGGTACCTAACTGTAGTGCTGCCATGAGTTGAAATCGAAAACTGACATAACGTAAACTATTGCTCTGTCTCTTTCAAATGCATCGCAATGAAAGAGACAAAGCGATAGTTTTCGATAGCGAGGATAGTATTTCAAACTCATGGTAAGGCCACTGTACGTAGTCTTGTATACTCGTACCGTACAACAGTCATAACCGTACAGAAAATACCTACGGTGTAAATTACCGTGGGAGAGCCACGCTTTGGCATGAATGGTCTGGCTCGAGTCAAGTCAAGTCAAAATATTCTTTACTAGTAGTCTGCCCTCACTTCGCTTCGGGACCGTAATTCAGAAATGAACCAACAGATGGCGCTGTGTCCAATTACATCGCCTACCTATAAGCCTTGTTGTTGTTGTTTTGGGGGAAAGGGGGTTTAAGGTTGGTAGCGCACTTGTGAATCCACTGGTGTTGCAGGGGACTCCGTGATCACAGACCGGTACTGAAACCACTAGACCAACGGGGCGTAACCGTTTTACAGTAAAAAATCATTATAAAAATAACTAACAGAATTTTAAACACAGTTTGAAAAATACAGTCTGCTCAGAACACAAAGTAATGGCACAAAATATAAAGGACACAGAAAGAAGATAACTAAGAGCTAAAAACTACTCACGCATGCGCACTAACGGGCAAATACGCCTTTTCGCCTACATTAATCCTAACTTATGACATAAGATTGTCGAACTGTCGAGGTCTGTGGTAGAGGCCGCGCGCTTATGTACTCATGCCGGGCAACAACCCTAGCATATGTCAACGAACTCTTCTAAATTCAAAATTATGGCTGAGTCTCCTTTCTGTGTCCTTTATATTTTGTGGTAATGGCTCCCATTATATCAAACTAACGAACACACTGTTGGAAGTTGCCGAGTGTTCCAACATCTTCGCGAATGCGGGCCTGTCGGTCGATTAAATTTTGACGACACTCACAATCTGCGGTTTTTATTGGCGGTAATTAAAAACTTTGGACCGTGAAGCAATGGTCCTGTTTGGGTAGTGCTGTTAGAGTTAATTTCGAATTTCGGGACGAAAATACAACGGTCCTCGTCTTTAGTTTGCCGCGGTACTACGGGTGTGTAATGTTTGATATAAGTTTAGAAAAACTAACATTCAAGCGATATAATTTCATTTCGCATAATCTTAAATCTTATAACCACTCATTTAGTATAATAAATGTTTGTTTAGTATAAATTTAGATAGTATATTTTCATTTCATATAACCATCAATAAATCTAACGTTCATTTTATCTATCTATTCAAATGTTATAATTATCATTTAACATAAAATCTAATAATATACATCTCATATCGTATAACTGTAATTAAACAAACATTGCAACATGCTGCATGCCTGCTTGCATGCAGCATGCAAGCAGGCATATATGAAACTTGTTTAGAATTAACTGTAAAGCGTTGGTAACCGATTGCCGCCGCCCGGCCGCGCCCATGGATATCCAAAACACTAGTAGTTACGAGTGTGCTGCACATTTGAAGCTTCTTCCCACGGTTTGGGTCGCCGGTACCCTCACTCCACCGGAAAAACACAGTACAGGCATTGATTTACGCTGGTTTTCTGTGAGGTTGTGGCATCGAATTTTTTTTATTACCTTGTTAATAGTTGTTTCAAATAAAGTGAAGAATCAGCCTGTCTGTCCTAATGCAGAGCAAAAGCCTCCATCATAGAGATCAAATCATCGCTCCTATGTTGGGTAACCCAAAGCCTAATTCATGGCTTAATCACCACGCGTGCCTAATGCGGATGGACCCGTCAGTGATGTTATTATCATCCACTTTTTTATTTGTTAAAATTTACAAATTTACTGATGTCCCAAAACGAGACTAACTACTTCCCCGACTGACAGTCAATTCGGGACATGAAAACCGGGACACATGGCAACACTAGGCGCTTGGACTTATGGAATGGCAGGCAATTGAAATGTTTTACGCTGCTCAATGTTTTGAATGGTTGGCGATTATTTAGGGTTATTCTGATGTTAAAATTGGAGGGCTTTTGAAGGTTGAAATAGCAGACTGGGAAATCGATTGCTTACTTAACCTGACGCAATATTGCAAGGTGCTTGTACTGGCGGGACAGTGCTGTACTGATTTTAAATCAATTTACACTGAGGAAGTACCAGGACAGCACTGAATTGAATCGTAATGGACTTATAGGTTTGAGATTTTGCGATTACTTTTTTATTTTTCATCTTGGACATTCTATTCCGTAACTTGGACATTTTAAAACTCGGACGCTTAGCGACTTAGACATCTTGGACTTCTTGAAACTTGGGCAGTTTGATATTTGGACAATTTAAAACTTGGCCATAATGCAACTTGGACATTTTGAAGCTTGAAAATTTTGAAGCTTGGACATTTTTTTTTTATGTGATAGGTAGCAGACGAGCAGGCGGATCACCTGATGGTAAGCAATTGCCGCCGCCCATGAACACATACATTGGGACGTAAGGGGGCCCACACAACATCTTTCGGGCCCCAAGTCAACCTCTCCTGCCCGTGGCGCGTCCTGCTGAATAACGAAAGAGGCCCTGACGAACCACCCACCAACCCGCACTGGACCAGCGTGGTGGGGTATGGTCCAATCCCCCATATGAATACGACACTGCCCCGGCCCCCCAGTTCCCGGCAGCCCTGCTATTCCGGGCCAAGGCGGCGGTCTCGGTAACGGCAGGGCAGGGGGTGCTAAGAATCTCCGGGTTACGGAAGGCCGCCACACCACACTGACCTTGGCGAACGTATAACGGACGCACGCTTCGGCTCGACTCACATCTGGCCAACTCGAGGAGGAGTTGAAGCACATAAGATGGCATGTTCTCGGGCTGTGCGAAAGTCCGTAGAGAGGGTGAGGACACCCTGACCCTAGAGTCTGGCCATCTTATGTACTTCAGGGAAGGAGATAATCCGTCACATGGCGGCGTCGGGTTCCTAGTCAACAAGTACCTCACTGACAACGTTATTGAAATCTCCAGTGTGTCGGCGAGGGTTGCGTACCTCGTAATTAAATTAACCAACAGATACAACCTAAAGGTTATTCAAGTGTACGCTCCAACGTCGACATACTCGGATGATGTCGTTAGAAGAGATGTATGAGGACATTTCTTCGAGCCTTACACAACACCACCTAAGGCTCACTATAACGTTGTCATGGGGATTTTAACGCAAAAGTGGGTGTACAGACTTACAGCGAATCGATGCTGGGGACCATACGGCTTTGGAAGTAGGAATCATAGGGGGCAAATGCTCGTCAATTTCTTAGAGCGCGAGGGGCTTTTCTTAATGAACTCGTTCTTTAAGAAACAGCCCCAGAGGAAATGGACGTGGCAGAGCCCGATACTATGACTAAAAATGAGATCGACTTCATCATATCGGACAAAAAGCGAATATTCAGAGATGTCTCAGTGATTAATAGGTTTAAAACCGGAAGTGATCACCGACTTCTCAGAGGCACTCTGAATATCGATTTCAAGCTTGAAACGCTCTCGATTGATGAAGTCCACGCTCCGGCCAAATCTACTCCAATCGCTCGCTGGTTCCGACGTCTTCCAACTTAAATTGGAAAATCGATTCGCTGCCTTGGGATCCACAATTGACGTAGATGTCGACGAAGAACTCGACCAAGTTGTGGAAATTCTTCGGGACGAGGGTGCAAAGTTCTGTGGAGTTGCGACGTTCGGGCAAACGGTCTAAGCTTTCGAAAGAGACTCTGGACCTAATGGACAAGAGGCGGAACGATCCATCAGTCACTTCGGCAGAGCAACGGGCTCTGAATAAGTCCATCTCCAAGCTGTTAAGACGTGACCTCCGAAGCTCCAATACACTCTTAATACAGAGAACAATTGAGCGGAACCGGGGGTCCAAAGTCTTCTTACAACAGCTTGGAAGGAGCCACCTGTCGAAGTGACCAAGGCAAATGGAGAAGTCGTCACGTCAAAGCCAGAGATTCTTCGGAAGTTTACACGTTCTATAGCCAGTTATACGCGTCGCACTCACCCCACCCTACGCCGGATGAGAAGGATTCAAGAGCCACATTAACCCGCCATGCGACGGAGGATCTACCCGACATCAGCTTGGAGGAGATCGAGGCAGCTCTTGGGCAACTTAAAAATGGAAAAGCCCCGGGAGAAGACGGAGTCACAACCGAGCTTCTAAAAGCTGCCGGCAAGCCGGTGCTGAGGGAACTTCGGCGTATATTTAAACTCGGTTCTTTTCTCCGGGAGAACTCCTAGGGCGTGGCAGCGGAGCTTGGTCGTGTTGTTCTTCAAGAAAGGCGACAAAACCTTACTGAAGAACTATTCGACCAATTTCACTCTTAAGTCACGTCTATAAATTGTTCTCAAGAGTCATTTCGAATCGCCTTACACGAAGACTTGACGAAGCTCAACCTGCAGAGCAGGCCGGGTTCCGACGGAGTTATAGCACCATAGACCATATTCACACAGTGAGACAGGTTATACAGAAGACCAAAGAGTATAACCAGCCCCTGTGCATGGCGTTTGTGGACTATGAAAAAGCTTTTGACTCCGTCGAGACCTGGGCTGTTCTCGAGGCCTTGCAGAGGTGCCAAGTCGATTGGCGATATATCGAGGTGTTGAAGTGTCTATATGACGCCGCTAATATGTCCGTAGTAATCCAGAATGGCCAAACCGAGCCTGTCCTGCTGCGACGTGGTGTGAGACAAGGAGATGTTATATCTCCGAAACTCTTCTCCGCTGCGCTGCAGGACATGTTCGAAACGCTAAACTGGAAAGAGCGCGGAATTAATATTAATGGCGAGTACATGTCACACCTACGATTCGCAGACGACATCGTCATCTTGGCGGAAACCTTACAGGACCTACAGGAGATGGTGAGCAGCCTGGCTGAATCTTCTAAACACATCGGTCCTTCGGATGAACTTGGATAAAACCAAGGTCATGTTCAACGAGCTCGTTGATCCGGGACCGGTCGCTGTTAATGGAGTACCTCTCGAAGTTGTCCAGGAATATGTCCTATCTAGGACAAACGCTCCAACTAGGCAAAAACAACTTCGAGAGAGAAGCCAATAGAAAATTCAGCTAGGCTGGGCAGCATTTGGTAGGCTTCGTCAAGTCTTCTCGTCACCCATCCCTCAAAGTCTTAAGTCGAAAGTCTTCGACCAGTGCGTCCTTCCGGTCATGACTTACGGTGCCGAGACGTGGGACACTCACGGCTGGACTAATCCAGCGGTTCAAAGTCGCTCAAAGAGCTATGGAAAGGGCTATGCTCGGAGTATCTCTGAAGGACCGCATCAGAAATGATGTAATCCGACAGAGAACCAGAGTCACCGACATAGCCCACCGAATTAGCAAACTGAAGTGGCAGTGGGCTGGTCAACATTAGTCCGCAGAACTGCAAACCGTTGGAGCCATAAGGTCCTTGAGTGGAGAACCGCGACTCGGCAAACGTAGTGTTGGACGCCCTGCTACAAGATGGGATGAAGACATTCGAAGGCTGGCTGGAGTGGGCTGGATGAGAGTGGCCGAAAATCGGGAGCGGGTGGCGTGCATTAGGGGAGACCTATGTCCAGCAGTAGGGACGAACGTAGGTTGCTGATGATGATGAACAACATGCAACAAGTGCGCTGCTAACCTTTTATCCCCTTCCCCCCGATGGCCTCCGGTACCCTCACTCACTCAGTGAAACATAGCACAGGAGCTGCTTCACGCCGGTTTTCTGTTAGGCAGTGGTATCACTCCGGTCGAGCTGGCCCATTCATGCCGAAGCATGGCTCTCCCACAATTATGTGTGCTGCACATTTGAAGCTTCTTCTCCCGGTTTGGGTCGCCGGTACCCTCACTCAACCGGAAAACACAGTACAGGCATTACTTTACGCTGGTTTTCTGTGAGGTTGTGGCATCGAATTTTTTTATTACCTTGTTAATAGTTGTTTCCAATTAAGTGAAGAATCAGCCTGTCTGTCCCAATACAGAGCAAAATCCGCCTAGAGATCAAGTCATCCTCCTATGTTGGGTAACCCAAAGCCTAATTCATGGCTTAATCACCACGCGTGCCTAATGCGGATGAACCCGTCAGGATGTTATTATCACCCACTTTTTTATTTGTTAAAATTTACAAATTTACTGATGTCCCAAAACGAGACTAACTACTTCCCCGACTGACAGTCGATTCGGGACATGAAAACCGGGACACATGGCAACACTAGGCGCTTGGACTTATGGAATGGCAGGCAATTGAAATGTTTTACGCTGCTCAATGTTTTGAATGGTTGGCGATTATTTAGGGTTATTCTGATGTTAAAATTGGAGGGCTTTTGAAGGTTGAAATAGCAGACTGGGAAATCGATTGCTTAGGTACTTAACCTGACGCAATATTGCAAGGCTTGTACTGGCGCGACAGTACTGTACTGATTTTAAATCAATTTACACTGAGGAAGTACCAGGACAGCACTGAATTGAATCGTAATGTACTTAGGTATAGGTTTGAGATTTTGCGATTTCTTTTTTATTTTGCTTCTTGGACATTCTATTCCGTAACTTGGACATTTTAAAACTCGGACGCTTAGCGACTTAGACATCTTGGATTTCTTGAAACTTGGGCAGTTTGATATTTGGACAATTTAAAACCATTATGCAACTTGGACATTTGAAGCTTGAAAATTTTGAAGCTTGGACATTTTTTTTTTTTACCTATGTGATAGGTAGCAGACGAGCAGGCGGATCACCTGATGGTAAGCAATTGCCGCCGCCCATGAACACATGCAACAAGTGCGCTGCTATCCTTTTATCCTCTTCCCCCCCCCCCCCCCCCCCCCCCCCCCCCCCGATGGGCCTCCGGTACCCTCACTCACTCGGCGAAACACAGCACAGGAGCTGCTTCACGCCGGACATTCCGAAACTTGGACATTTTGCGACTTGGACGTTTTGATACCACTTGACATTTAAGAGATTTGGACGTTTTGATACCACTTGACATTTTGCAACTTGGACATACTGCGACTAAAGTCGAGTTTGGAGTCACTTGCTTACTCTGTGTAAATCAGCCATCACTTTTTGATGAAATTCCCGCAAACGTTTCAACTTTCCGCGTCAAAGTTTTTACTAGGCCCTAACGGGCTAATTTAGAGTGTTTCTGTATATTTCCTAAGCCCAGCGGAGCATGAATGGCGCGAGGCGAGTTACGTCGTTTAATTTCGGTTACTGCGCAGTTACGGTTTTCGCCCGCTAGAGGCGCTACGGTCGGTTACACAGAGCCCCTGTTGCACTGGGACACAAAATAATTAGACCCAGGACCTGGCTGCCTTTATAGGGAAATAAACACGCTACGCAAATAATTCGTGCGCACGTACAGTGATTGGATTCGACGTGAATGACAGAGAAAAACGTGCGCGAGAGAAGCGATCCAATATGTATTGTAGTAGAAGAAGGACTAGCTGTCTTAGCGTGGCTATATAAGCCGGAGCGTACCTGCGCCCGCCCGCATTTCACTGCCAACAGTCGTCGTGTTCGGAGCTCTCGAAATGGCGTTTCGTTATTTTGCCTGTTTTTGTTAAATCATTTTCTTTTGTATTAAAATCATTAAGCCGTTATTTTTGTCTTTAAAAAAATTAATCGGTATCCACAAGAATATCTATAACAAACTCTTTGATATCAAGAACAGCTAAAAGGCGACTTCCTATGTCTTCTAATTATGTTTGTCATAGGCACAGTAGCATAGGCAAAAAGTATTATATTTTTCCCACCACAACTACTGAATCGCATTACAGTGTAATAAGATTATTCAAATAAATTAAATAAGTTTACACAACATCTCACACATTGACCCGATTCCGTACTAAGTAGCACTACTATATACTAAGAGTATGTACACTTAAAATTAACTTGCAATGAAACCTAGTTAGCCAATATTTACCATCTCTACAGTACTCTCACCAACTTACTCATATAACGCAGTGTCCACTCAAAGGCACTGAATAAACGAATAACGCTCCCATTCCGAGACACCAAAGAATGAAAACAAGTACCCAGGAATGCATTATAAAATCCTTCCTGGGACTGCAAATGCATAAAATGTAAATTTCTACGTGAAGCGCCATGCAAAATACTTACTGCAGCGACCACTCCGCGCGTTTCGCAGGAAGGTTCTAGCGTGCTCTTTAACTGACCATACCGGTTAATATTCATGTTATACTCGTAGTGTTGAAAAACGCCCCGTTGGTCTAGTGCAGCGGTCGTCACACTTTACTCTTCAAGGGCCACATATCAATATGAACATCAGGGCCCGGGCCGCAGTATATGCGTTTCAAGAGCTTTTGCATAGGTACTTATCCATAGTAGTCCACACTATTCATATAAATGCGAAAATGTATGTCTATTACTTCTCTACTCAAAAACCTCTAACTGATTTCTGATAAGTACGAATATGTAGTTGACTAGTAATTGAATAAATCTACTATATCGCGGGCCGCAGAAACAACGTCTGCGGGCCACACGCGGCCCGCGGCCGCAGTTTGACGACCACGGGTCTAGTGGTTGGGTCCCGGGGCGATCAAAAGTATATTTTGAATTTTTTGATGAGGTGCCGCAGGACCAACATAGATGAAGGCTCTTGTTATCGGAGGCCTAGTTACTTGGGAAGGTTATACTATTTACAAAGACGTTAATCTATGAAGAACTATTAGGTATAAAGATCGAATTATGATTATGAAGTCAACGATTATAGATAAGCCGAAACCACGAAACACTTGCGCGATGTAATCGACTCTCAGACCCTCTCGACCAACTTAGATGAAGTCTCTTATTACCGGGGCCTAGTTGATTGGGAAGGCACTATTTACAAATACGTTAATCTATGAAGACTATTAAGTATAAAGAACGAATTATGATTATGAAGTCAAGGTTTATAGGTAAACCGAAACCACGAAACACTTGCGCGATGTAATCGACTCCCAGCGCCATCTATTGGTGCTAATCTGGAGCTAATCTAAATTAAGCAACAAACCGAAGTGAAGATTGACTACTAGTAAGTATATAACCGAATAAAACTCCTCTAACCCCCCGAAACAGAGGGGAAATCTGACAGCACTACAAGTCCCAATTTGTTTAAACGTCGTATAACGCTGCATGACGGTTGTATAAGCGAGAGTAAGCGGCTTGGTTGCGCCAAACCCACTGTTTATTCGTGAATAATTAAAATGGCTCACAATGTTCTCTTTTGGTATTCATGTACGATCAGCAAAAACGGTTTATCTAAGCTATTTCGCAGTAAAGTAAAAAAAAAGGAAAATATCGTACATACAATATCATACATATGTTCTACCAATCATTCAGATTCAGCATTTGTTCTTCACTTTTATACAAAGTTGGTCACGTGACTAGCTCATTTTGTATAGGGAGTCTAATAGTTTTTTTTGACGAATTTTTAAAAGTCGTAGAACTAATATTGTTCAAAATGATTTGTAGATGTGGATAAAGGGATGAAAATGTTCACAAATGCACTCAATATACTGTCCCACTGCAGGGCAAATTCCTCCATCATAGAAATGAAGTCATTACTACTAATGATGGGAGTAGACTTAATCACCACGTTTGCCTAATGCGGATTGGTGATCACAAACCCGAGCTATGTCCGAAAAATTAAAAACATACTTTTGCTCGACCCTCTAGACCAAGTTTATAAGCTGATACTTACTTTTTTATGTGAAACTAGTGGCCCGCCCTCACTTCGCTTCGGGACCGTAATTCAGAAGTGAACCAATAGATGACGCTGTGTCCAATTACATCGCGCAAGCGTTTCGTGTTTTCGGTTTACCTATAAGCCTTGTCGTTGTCTATAGAAGTTATCTCTTTATTAATAGTATAGATATAGATAAAAGTATTCTCTATTCTAAGTCCACACAGAATATTTATGAATGTCAAATATTATGTATGGCAATAAAATACTTTGTCTGACCGTCCAGGGATAAACTAGCGGGATCGCGCTTAAATTCTTTAACGATCGGGTTTTTGTTACCCGGATTTGTGTGAATGCATCGGAAATATGGCATTTAGGGTTCCGTAGTCAAATGATATTACGAGGAGAATAGAGACGACCATTGTGGTGGAAAGTTGAGTGGAGTGGACTTGAGTGGAGGCATAAGGAAGTCGCAGCCGTGGTGGCCTCCAATAAGGTGGACCGACGATTTGGTGAAGTTGCGGGAATTCTATGGACGCGAGTGGCACAGGACCGATTTAGCAGTGGATGTTAGTGGCTGAAATTATGAGTTAAATGGCAATAAAACGAACTAATAGATTCGTCATGTCTGTCTGTCTATCCATCTGTATGTCACTGTCATTTTCTTCTGAAGCTATTATGTGAACTGCTAAGATTTTCGCACAAAAATAGAAAAAAAAAAATACATTTTGGAGGTAATTAGAACTGAAACTTAAAAATATTATTTTCAGAAAACCCATACGTAAAACATGACAGGATTGAGGTTTCTAATATGTTTTTTCTAAACTGAATCTGAACTGAAGCTATACGACTTGGCAAGTCTATAAAGATTATCGATATATTATTGTATAACCACAGTATAATGTTTACTTATACCCCACGTACCTCCTACACATATCGTATTTCACAATTTGTAACAATACGCCTCGGCGAGCCTTTATTAAACCAATCGAAACAATCAAGATTTCCCAAATGAAAATCAAACAGTAAGCTTTTATCTGGAATTCGAATGTTTTTGTGGGGTTTTCAATTATGTATAATATTATCTAACGAACAATCGTTCAAATGTACTACATAAGTATTTAAGCGTAGAGCTACTTTTTTATGTGATAGGTAGCAGGCGAGCAGGCGGATCACCTGCTGGTAAGCAATTGCCGCCGCCCATGGACACTTGCAACATCAGTGGAGTTACAAGTGCGCTGCCACCTTTTATCCCCTTCCCCCCCGGGTGGGCCTCCGGTACCCTCACTCACTTGGCAAAACACAGCACAAGGGCTGCTTCACGCCGGTTTTCTGTGAGGCAGTGGTATCACTCTGGTCGAGCCGGCCCATTCATGCCGAAGCGTGGCTCTCCAACAGTTAAACCTCTCTTGCTACTGCTCTAGAGTAGCAAGAGAGGTAGAGTAGCGTAGCGGGTGCGAGGAAAGAATGTGGAAATCTCTGCTACGTGGAGTGAAGTGAAGTGGAGTGAAGAAAGGAAGAAAAGTGACTGACATGGATACTACTATGAATATGATGAAATGAAGAAACGCCTGGATATTTTATATAATTATATAATTGGTCCAATTTCAAAGTCATTGATTGTTACAATCAATCACATCAAAAATAACCAATCACCGTGTAGAATGACCTTAGTTCTACAGTACGCCATCTAGCGGATTTCCACACGCAATAGCATCTATTGAAGAAAGATGGCTGCTGACAGTTAATTGCAGACTACGCAATCTAGTTGAAGATCTGCGTGAATGGTCTAATTCTATACAAGATTGATTTATATGCTAAATCAGGTATTACCCACAGAGTTATCTTAGGGAATGATCTATTGGAATCAAGATTGCTACAGAACAATGGCTATCCGGTCATTGGATAATCCAGTTGGCATGCTTGGTTAACGATATCTGATCAGAACTGTCTCCAGGCCTAGCCTGGCCACAGTGTAGAAAGCCTAGATACATCCCCTTCGGCCGCGTACGCAACCAGAGCTTCGTAACCAGATGCGATCGAAAACTATATTTTCTGCTTCGTACGAAACCGGTTGCGATCAAAAACAATTTTCTTTTTACTCGTAACCAGTTACGATCGTACACTTCTCGTTTTTATAGGAAACGTATGTCTGGGCAATCTAGCTTTTTGAACGCGTTAAAAGTGTCCCCACCCATGAGAGCTCTACGCAAAAGAGCGCTATTTGGCATTTTGGGGTATCAATCCGGTCGAGTTCATGACGAAGCGTAGCTCTCCCACAGTAAATGAATGAGTGAATGAATGTAGTTTTAATAACAGGAGTAATGCCTTATCATTAGGAGATGTCAAAATGTCACTAAACAATCACTGACATAGAAGTTGGACATTAGTTTAATAGTACGCCATCTAGTGGATTTTAACACGCGATAGCCCCCATTATTCCGATTCGGAGTCGTCTTACTGCTTTCCCACATGCCGATACCCGCCCGAAAGAGAAATAGGTAAACTTGAGATAACGAAATAAATTTATTTCCATCACGATATATAAATAATTCAAGCGAGAGGATGTATCGGTGAAATATGGTGGCCACGATTAGGGGCGAATAAATAGAAAGAGCCCTAAGATTTTTCGTTTGAGGGCAAGCGAAAACACAAATTGTGAGTAAGGGTTTCGTATAGTTTTGTGTTAATTTTAAGAGTTACACCCCGATGGTTCCTAACCGGTGGTCCGCGGACCACTGGTGGTCCCTGGAGGCATTCCAAGCAAAGACATCTTAAAAAACAAGTGACGTGACGTGATGAGTCGAGTCAACACAACGCAAACGGCGCCGCGACGCATGTCCGAAGTGTGTGGTCCCTGACACGACAGAATTTTGGTCCCTCATGACTTAAAGGTTAAGAACCACTGGTCTAGTGGTTAAAGTTAGCTTACCATCAGATGATCCGAAGAAGTAATGTAAAAAGAAAGTACCAGGCCGTCATCTTGGGGTCCTGGGTACTAGGGTACGATACCCGGGTACGATGGATAAAGTGTGTTTCGAATTTATTATAAGTAATAATAATATTTTATTATCGAGCATTAGTATCGAGTAGCGATGCCTTGATTTCTATGATGGAGGCCTTTGCTCTGCAGTTTTACATTATCAAAGTTTCATCTTACTTTTTTACTTCAGCACTTTGTCTAAAAAGAGATCATCGTCTATTGCCACTGCAGATAGAAGGTACACGCTTTCGTCGCAATATGTAAGGAACCCTAAAATTCCTATAGTTTATGGGTTTCTGTCATGTGTTGCCACAGCGGGGAGGTTCATGCAGTTGACCTATATACGAGTATGAGGAACCCTAGAACACCTTAAGCTTATAAATATACAATAACAGCACATATGGACTGCCTCGGTGGTGCCGTGGGTTGTGGGTTGAACTTTATAGGCTACGCTTGGGGTCCCGGGTTCGATCCCGGGGTCGTCGGGCCAAAAATTTGTATCTGAATTTATTGTTCAGAAATTCAGAAGAGTTCAGAAGTTAGGAGGAGGGGGGAGTGAAGAAAAAGGATGGCATCAATACTACTCTACTACACTGCTGTAGGTGGGGCACTGATCAGTAGCCTTACCATGAGTTTGAAATACTATCCTCGCTATCGAAAACTATCGCTTTGTCCCTTTCATTGTGATGCATTTGAAAGAGACAGAGCAATAGCTTACGTTATGTCAGTTTTAGATGTCAACTCATGGTAGCGCTACAGAAGATCAGAGGGAGAGGGAGATACATTTGTTTCGCTTTGGGCACCAAAAAGTGGTTCCAATAAGACTTTGAGGATCCCCAAAAATACCTATAGTTTACAGACGTGTGTCGCCTGTCGCCGCAGCGGGGTATCTGATGGATTTATAGTTCGCTTTGCGGATATTTTTCTGTGTTTGTTCCGGTTTCGGAAATAGCAAAAGTGTAAACTATATCGGCTCATTGTAAACACTGAATCTGAGTTATCTTCTTTGAGGGTCGATACCCTCGGGGCAGAAGACTAGTCGAAAAGACCAGTTAGAAAGAATAAGAAGGACCCTTTTTATGTGATAGTAAGTGATTACTTGATGGTAAACATGGTAAACGATCGCCGCCATCCGTAGACACCTACAACACCAGTAGAGTCACAAGTGCGCTACCGACCTTTAACCCCCTTTCCTAATTGGGGAATCCTCCGGTATCATCAGTCACTCGACGAAATACAGCGCAAGTGCTACACGCTGGTCTTCTGTGAGGCCGTGGTATTACTCTGGTCGAGCCTGCCCATTCATGCCGAGGCGTAGCTCTCCTACGGTTAAATTATTTTTCTATACAGACGTGTAGACTGGGGTCGTGATTTGAATCCGAGCATGCACCTATGGATTTTTCTAATCTATTTACATATTTATACCATTCTCTCTCTCTCTTATGCTCATGCTCATGAAGCGTTATGTTTGTGTTATGTTAACGCATACAAATTAGATTAATATACTCGTACTCGTATACCTTTGGTGGTCGGGCCTGCACCCTGGTTGTTGGAGAGAGTTAGCTTCTTCGGTGCATGCGAGATCTGAAACAAAGATACGGCTCAATAAATATGGTGTACCGAGAAATATAGATAAAGACAGTCCTTTATATAGGATATTTGATTAAGTTAACATATTTATATGTACTTTCTCCCATGCATTCCTACACTAAATTAATCTGCAAAGGCTTTTTAATTCCACGTATATAAGTCAATATTCGATTCATGCTCGTGGTACAGGGCATCATATTTGGGTCATTCTCATAAAAATAGCATTACCGCTATGGTCTCCAAACTCATATAGATATAGACCATATAGAAAAATTATTTCAAAATATCGAAAAAGAAAAAAAAACTACGAAATAGGTATAGGTCGCTTAGGTTGCCTAAATTGGCCGTACTTAGTTAAAATAGCAGCCGGAGGGCGTAAGAATAAAATAAAAATTCACACCATAAAACCCGAAATCAAATTAACCTCAAAATGTATTAAGCATCCCTCAACCCCATTTCTCACACACGCATAACTTCGTTAGAAAAACCCGCATAATATAGGTGAGAGGGACAAACTTGTTCGAATAAAAAATACAAAAAGTTCCTATACGTCCTGGCTTCAACGATCGGGATATTTCTTTCGCCCGGAGGGTGTCCGGACGAAAGAAGTTTCCGAAGAACTAACGGCCTGTATATGGCTGCCTGAGAGGAAACGTTTAGGTATTCAAGAAGTATAGTTCCTAGTTTGTACCTAGTTTTTCTGTTCAGAAATTTTTAGTGTCAGCCCAAAATATGGAAGTTGGTGGTCTTGTACCCCGTGCCTAGGAAAGCACCTAGTTTTACCTACTTGGTGATTAAATTCTTATTCCAAAACAGGTTTTGCGGTAAATGTTACTTACGACATTAAATCATATTACTTAGTATGGATTAATTTCTGCAGGAATAATGTCTCGTGACGTGCAAACAGATTCACCTGTCTGATTAATAGGCTAAACATTTAAGCTGTTGAGCCTCCGTTAAGTAAAGGACTAGGCTGTTAACTAAATGGCTTTATAAATAACTAGTGGCCCGCTTCGGGACCATAATTCAGAATTGAACCAATAGATGAGCGCTGTGTCCAATTACATCGCGCAAGCTTTTCGTGTTTTCGGTTTACCTATAAGCCTTGTCGTTGTCTATTAGAAGTTATCTCTTTAAAAATAGTATAGATGTTCATGAACACAATGTAATTATAAATGTCGACCTATGAGTATATTATTAAGATCCTTATTTTTATTTTATACTATCTGTTACCCGCGACTTCGTTCGCGTGGAATAGTATCATTGGGTAGCATTTTTGTTATTTAATAATTTTCACCCCCCTTTTTTTTTTTTTTTTTGGTGACCCAGGAGAAATGCGTTACGCATACCCACCCGTCTGTAAACGGATGGGTTATGTCGGACTCCCCCCCGCAGAAGGCGGGGGTATACCGACTAAAACTCCTGGGACTCTCCCTCATCGTCCTTAAGTGGGAGAGGATCGTGGGGCAGTGGTACGGAACCTTACTCCACGATCCTCCCCCGGACGGCAGCCCGCCTTACACGGCGGGCCTAGGGAGAGGGGACAGCCGAGAGAGTATCGAGCCGTCCCCTCCAGGCGTAGGAGGTGATCCGTGCAATGCCGGTGATGGGGTTACAGCCCCGAGCACCAGCGGACCCCCTCCTCGGAGAGGGAGGAGACGCCAATATGTGCGTCGTCTCCTCCCCCTCCGTGCCCTGCGGAGCGCCGGAGCAAGAAGGTCTGCCTCTCGCTCGCGCTCCGCCGCCTCCTTCGCGACCATCACCTGCTCGCAGAAGGCGGCGAATGCCTTCCAGGCCTCATCGCTAGCCAGCATAGCTCTCACTATACTGGCCAGAGACAGGTCCTGGCCGACCTCCGCCACCAGTGCGTAGCGCTGCGGGGCCCACGACGCACACACCGCCAGGGTGTGCTGCGCCGTGTCCTCCACAGCGCCGCAGGCGTGGCACGAAGGCGTCTCCTCCCGGCCAATCTTGTGCAGGTAATAACCGAAGCATCCATGCCCGGTCATCACCTGCACCATCCGGAAGGAGACAACGCCGTGTGCACGCTCCAGCCAATTTTTTTTTTTCACCCCCTCTTTGAACTTATTACAACCCCCTTTTCGCAATTAAAAGTAGCCTATGTCCTTTCTCAGGGTCTAGACCATCTGTATACCAAATTTTATTCAAATCCGTTTAGTAATTTTGGCGTGAAAGAGTAACAGACAGAGTCACTTTCGCCAGTAAAATATCAGTTAGTTAGGATTATATTTTTTATTAAGGTACCAACAGTTTATTATTATGACCTAAAAATACAACTAGCCTATCTACACCTACGTAAGTGATTTTTCAACAACACACATATCAATTACTAAGAAGCGCACCTTCTTGATATTCAAGTCATGTCGGGTACAGTACACATAGTTTCCAAGTCTCTATTTCAATAAACGCTCTATAAAATGGATCGTTGAAAGCACTTATCGTAAGGCTGACTGTACACGAGATGATAGAAGCACGAAATTGTAAAGGGAATTCTGAGAAGGTGAGATCTGAGTTACAGGGTACAGGGTAAAGTATTCGCCTTCTCAGAATTAAGGTTACAAAATTAGATACTTTATTTAATTAGGTACATTGGGTTGGTACCTTTGTTGTCTATGTATTTCGAAGAAACTTCGATATTATAACAGTAATTTTGGGTATATTGTATTAAAGTTCTACGTGCATACAAGTGTGTAACATAGAGTATTTTTAATTACTTTGCTTGATTTATTTTTCAGTTGATAAAACGAAAATCGCTTAATTTCATAATGCGTAGTATAATAAATAATAATCGACAAGTATTTTTAACCGTCTGCTGATGTGCCACTAAGTGTTCCACCTATCACATAAAAATCTGTTATCTCGGTTCTTTATCAAGTCAATTTAGGAAACGACATTTTCTAAGTTTTCTTGGCTCTGGGTGTTCTGGGTTGACGCCCCCAGTTAATTTATCGTCATCTGGTATCATAGTATAGGGGTTGCTCTAGTTTGAGATCAAGTTGATTGGTGTGATTGTTCGCATTTATTTATTTATTCTTGTCAAATTGTATTTCTTGTGTCGCCAGCCTAGTATGGCGGAGCGATCAGCCGTCAAATATGCAGGCCCCGAGGAGCTGTCAGCGTCTAGTGCTTTGAGGGCGAGGCTCGAGGGTTCCGCAGAACGAGCACATAGATAGATAGATACATTGCACAACATAAACAACTAAAGGAGGAGGCACCACGGTGTCTCAGCTTATTGTAAATGGGTTATAGGGCAAGGTTTTATTGAATTTTAGTTCTGATTGTTACCGATAGATGTCACTATTCCAAAGCGTAGTAAGTTTTGATTACATTTTGAAGGCGAAAACACGAAACAGTAGCGCGATGCAAGCCACGCCCAGCGCCATCTATTGGTTCCCTTTGGAGTTACAGCCCCGAAGCGAAGTGAGGACGGGCTTCTAGTACATAAATAAACATACTGGCGAAATGAGAAGATTCTCATTTTGCCATTTATCAAGTCGTTTAAAAATAAAGGAAAGTTATGCAGTTAATTTATATCAGGCAATTGTTCCGAACTCATAAGTTCCATTCATTAATTCATTTCTCACCACGAAAAGCTTTCCAGGAATCGAAATTTTAGCCGGAAACTTTTCACACAGCGACAAATACATTTTTTCTTCATTTCAGGCTGAAACTCTGCACAAAATAAAACCTCATTTCGCTCTTCAAAATTTAAATTTAGCTCTTTACACTCGGTGCTTGTAGCTGGGCTACCATTTCCTGTGACTGTGCCAATTTTTGCTATTCCCCTTTGGGGGGTTTCTGGGAAAAGCCAGTGACGAGAACGAAAAGGAAGGTATTAGGGTTCCCTAGCCAAGTGGTAACAAACGGAACGATACGTAATAAGGAGATAAGATAGATGGATACGTAGTAATGACTAATAAAAGCAATTAGCTATGCTTCCAGTAAATGTCATCATCATCATCATTTCAGCCAATAGACGTCCACTGCTGGACATAGGCTTCCCCCCAGTAAATGTAATGGTACCTAAATTAATTGCATTTTGTATTTGTAATTGTACTTGTATTAATCATATTGTTGTTACATTGCTTTAAATTTGTTTTTTTATAAACCTACTTACTAGTGGATTCGAGACCGTAATTCAGAAATGAACCAATAGATGGCGATGTGTCCAATTACATCGTGCAAGCGTTTCGTGTTTTCGGTTTACCTATAAGCCTTGTCGTTGTCTATAGAAGTTAAGTATCTCATTATAAATACAATAGATATATTTTATTTTTTCTCGGACCTTTTATGTGATACGTGGCAAACGAGTAAGTGATCATAACCGCCTATGGATATCTGGAAATCGGAGGCGTTGACACCTCTTATGAAGAAATTACCTCTCTTTTTGAAAGGCACGAGGTCGCATCTATTCGGGAATACTGGTGGCAACTGGTTCCACAGTGTCACTCGCGATCGATTCAACTACTTTTTCCGCTATACTTATCATACGTCACAAAGTTGAGAAGTCCATTTGTAGCATACGACTGGCCTCTTTACCTCCTACACTCTATTACCAACCACAATTCCACGTCGTGACGCGTCTACATTTTGCCTAATAGTGATAAATGAAGTTCCATCTACTAAGTGGCTCGGATTGTTCTCTGAGATAACATTAATAATATTCGTATAACTAATATTACGTTTGTAATTAAACACATCAGCCGCAGAATCGAGGAAAACTAAAGGTTGTTGACTAGTGGGTGATAGAAGCGTTGGGAGAGTAGTGTCGGAAGAGAAGTGAAGTTACCATGAATTGCACGCTTATGAAATAATAACGATATCTACACTCGCGAGCAACCAAATCGACTACTTATTGTTGTTTTTGGAAGCAATAAAACGCATTATTTTTTGTTTTACGTTCATTTTCATACAAGCATACTCAGTTCAGAGTTCAGACGCCTATGTAAAATTGTAGCCGCCCTAAGGGGATATAGCACTCGGCATAAGTCGGAACTAATGACAAATATTAGTGTTTTTGAAGTTTTTATTGCAGATAATCTCTATAATCACTCGACATCGCGACCAATCAATAACTGTTACGATTAATATTAATCATAATCGTAACAGTTCATAATTGTAACATCACAATTATAACAGTCGTATGTCATAATCGACATTGGCTGAAATAATTGTGTCTTAGCTTAAGTTACAGTCCTAAATAAAGTTGTCAAATACAACCCCTAAATCTTTAGGATTGCTTAAACGGACTATGGGCTGAACCCTAACAAGATCTCAAGAATGTCGAACTGATATTTAATTAAGAAAATGTCCAAAAGGCGACCTTACACAGATTTTATCGGGACCAATATTCAATTTATCAAACCTCTGCGAGAAAGGGAGTCTGAAAATCATCGCCCATCGACAGGATTTGGCCGAAAGAAAACCGAAGTGCACAGTGAAATAGGAAACAGAGAGCTACATATAACGTAACTTGGCATGGCTATTTTAACAAAAAAAAAACTTATCTATCTTCTACTTTCTATACTATTTATAAAGAGATAAATTATATGGACATCGGCAATTCTTATATGCAAATCAAGAAGGAGTAATACTAGCGCGATGCAATCGCCGCTCAGCGCCATCTATTAGTAAAGAATGGAGCTAATGTCTAGCAACAAAGTGAGTGTCAGCCAGTACTTATACAAGTGCTGTTCTATTTATTAAACTATCCCAATGTTTGCAGTAAAATAAAAATGATGCTACCAGCATACATCGCGATCGTTTCATGCAAAGTATGCATATCATTATCATCTTAGATAATATATATCCCGGTTGCGCCCAACGCTATTGCTACTTAAAAGAAATCATGTATTTTAAAAAAATATTTTAATGGCAAACTTGTTTTTAAATAATAACCAATTCCTGCCCCTGCAATACTAGTGGCCCGACCTCAATTTGTTGCAGAACAGCAGTTCCACTGTGTCTACCAATAGATGGCACTGGGAGTTGATTGCACCGCGCTTGTGTTTCGGCATTTTGGTTTATATATAAGCTTTGCCGGTGTGATAGTATAGAATAGAAGATAGATAGTGATAAGTAGTTGCCTGTACAGCAGGCTTTTTGTATTGTATTTTATGGCTTCTATACTGTGTCACTGGTCGCCTGGGCCGTGGGATGCCCCGGGGTCGCGTTCATCGGTTTTTTCCTCAACCGTCCTCCACCGCAGAGAAATCTTTTGCCAACCAAATTGAGTCTCATTGTAAGGATTAAAAGGTTTTACATGCCGGCTATTGTTCTAATATTCAACCGCAAAGCTGTGAATTGAATGTTAATTTGAGATGGACTCCTTAATTTCTGGGGCGCGGCGAACTGAATTTTTATATCGAATCAAGGGTTGTAAGACTTTTGAAGTAATTGGGGTTGTTCTTTTGTTAAGGGGGGTAAAAAGGTCGATATTATAAATCAACACTACATAGATTAAAACAAAGTCGCTACCGCTTTCTGTCTATAGGTACTTATATTATGTTAGAAATTAAGAAACCGATTTTTATGCGTGTTTTATAAGTATAATGCTTCATACGTTTCATCGAGTATGTTAGAGTACATGAGGGCCAATGGGGGAAAGAGGGGTTAAAGGTTGGCAGCGCACTTGTGACTCTACTGGTGTTGCAGTGTCAATGGGTGGCGACAATCGCTTACCATCAGGTGATTCGTCTGCTCGTCTGCTAACATATAATATTGCATAAAAAAATTAAATTTAGAACAAACTAAAATTAGAACAGGGCCGATATATCAGAGATTCGAAAATAAGGTACATGGTAGCAATCCCGTAAATAACTATTCAAAAGTCATACATTTTCCAAATGAACGTACACAACGATTTTTTCAAAGCAATTCAATTAAATTTTCAACACCCATTCACGTATTTCAGGAAATGCAAACAAAAAGAAACATGGCGAAATATTGCCCCCCTGCGGGACACCCGGCGTGGAGGGCTTCAGAAGCCCATTCTAGGCAGAAATTATGGTGGGTTTATTATTATTGCATGCGTACTGCAAGGGTTCGAGAAAAAATACGGATTTTTACCAGTGTCGCCGAAGTACGGTGTTTTTATCTTTGTTAGTAAGTAAGTGAGCTCTTTATTGTGGAAAGGGGTAAGAAGGTGAGGAAGAGTACAATATAATAAAGTAGGTACCATCTTTAGTTTAATTCTCGAGGAGTTCCCCAGGGCTCCGTGCTAGGACCCCTGTTTTTCAACATTTTCATAAACGACATTGCAGTTAAAATTAACATAGCCAGTTCTATCTGTTCGCTGATGACCTGAAATTGACGAAAATAATTTCAAGTATGGACGACACTGAAGGCTTGCAACAGGATTTAAACATTCTCCATGAATGGTGTTGCAAAAATAAGATGTTTTTAAACTATGAAAAATGTTACCATATAAAGTTTACAAGAAAACTTCACAAAATCATGTCTGAATATAGAATTGTGGGTGAGAAGTTGAAGGAGGTCACATCTATTAGGGATCTTGGTGTTCAGGTAGATAGTCAACTGCGGTTTTCAGAGCATATAGACAAAATTATTAAAGAGGCTAATAAATCACTAGGTTTTATTTTGAGAAGTACTAAAGACTTTAAAAGCGTGTGTACGGTTATCCTTCTTTATAATAGCTATGTAAGGAGTAAGTTGGAATACTGCAGCACTGTTTGGTGTCCAAGCTATAAGACGTACATAAACAGAATAGAACGAGTTCAGAAAAAGCTAATTCGCAGTCTGTCATATCGTTTTAGAATGCCTAGAACAATTCGAACCTATATTGACAAGGTGAAGTATTTTCAACTTGATCCGCTCTACAAACGACGCACCTATCTCGATATGGCTTACCTGTACAAGTTGATTAACAACCGCATTGATAGTCCAGAATTGCTGAAAAAAAATTTGGTTTTAATATTCCTGGTAGATTGCCACGTTATCCCGGCGGGTTGTTGAGACATAAGCTATGCAGAACGCGGATGGGCCACGATTCTCCTGTTGTTCGCTTATCTCGCTTATATAATGAGTTAAGTAAAAAACTGCCTGAACTGGACATAAATTTTCAGAGCCTCCCCAAGTTCATAAACTCTATTAAGGTTGGTGACGTACTTTAGTCTGTATGGAAGGGTTAATTAATTTGAATTTAAATAATATATTAGGTAATTTTATTAATGTTTATATAACTTTATTTCTTTTTGCAATATGTATTTGAATTTTTTTTTTTATAATTGTGTTTTCGTTTTATATTATTAAGCATGATGTGGTTACCTGTAATTGTAGGGACAGTTAGCTTAAACATCCTAGTGTTATCGTTTTTGTGTTTTTATAGCTGTATCCTATGTTGGTAATCCTATTTAAATAAATAAATAAAATAAATAATTAAAGAATGGTTAATACAAATTAAGAACATAAAGGGTCTGTTTCATTACATACGGATAAGTAATGTGCTACTAATTGCTACCCTAAACAGAAAGTAAGAAGAAAGAAGAAAAAAATACATTTATTAATCTGGACACCACAACACATATATACAGCACAACACATATAATACATGTTGTAGCATTTGCTAGTTGGGAGTTTCTTGAGATTTCGTTTTTCAGCCCAACCAGATAATCACACCCGAAATCCGACTTAGTGAAGCATAAATTTTAAATTTAATAGAACTCATTTTGTAAAAATACAACGATAAGCAAATAAAAAAACAGTCATTTTTTATCCCCATCCACTTAACAAAATCCTTATAGGAAATATATCACTAAAATTACCTACAAAGCGGCAATTCTCAGGCTGCATAACAAACAGCGTCTAACAACCCCGTTTTATAACAAAAATAATTACAAAGACAGATTTCCGTAATAATAAGGCCCTTAAATTGCAGGGGACAGGGCATAATGGGCAAGGCGGTTCTTAGCTTAATTTACTTGCCAGTATTATTCCTGCCCTTAAAAAAGGGAAGAGCAGAATCGAAGAAAAACTGGGGGTTCTGTGTTTACTTCGAATGGGAGAGCCATATTTCGATTTCACGCCTAATTTTTTGCTAAAAATTGCCGCTCTTAACACTAATTTTGATTGTGTTGTTATGTACGCTAATTTTATGTTGGAAATACTTCTACAAAAAATATAAATATCATATTTGTGTGCACTCCCGAAAGTTTCAACATCGATAAGTATACCTACCTTAAATGACTGGCTCGGTGGCGAATTTGGTACTGACCCTGCCTCGTACTCAAAGATTCTCAATTGTTAAGCACCCTAAATCACCGTGTTCAATATAATTTTTTTATGAATAATTTTAACTGATGTGAGGTTGTCTGCATTACAATATATCACGTACATTCGCAAATCAAAGTATACAAAACTGTCAAATTTCTTCAATCGACTGTCATCTTACTCTCAAACAACTTGAGTCGAATGTCAATTGAGGAAGTTGGACAGGTTTTGGTAGCCTGACATGTGGCTGTCTGTACCAAATAAAGATATTGAAGTAGATTAAATGTTACTATAGTGGACAATATTTATAGCAGATATCACTTAGGTACTAGACCCTAGTTTAATTTCCAAAGTGCAAGGACCGTCGGATCTAGAAACTCCGCCACATTGATCGAATTCGTTTGATTTGTATGTAAATCCGAAGTGGAGTCTTTAAGCTTAGATATTTAAGGGATTTTCAATGAAAAGAATCTGGTTTTGCCGATACCTTGATCCAGCTATCAATTTCGAATTTATTCTTATAGTGTTCTAGCTGTGTTCCAGTGAATATAGTTAGAAAATAAATTTGAAACGTTAGTCCAGAGATTGGCGTCCATTTTAGGATTCTTGAAATTGAATTTTCTTGGAGATGACACTTCAATTTATTTTATTTGAAATACGATTAGAAAAACACATTTTTCGTTTTAACATAGTTTAAAAAGATTTTAGGCATAGTTTAAAGGTTTATTTATTATTACATAAAATTATATTTTAGGTATGTTTTTGATGTTTGTTTTAATTAATTCTATGTTGCTTAGTGCTTTTTGTGCTATAATCATTATTGTCTCATAAATCTTATTATTGTATTTTATGTCTTATCTATATCTATACTATTTATTAAGAGATAACTTCTATAGACAACGACAAGGCTTATACTAGGTAAACCGAAAACACGAAACGCTTGCGCGATGTAATTGAGCACAGCGCCATCTATTGGTTCATTTCTGAATTACGGTCCCGAAGAGGGCGGGCCACTAGTTATACATAAACTTATCACCTACAATTTGTAACAAATTCTCAAACAAGAGTAAGTACTAGTCTTTTGTTGTCTACAAGTTCTTCAGTTAAAAAAAGAAATAAGAAGAAAAAAGAAAGATGCTCTAATACCGCTGAACTGATTTGGTCATGTTATTTTGACATGATCTAGGTAGTTCTTTAATAAATTGATTAAAACGCCAACCACATAGAAATCCGAACAACGGAATAACAGATAAAAAACCTTTCACCGTCAAAAAAAGACTAAACTGACAATACGAAAAACCCTAACCTCAAATAGAATCATTCAGACATCGATAAAATATGATTTTTCAATATCATCCTATCTTCTCTCTAATCAGAGTTGGTACCAAATTTTTATTCTAACGGCTAACAATATCAATATGCACGACGTAAAAATCAGATAGGTACCCAATTTCTCGGGTACGCCAGACCATCGCGATAAAACTCAGCCTCTATAACTAGGGTTGCACCCAACTTCGAGAAACCGAAGTTATCGATGATAATTATTTATGCAATATTAAAAGAGGATTATACTTGTTTGCGAATGATATAATATAGAATACACTTTATCGCTCACAGTATACGAGTACATTAGGCGAGTACGTTACACCTAAATTATCGTCATAAGACCCAAAAGCCTTTTAAAAGGCATAAAACAATTGATTTTCTATCAATTGATCTGCTGTCTGGGTCTTACGACGTCATAATAACTAAAAATTTTATGAAAAATATTATATTTTTGCCATTTTTAATTTGATTTCGCAACTGCAATGCCTTACTCTATTCTTTCCGCTAACCAAAGGGTATCTAGAAGAAATTGCTACATGCGATAAGATCGCCTTATGTACTGTCTATTATTGTTGTTTCACTTATGTATTCGGTATCTCTAAGTATCGTAGAAATCAAATCATCGCTACTACGATGGGATAAGCCTTGATCACCACGCTTGCCGAATGTATTGTGATCGAAACGTTCGAAACAATTACTTACTGTTTGCGCGACTCAGGACAAAGGACCCGGAGATCACAGAGGGAATAAAGGAATGTAAATGTTTACTCTGTATACGCTCGCCATGCATCGTGCCTGCGAGTTAATGAGTCTTGTCACTAAGATATTAAGATCCTAGATGATCGGTGTTTTTTATGTAGTAAGTAGGTGGCAGACGAGCAGATGGATCACCTGATGGTAAGCGATTACCGCCGCCCATAAACACGTGTCACACTGTAATTGCTGCCAATTTTTAGCCTCATTACTCCCAATTGGACCTACGGAACCTTCACTCACTCAACAAAACGCTGGTCTTCTGTGAGGCCATGGTATCACTCCGGTCGAGCTAGGCCATTTATGCCGAAGCTGTTAAAATCCCATGGTTCAAAAGGTGTGAATTGAAAATCGATAAAAAAATATTAATTTCTATCGATATTAACACATCCCTACACACTCGTAACCCTCTCAACAATCACTTCTCGCACGCAAATGTTCCGGACGGTCGGAGTGACCGCGAGCGTTTCGCGCCGTTTCCGCCGATGGGTATTTATGTTATCGGCGGCGTTTTCGGGTTGATTGTGCCGCAAATTTTGAGCACATTCACCGGGGTTTGGTTACGTTGACGGGTTGGATTGGGTTTTGAAGTTCGTTTTGCAGGAGATATTAACCTCAAAATAAATAAATAGATTCTTTGTAAATATTTGTGATCCTCTGTTGTCTGATATCTGTAACACAAGTGCTTAAGCTACTTAGTACGGAGTCAGGTCAATGTATGATATGTTGTGTGTGAATTTATTATTATTATTATTATTATTAATTATTTTGTACTGTAATCTTATAATTTTATTGCGAATTTCCAAAAATCAAAAAAAAAATTTATTTCTATCGATATTAAACTACATCCCTACACACTCGTAACCCTCTCAACAATCACTTCTCGCACGCAAATGTTCCGGACGGTCGGAGTGACCGCGAGCGTTTCGCGCCGTTTCCGCCGATGGGTATTTATGTTATCGGCGGCGTTTTCGGGTTGATTGTGCCGCAAATTTTGAGCACATTCACCGGGGTTTGGTAACGTTGACGGGTTGGATTGGGTTTTGAAGTTCGTTTTGCAGGAGATATTAACCTCAAAATAAATAAATAGATTCTTTGTAAATATTTGTGATCCTCTGTTGTCTGATATCTGTAACACAAGTGCTTAAGCTACTTAGTACGGAGTCAGGTCAATGTATGAGATGTTGTGTGTGAATTTATTTATTATTATTATTAATTATTTTGTACTGTAATCTTATAATTTTATTGCGAATTTCCAAAAATCAAAAAAAAAATTTATTTCTATCGATATTAAACTACATCCCTACACACTCGTAACCTCTCAACAATCACTTCTCGCACGCAAATGTTCCGGACGGTCGGAGTGACCGCGAGCGTTTCGCGCCGTTTCCGCCGATGGGTATTTATGTTATCGGCGGCGTTTTCGGGTTGATTGTGCCGCAAATTTTGAGCACATTCACCGGGGTTTGGTAACGTTGACGGGTTGGATTGGGTTTTGAAGTTCGTTTTGCAGGAGATATTAACCTCAAATAAATAAATAGATTCTTTGTGAATATTTGTGATCCTCTGTTGTCTGATATCTGTAACACAAGTGCTTAAGCTACTTAGTACGGAGTCAGGTCAATGTATGATATGTTGTGTGTGAATTTATTTATTATTATTATTATTAATTATTTTGTACTGTAATCTTATAATTTTATTGCGAATTTCCAAAAATCATAAAAAAAAGTTGTTCAGGATGGTTAGCAGAAAATGTGGTTACAGGTATATAAATGTTAACTGATACACCCGTATTAGGATAACGAACATGAATATTTTAAAATCTCTTTGCCTCTACCCTCCTTCTCTGAACACGGTAAGGGTTAAACAAGGGTATTACACTAACTATTACTTAATCTGCGGTAGACCCTCTCAACATTCAATTCTATCCAAAGGCAGATAGGTGGGTCGAAATGACCACACGTTTACGTGGCACAGTTACTTTTATACTGGATACATTCTAGGGTTGATTACTTTATAAGACTTCAAACTTTTTTTTTACTAGCTTTTGCCCGCGGCTTCGCTCGCGCCCCCCACTTCCCTAAAATGGGGGGTTAGAAAGGGACAAAAACTAACTTATGTTACTCTCCATCCTTTAACCTATCTCCACTTAAAAATCACGTCAATTCGTCGCTCCGGCATGCCGTTAAAGAAAAACAAACATACAGACAGATAGACACACTTTACCATTTATAATATTAGTGTGGAAAGGCAGCAGGCCACCTAGAGGAACAACAGGCAGCTTTGACCAGCGAATTTTCATTCCGGCCCAGTAGGGGTACTGTCAGCATTTTGGGGATACTGCCAATATTTAAAAAAATAGAAAAATAGATACTCTGTAATGCAGAAAAGAAAAGTAGAGAAAACAATTACTAATGATTAATATTATTTTAGCTTTGTTTGCAATATTAGATACTTTTTCTTGACTAAAAACTTTCAAACAATTCGAATTGATTCATCCTTTCGGGAGGTAGGTACGATGCCACAGACAGACAAACAGACAAACACGTCAAACTTATAACACCGTCGTTTTTGCGTCGGGGCTTAAAAAACGAATGATTTATTAAGTCTACAGAATGCCGCAACCCTTCCCTTGAAACAATATTCCCCCACTTGTACCTAGGGTTGCCAAATTTCGTTACAAGAAATAAAGTATCTTAAGCTCTGGGAAAACGAAATAAAATGCTATATTGAAGAAAAATTCTCAGTATATTATTTATTTAATGTTAAATTTATTCAACAATTTATTTACTTATTTATATTTTAATCTTTAATTTAGTAGCTGAGCACTGAGCACTCTCTTACTAAAAAATGTGAGAGTGAGTGGCTAAGTCTTACATTTATGGTATACCATAAGTGTAAGACTTGTTATAACATTTTGTTGACTTGTTAAAATGTTATAACATCTTGATGCTAAAGAAACTGAGTATTTTTACACAATACTTTATCTTTTTTCAACAGTGAAAAGTAGTAAAAGTACAATGTAGTGAAAAACGTAGTATAATCATCATCATCATCATGTCAGCCCACATCCACCCACTGCTGAGTATAGGCCTCTTCGTTATTACGCCACTCCCTACGGTCACCAGCCAGCCTCATCCACTGTTTCCCCACCACCCTTACAATATCGTCGGACCAACGGGCAGGTGGTCTACCCACAAGACGTCGCCCCAATCTTGGCTGCCATTCGGTAAGCTTTATAGTACACCTATCATCCTTGCATCTTGCCAGGTGTCCTGCCCATCTCCACTTTAGCTCACACACTAATAATAATAATAAGTATAATACCTACTGTTTTTACCAGTATGGTTGGCAACCCTACTTGAACCCTACTCTCGTCCCTCACCCACATGTGGGGAATCGCTTTGGGTCAAGACTCAACGATTGGATTTTTCCCAGATTAAATTTCAAACACTTGGATCTTTGTGGGGAATTCTCAACAAGGGGAAAGATATGCTTTTAAAGGCTTAGCTTTTTTATCATACGCAATAAATAAATTCACATAACATTCTCATACCTCATACCTGACTCCGTAATAAGTAGCTTAAACACTTGTGTTACAGATATCAGACCATAAAGGATACCTACTAAAATACATAATATCAAAACCCAGACACTGAACAAACACAAGTGTTCATCACACGAATGTTTGTCCAGAGTGGGAATCGAACCCACGACCTTTGGGGTATGAGGCAGGTTACTACCAAATGCGCCAACCTTTCGATAATCGAGAGAATATTTTCTCAACATTCATTTCAGACTAATAAAAAAATCAGATAGACACAGAATTGGGCAATGGGAACAAAAGAAAAGCAGAAAAAATTATTTGATCAGCAAGAGATGATTAATTGATCAGCAAAATATCTAATTGGTTAGCAAATGTTTACTGCTGCTTTAGTAATTGCTGACAAATTAGTTATTTTGCTGACCAATAATTTATTGGATGTGTTAAGTAATTTTTTTTGCTGCCTGTAAAACAACACCCAAAGAAAAGTAGCTTATTTTTCCTCCACTCAAAATTACTGTTCACGGCGTTTGTATTAGGAAATGAACTTGCATTATAACTCAATATTATTTCGCGACAGTCGCGGATACAAATCGTTTTCAATTTTCACTCGTGAAATACAAAACAAAGTCGTATAATTGGATTCGGGGTTGCGAATCTATTTTGAATTCGGATTGCCTACTACGAAACGACTTGTTTATGCCCGTCTCTTCCACGCGCGCTGTGTCTTCTCTGTATGTGATAGGTTAGATACCTATAGGGTTGCCAACATTTCATCAGCGAAATATAGTATATTCCAAAATAAGATGTAAAAAAATATAGTACATTAAAAAAAAATATAGTATTTTATGGGAAAAACAAACATGGTATCGCCTATCGGGTACTTACTTTAAAGGCGCGTTCTTATTTTTTTTTTATGAAGGATTTGGTTGTTAGTTTTTTCGGTGTTGAAAATATAGTATTTTTACGTACTATATATTTTTTCAACAGTATATAGTACGCAGACCCGAAATATAGTACAATACTATATATTATAGTACGGTTGGCAACCCTAGATACCTATCACATACAGAGAAGAGACACCATAAAAATTAGTCGTTTTAATCACGAAGCAATCACAATAAAGCCCCTTTAGCATGTTATATCATGAAAATAAGCAAAAAAAATCTGCTATTCCATACAATTTATGCCCGGTATAAATCCTTTTTTGTATGGAACAGCCGCTTTTTATTTTGCTTATCTTGATGATCTAACATGCTAAAGGGGCTTTAATCGCGTTACATATTATGAGGACTGCGAGATTAAAACTAATAACGCTTAGGGGGCAACTCAGGCAAAAAAACTCGGGAAGAAATTTCAAGATTTTATAGCTGGTCAGTGTTTAGACTTAGCCCCACCAAAATATTTGTGATGATATTATATACTAAACTCTGTGAAACAAAAAATATAATTACTTAGGTTAGGTTACAACAGTGACCAGCTAAAAAAATCTTTAAATTTCTGCCCAAGTTGCCCCCAAATTTAACGGTGTATATTCTCGTTCGTCAAAGGTTTCGTTATAGGGCTTTTGAACCGGGAGTGGTATCTTGGAGTGACGGCAGGAGAGCTGACGAGGGTGACACGGGTCCGGCTCTGAACGAATATGACATGACCTCAGCACCTGGAGCCGACCACGTGGACCGCTTTGACAGCGGGAAGTGGGGGTTCCATTTAAATATTTAAATATCCATACTATTTATAAAGAGGTTAATTCGATAGACACCGATTAGGGTTACAGGTACGAATACGAAAAGAAAAAACACGTGTACGATAAAAACTTGATCAACATATTGGCCAATTATTCCTAAGGAGCTATATATACATGTTGGATGGGTGATCGGTAGATGCATGATATGGAACGTAGAGAAGAGAACGATGTTTGAATTAAGATGACGTGTGAGAGTGGGAGAGAAGATGAATGGCCGCGGACGATGAAAGACGTAATTAGACGAGAAGATTTTATTAAATTAAAGAAGTTATACTCAGAGCTTGGTTTCCTTGCCCCACCATCCTACATACATATGTCTAATAGATTAGACGGGCCGCTGGAATTCCTCATCAGGTGCAAGAGACCTTTTCGAATTACTAAAATTTTGAATTAAAAACTCCTCCTACCAATATTCCCGTAGCCGAATCATCAGCCAATCTTAACGATGACCCATGTAAGCAGGATATAATATAGTGAGAATGACTGCCCGGACTGAGAATTTATTTTTCTGTTATTTGTTGACTTTTTTTGGGTTAAAGGGATTTTTTTATCTATTCTTCCTCAATTATTACTATCTGTTTTATGTTTAGTTAATTTTGTATCTCATTGCTTCGTATTGTCTTCGTTGTTATTGCCTGTAATGTGGTCTGTCTTGTTTTATGCAAATAAATAAGTCTTATTCTTAAATTAGTTGCCTTGCGGACCTGTTTCAAAAGTCAGCGCACTCAGCCATAAATATGAATCCTACCATTATTGACAATCGACAATAGGCGTGAATTCTTTCCTATATTTTTCCAGATTCCCCTTCAATAAGCCAATCTGGTTTGAAGCGAAAATAAATCGTCCAATCAATCTTGGCCATTCACACAACTACACGAATATCCCCCCTATTGTTTCCTCTAGTTCTGATTCTAGATACCCCATTCATAGTACCCCAATACCCATTGTGTGGGGGCTTTTCGGAACGTACGTTTATGGTAAGGATTTGGTTCATATTCGCGCAAACAGTTCAGTGAACTGGAAAGACGTAGTTCTTTAGAACTGAAACTGTTCTTAACAGTTTGTACTACTGAACTAGTTCTGTTTTAACCGTGGGAAAGTCACGCTTCGGTATGAATGGGCTGGCTCGACCTGAGTAATATCTGCCTGCGCTGTGTTTCGTCGAGTAAATATGTGAGGCCCAATTGGGGGAAAGAGGGCTAAAGGTTGGTAGCGTACTTGTGACTGGTGTTGCAGGTGTTTATGGGCGGCGGCAATCACTTACTACATGTCAGGCGATCCGCCAGCTCATCTGCCACTTATCACATAACATATCGATACCTTAAATCTCAAAGGGCGTAATCACCAAATCATCACTTTTCAGGAGAGCCGAAACAAAAAAAAAATCTAAGAATTAAATTCATAACTTTTAAACTAATAATGCCATATAAATGAAATTTGGATGTAATTATCGAGTATCGAGAGCTTTATAACACAGTTATATGGTATTCAAAATACAACCAATGTTTGCCAAACTGATTTGTGATTACGCCAAAAAAATATTGACAACTTGGCATTTACGACCTAAAAAAAAGGCTGTTCTGCAATAAGTTATGGTATAATGGCGTTTACAACTTTTTAAAAAAGGCTATTCTGCTCTATGCTATGGTGTAACAGCCTAGTTAACTTATAGAAAATGCATTTTAAAAAGCTATTTTCGGTTTTTTATAAGTAAAAACACTTCGAGGAAGATACAAATTAAGAGAAAAATACGGGTAGTTTCATTATTACAAAATTTATAGCAAGTACAGAAATGAAAACGATTTTATTATTTCAATTATACAAACGCAATCATTTTAGTTTGAAATTCAAACGAAAGTTATTGATTTCAATAATTTTGTTTTGTTTTTAAATTAGTATACACAATATCTGCATCGACAGGACTTTTACTTAGAGCTTAAATTTTAATAAGTCTTCTACCAGTACTGTGCAAAGAAGTAAAACAAACGTTTATTTTTAAAAATGTTAAAGCTAGGATTGATCTACATAAGATTTAAGCGCTAGCAAAACTCCCGTCACTTTGTTTATGTTTCAGGTTTTGCGTGCTATTAACAATCTTTAATAGGAGTACTGTTGGGCAAAAGAAATAAAAGACGTCAACTTCACTATATTAACAAGAATTTAATCACAGACATCGATACAATTCGGTTCGACGAGGGGAAATGAGTGGTATATTCTGCTTATTTTCGTATTTCCTCATTTTCGTCTAGGATACTGACACTAGAGTAATTCTTCTTACGTATGGGTAGTAAAAGTACTTGCTAATTGTATGTCTGAGCGTTTTTATTTTAGAATTTATAGAAACCGGACTAAACGCGATATTCATTATGCAGTATTACTACCACTTACTTTATTTATTTTGTTTAAATTCTTAAAGTAACTCGAGTCGTAAACGCCACTGTTACACATAATCTGTCCTATACGCCTCATTCGATAGTCAGTATTTTTCACATCATTATAATTTTAACTGGTGTATCGACCGAAACCTTAATAATGATTTTTTTAAAGGTATTTACGACTAAAATTCTTGCATTATCGACGGTAAGCACGTGGGCTGTAATCACCACTTTTTTGCGAATTTTAAAACTTTGATAATGCAGATCGATAGAGAAAAAAAAATGGAGTAAGATAGCATTCAAAAGTCATTTTGGCCAAAATGGTGATTACGCCCTTTGAGATTTAAGGTATCGATATACCTATGAACGATGGAGTGAAATGCCTTTAAAATTAATGAGTGGCAAGAGCTGATTTCTTAAGTGAAATGGTAATCTGAACTGTTTCTAATGGCTACACTAGTCTAATTTTCATCCCACGTCTTTGTTTTTCCCGCCTCAATGAGCCTCAATGCTGCCATTTTGTTTTTATCGCAGTTGATCCACTCTTTCGGGTTTTAAAATTCGAACGAACGTCCATCCGATTTTCGTTTTTTCTTTTTGGTATCTCTAATGGCATTACCGAGTCACATACAATGAGGTTGCCAGTTCTGAAAGTCGGGGAAGAAAAAAGTATTGTGATGTGTGCTGTCAGATTACGCTGTTACTCTTAGACGAAATAAACTTGTCATTTTTCTTTTGTATCTTGCCAGTCTTTTCTAATAAGGAAATATAACTTTGAGTGCATAGAAACGAAAATAATTAAAGCAAAATGGAATAAATATTTTACAGTCTACAAGAAACGAAAGGGAAATAATTACAATTCATAAAATGTTCGACTAAACTGTAAGTTAAGAATTGCTTGGCGGTGCGCCAACCACTAGCTATTGTTTACGGATTCTTTTAAATTAAATACCGGTTTGGCCTCGGGTGTAGTAGGTAGTACAAAAAATATTGAATGCAATGAATAACAATGTAAAAAGCTGTCAGAAAAACATAGCTGCTTTAAGATGACAAATTAAACGCTATTTCTTTGCGCCTTGGCTTGTATATCTTGATAAGGAGTCTTCTACACACTTGGATCATAATACTTGTGCGGTCGCCAGATTTGAATGGACCATTAGGAGTATGTCATAATAAGTGTTGTACCTCCATGAGTGATACCACGGCCTCACAGACATGACTGGTGTTGCAGGTGTATGGGCGGCTGCAACCGCTTACCATCAGGTGATCCGTTTGCTCGTCTGCCACCTTTCACATACAAAAAATAAAATAACCGACAGCTCCGATTTATTTGCTGGCAGCCCTGATAAGTGTACCCTGGGCTCCAAAGCTATGAATTGTTCATTAAGATAAAAGAGAGAGAAAGTATTAATTCCATCTCTACTATTGGAACATACGACATCAAATCCGCCAAATAACTTTTTAGGCTTGCCATGGATAAGCCACGATTTAAAGAGCTGGCCAATCTTCAGTAATGGAGCGGCACCTCAAGAAAAAAAGAAGCATTTTGTCATAGATCAGAAACCTGTTTTGCCCAGTGATATAAGTCCAAGCATTACCCGCAATGGCACGAATATTACGCATGAGGTAATCCTCTAAAATACAATGAAATATGATTGTTAATTTGCACTTAAACAGTAGGTGAGCTTAATCTAGCCGGATCATAATGATATCACGGCAAGTTGCAGTAGACTGAGTAATGAAGACGTTCGGATTGTGGCGGCCTAATTGCGCGAGCGCATGGCGCAAACAATATGGCGCCTAGGTAAATAAATCTATTCTATTTAGGTATAAAGAGATAAATTCTATAGACGTCGACACACCTTTTAAACAAAAGGCGAAACAATAGCACGATGCAATCAACGCCCAGCGCCATCTATTGGTAGACAATGGAACTACTCATCCGAAATGAAGTGTGGGTGGGCCACTAGTAATCTTCTAGTTGGAGCGATGGTAGCTCAGTCGATAAGGATGCACTTTCCAGGCGGGGTGTCCGGGTTCTATTCCGAGCATGCACCGAGATTTCTAATATGTGGCATATTTCTAACATTATTTCGTCAGTGAGGAAACCATCGTGAGAAAACGTGCACGTCTTAGATAGTTTCTAAAATGTGTAACCATGATTCATTTGGTCTGTATCCCCTGTTAAAGGGTTGCGAAGAACAGACAACAGTCGCTTCATTGCAAATACCACACACCCCAAATCCTGAATCTTGGTCTCCCAAATCCAGCTTGCCCCGAGCTCCCAAATCCAGCTTTTTTATATTGAGTACAATCAAGAACTCACTTCGCCTGATGGTAAGCGGCCGTGATATCCAAATATGAGGTTGACAGGCACAAAAGAACAAACTGATTACCTATATTGATTGAATTTTAGGTACCCATCACATAAAAATATCTATTACTAGTGGCCCGCCCTCATTTCGCTTCGGGACCGCAATTCAGAAACGGACCAATCGATGGCGCTGTGCACAATTACATCGCGCAAGCGTTTCGTGTTTTCGGTTTACCTATAAGCCTTGTCGTTGTCTATAGAAGTTATTTCTTCATAAATAGTATAGAAGATAGGCCTAGTTCTCTTTACCTATATTTTTTTAAGGATTAGGCCAGCTACAGTTTCGGGCCTTTTCTTTGTGAAACCCGGTTTTAAATTCCATACTACAGTTCTCTAAAAATAACCCTACTTCTGACGAAGTCGGATAAAAATCTAAACAGAGACTTGCCAATTCGCAATTGGCTAGTGTTGTGAAACTGACACCCATTTACCCTTCATGTGGGGTAGAAGGGAGGCCTAACAATAAGGTTTAATAAGGTATCGATGAGTCAGCCTTTAAGCCCCTGGCTACTTGGGGCTACCGGGCGATGACTTACCTATACAAGGCGGTTGCAGCTTACAACTTGTCTTTGAAACGTCTATGGGAGGCCAGAGCTAAGAAAATTATGGAGGAATATTGGTATCATAGGAAAACACCGGTGGCCTATTTCTATTTTCATCAAACGCCCCGTTTGGTCTAGTGCAGTGGTTCTTAACCTTTAAGGCATGAGGGACCAATTTCCCAAATTTCTGTCTTGTCAGGGACCACACATTTCAGACATGCGTCGCGACGTGTCGCTTGTGTTATGTTTGTGACTGTGATGAGTCGTGTCGACTCATCACGTCACTTGTTTGCTACGATGTCTTCGCAGACTACTTGGAATGCCTCAAGGGACCACCAGAGGTCCGCGGACCACCGGTTAAGAACCACTGGTCTAGTGGTTTAAGTACCGGGCCGTAATCTCGGGGTTTGGGCTGGGTCCGACCGGCTGAAATAGCATTACAATGTATGGAAATCCTGAAAATGAAAGTTCTAATGCTTAAATCCTTTCCAATGCTGCAAACGGAGAGTCTATATGGTATACCAGTCAATTTACGTAACAACTCTATTATAAAAAAGTAAAACGAAGGCCAAGAACAAGTGTTAAACAAAAAATGCTCAAAACGACTAAAAACTTACAACCTTTATGGTGAGAAAATTGGAACTATTAGACGCTATATAATTGTTTTGTAATATGATCTATTGTTTAGAACAATGTCATAACGCTAATGATATGCGGCACGTCGTGTGGTTGACCTTGGACCGCGCCGCATACAGATGCGCGCGCCCTTTACGGACAAGACCTTAGGTACGAGAGGTAATTAAATTAAACTGCCCTGTTGATTGATGGTAATGGGAAGGTCGAAGTAGTCAAACAAATTCAAGTAACGTTTTCCGTTTAAGCGGCGACATAGGAAAACAATATGTGGCGGGTCATTACATTCCCTCTGATATGGTTGAGTGAAATGATGGCTGACACATACGTCATACTTGGGTACAGGTGCCGCTTCTAGGAACTGGTCTGCTCCAATTTACCTCATTCTTAGCTTTTTAACAATTTTCTTCATCTTGAGTATTGGACTGTAGGAGGTGGTATGAGGGAAACATTGTAAAAACATTTTGGCGATTAAAAAATGGCGAGTTTCTTGCCGGATCTTCTCGTCAGAATCAACTTTCCGATACCGGTGGTAGAATCAAGATATATATTTAATTTTATTTAAATTTTATACGTTATTTTTAAATAGTTTTAAAATTTTTCTTTATGTATGACGATTTGTAAGTGCTGTGTACAAGCCTATGCAAATAAAGAATATTTTGACTTGACTTGTATCGTTCTAACTCTACAATTGAATAACTTTAATTTGTCTTTTTTAGAAAAAGTTTTACCTCAACACAAACTACTCGCATTACGTCGGTTCATAATAACCTTTACAGAATAATCTAATTTAATATAAGTACTAGTGGCCCGTCCTCACTTCGTTTCGTGAACTTAATTTAGACCTAAAACAATAGATGGCGCTGGGAATCGATTACATCGCGATAGTGTTTCGCTTTTCCGATTTGCATATAAGCCGTGACGTTGACTTTACGATTTACCTCTTTATAAATAGTATAGATATAGAAGCTAATAATATCAATGTTATTTTTAAGCTCATTGTAAGTGAACTATGTTCTTTTATGAGATAATAAAATCTTTAAACCGATATTTTTCCATGGTATCATTTAAACTCGTATTTTAAGCGGATTTTATTCTTCACTTCAGTACATACAAGTCGAGAATGTACGATCATGTTTATTTAACTAACTATGTATAGAAGTAGTTAGTCACTGCAGTATTATTGATTTTTATGACCAGTCTTCATAAGAATTGCAAATTTCATCCCACGGCCAATACTGGTATACAATGTGCACCTGTTTGTAAGAGATCATTAATGTAGGAAGTAGAAGACAAATACCACCTGTTCATTCATACAACAAGTTCATTTGCTTAAACAATTAGGCTGTTTTTTTTACTAGTGGCCTGCCCTCATTTCGCTTCGGGACCGTAATTCAGAAAAGACAACGACAAGGTTTATAGGTAAACCGAAAACACGAAACGCGTGCGCGATGTAATTGGACACAGCGCCATCTATTGGTTCATTTCTGAATTACGTTCCCGAAGCGAAGTGGGGCGGGCCACTAGTCGTGATATGAAAATAAAAAAAGGTAAGAACAAACGACACACACAACAAATAAGACATCTTGGTAACTTTGTACTCACACTTTTATAGGTAAACAAAAAAAAACGAATCTAATGGTGTACAATTTGATTCTTTAATATTAATACAATCCGAACAAAAAATATTTTTTAAAACAAAACGAAATAATATACCTACTCGTATACACAAAGACGTCTCAATATTGAAAGTAATAAAACCTTTTGAAAAAATATGCGCCAGACAATGTGACATTGATCAATCAAATTACCTACTAAATATTCGTAAATTATTATAAATGGAGTAGAAAACTATACTAACTGAGCCCCGAGGGGTTACCTGCGGTTTGTTAGGAATAAATTAGTGATTAACAGTAAAAAAAAAAATACTTTTCACAATTTCAAAAACAAAAATTAATTTCTTTAATTTGAATAATATATTTTCAGCAAAAATATTTTTCCCGCAGTAAAATGTAGCTTAAACTGGGTCTATCTGTGAATATTTACATCTCTTTAACCACGTTTTCTACCAAGCATTCTGAACAACGTAGTTAAATGGATGTAAATGATCACAGATGCACTCTGTATTTTAATCCAGAGTATAAACCGACGCTATACGCTTTATTAAAATCACTCCAGCCGTTTATTCGTGAAGAGTATCAAATGTAAACACAAAATTTCGGCTTCTCTATATTAGTCTAAAAGGACATACATCTCGCCGTCAACTTCTAAAGTTTACTATGATAATATTATTATATCTTTTTATAAAAAGCAAAGGTCATCGAACACTTCAAAGACATCAAGAATTTCGTCTATTGGGATTTTTACATCAATAAAATTAGGTTGAACGACCCAATAAAATAGATCACCCGGTCCCCGCAGCAATCCCACCGTTATGTCCTTTTTATATAATCTTTCGTTAAATTTATGGCATCAAGTTTCATAGTCATTAGAAGAAGTTAATACTAACAAACATTGAAGATTAGACAGCTTGAAGGAATTAATAGTCAGATTAATCTTAAGTTGTTAATGATGATAATGTCAATAACATCTTGATGTATCCTGTGCCTAGTAATGGATATTTAGGTATAAATAAATAAATAAATAAATGCGCCAGACAATCACACCAATCAACCTGGTCTCAAACTAGGGCAACCCCTGTACTATGAGTACTGGGGCGTCAACCCACAATACCCCGACTCAAGAAAATTTAGAAAATGTAGTTTCCTAAATTGACTTGACCGGGTAACGAACCCGGGACCTTTCGCAATTCGGGTGAACACTTTAGCCACTGCGCCATCGAGGCCGTCCACCAGCAGGTATGAATAGACAAATCATGTCTCTTCTTAGCAGCTCGATCCGACTTCATTCTCTCGACGTGATCAAGCCATCGCAGCCTTGCTGACTTTGTCTCGCCCACATGGCCACAAGCTCTTCGATTTCGGAGATGAAATCCTCGATCAATAGTCGAAGCGCCCAGTAGAGCGCCCCAGATATCGCTAGATGTACCAGGTCAAGAAAGATCTTGGGCACATTCGAAGGTCGGGTTGGCAAGAGGTGGCTGAGAATAGAGCGGAGTGGCGAATTCTCGTGTCGGAGGCCAAGATCCACTTCAGGTCGCTGAACCAGCGTAGTAATAGTACCTAGTAGACAAATTCACATGTGACTTACAATGAAGCCTTGAACTACCCATACATTATACACAAACTTTTATTATAAAACCATGTAAATAAACGCAACATTTGATATAGCCACCAAACAAAATTTACTAGACGCGCATACAAGATACTTGCGTGTGACGTCACACGCTAGTAGCCATTTGTATAGAGCGTTTTTGGGCCTGCGTAAAATATGTGCTCTTAAAGTTGTGATATCTCAGGTAATTCAAATCAGAATCAAATAATTCTTTCAAGAATGTTTCTTAAATAGAGGGGTCTTTTCATTAAACACATAAAAAAAAATTAATCAAATACCCTATTATGGTCTAATAAGTACACCCTGGGCTCCGAAGTATGTAACCGGGAATTACCCGCTAAGCTAAAGATGAACCTAAAATCCTTGGAAATGTTACTTCATTTATACACATGCCTTGAGTTACTTAAATCATACATTAATTTGATTTGCATTTTAATTAATACCTAGTAATTATGTTTAATCTTACGGCATTAAGAAGATAATTTGAACCGTAAAAAACTTACAACTTGAATATTTCAAAACTAGTCAAGTGCGAGTTAGGCCCCACTGAAATAGAAAAAGAATGTCAGAAAGTAGCTTAAGCACGTGTGTTACAGATATCAGACAACAAACGTAACTCATTAATACTTATATACATATATTATTACACCCAGACACTGAAAACAACACAAGTGTTTATCACACTACCAACTATCAACTTACCTACTACCATATATCAACTGAGGCAATAAATGATTTGATTGATTGATTGACTAATGTTTTGTCCAGGTTGGAGATCGAACATACAACCTTTAGCGTATAAGGCAGGGTCACAATCAAATGCGCCATCTGGTCAGTCTGCAATACTCTAGAAGAAGAAATGGAAGATCATTGGAAGATCTCCGATGTACTAACATCGGAGGCATGCTGCATGGGACAAGCCAAATTCAAATCAACCGACATTATCTCCCAAGTTCATCGCTCTCGTTCTCGCACTTTGTAAACAGATTTGACCTTTCATTCAAGCCGACCAGTTTGGCGCGAGGTTGTGGACCTACCTGGTATTGAAGATGCTAGGTTTGCAATTTAAATTACGTCATTGCATTCGATTGGAAAGAACCGGTTGCACGAGGCGAGGCGAACGAGCATGTTCCCAAACCAACGTGTTTTTCGACCACCAAGTTTGATTTTTATGAGATAAGAAGGTAAAACCAGGCCTGTCCCACTCCGCGTGTAGGTATCGAACTTGCAAGTACATGCGGCGTCCCCTCCGGAGGGGCAAATTAGTAGAAAAGCGGCGACGCACGCGCGACAGAAAGAGAACGCACTTCTAGGTATGAATAATGGTAGGCATTGAACGCTGGGCGGTCGGAATTTCAACGTTATGTTATGGTAGCCTGAGTCTTCATTTCCATAAACAGTTTTTAGGAGTGGGCTTTCTGTACATGTACTATTAAGTATTCTGTGGTAAAACTGCGTATGGAAATTGTCATAGTATAGACACAGAGTGTTACAATTTGAATATCTAACATACTAGCTTTTGCCCGCGGCTTCACTCGCGTCCCACTTCTCTAAAATGGGCAGAAAGGGGCAAAAAGTAGCCTACATTACTCTCCATCCCATCAACAATGAACTAACTACATAAAAATCACGTCAATTCGTCGCTCCGTTTTGCCGTGAAAGAAAGACAAACATACAGAACAGACAGGACACACTTTCCCATTTATAATATTAGTATGGAAGTATGGATTTTTTGATAAACTCCCTGGACAAACATTTGTATGATAAATACTTGTTTTTGTTCAGAGTCTGGGTGTTATATTTGTGTTTCCTCTTGTATGGGATGTTGTGTGAATTTTATAAAGTAACACCCACATAAATCTTTATTAGCCAAAACAACGCGTTGAACGAAGAATATTCATCTTGCGTAGGTACTATTTTATTTTAACAATCCTTCTTGTGGCTAAAGCTTGAGAGCCTCTGACCAAGCGCTTGTGTTTGATACTAGATTCTAAAGGGCATCGGAATAATAATTTGTATGGAAATCTCAGAGAATAATGCAAGCATGATTAGAAACTTGGAATCTGTGTGCGTTTATTGAAGGTAATTTTAGTGTTATTTATTTGTTTACCGGATTGGATTACAATTCTACTTGACGTGTCTTATTTTGTACTCCACTCCACGACAATTTTTAGTATATATCTTAACCTCTCATTCTACATTAAAACTGCCACGAAACTTGTAGATTTCAACTGATTCACGAAGTCGTCTTCATTTTAATGCAAATATTTAACTTCATAGTTCTTTAATTAAAAATCTAGAGTTACGCTAAGACGGTCACTTGTTGAAACTCACTATTGGAAAAAGATTAAAAGAATATGAGTAAGTCTAGTTAATTTTATTCGGATGAAGACTACAAAAGATATTTCGACACCGTAGAACTATATCCTCCTTCTTCATCTGTTAGGTGGCAGACGAGCAGACGGATCACCTAGGTGAGCGATTGCCGCCGCGCATGGACACCCGCAACACCAGTAGAGTCACTGACACCGGAGGCCCAAGGTGGTGTGTGAGTGAAACTCACTCGGCGAAACACAGCACAAGAAACAACAAATCATTGATCATATGCCTCTCTTTCAATTCGGTTCAAAGTCGCTCAAAGAGCTATGGAAAGGGCTATGCTCGGAGTATCTTTGAAGGACCGCATCAGAAATGATGTAATCCGACAGAGAACCAGAGTCACCGACATAGCCCACCAAATTAGCAAACTGAAGTGGCAGTGGGCTGGTCACATTAGCCGCAGAACTGACAACCGTTGGAGCCATAAAGTCCTTGAGTGGAGACCGCGACTCGGTAAACGTAGTGTTGGACGCCCTGCTACAAGATGACGACATTCAAAGGCTGACTGGAGTGAGCTGGATGAGAGTGGCCGAAAATCGGGAGCGGTGGCGTGCATTGAGGGAGACCTATGTCCAGCAGTGGACGAGCGTGGGTTGCTAATGAATGCCTCTCTTTGAAAGAGTAGGTAAACCTTAACGGGTTTTACAATTGCCGAGTACCAAACTGAAGAGTTAAAAAAAAACTCTCGACCTAATAAACTTCCTTCGAAACCTTTTTAAAGTACACCTACCGTAAAAGTGCTGACAACGTCAAAGGGACTTAAACGAGTTCCAGGAAACAAACCTGAGACTCTAACCTCTTCACTCGAGTATTTTCTAATTTCCATCTTCAAACAGCAAAATTGGAATGGCTTTCCCCCTCCCCAAAACTGGCTTTGACAACCCAATATTTATTTACGGCTTTTAAAACACAATTAAGTTCCTACGATTTCTTTCCTATAGTAATTTGCATTACAAATCTCGATTCAGTTTTTTTCTCATTTCCTTCCAAATTAAACCTTTTGGTGCACAGTTAAAAGCCGAATGAGGTAGTAGTACTCCGTTTCCGAAAACGTGGGAATCGTCATTGAAATTTGAATTCAATATGCTCGGGGTTAGAGTACGGAATCCCACACGCGTTTCCTCATTTCGTTTTCCGCGTTGGCAATAGGTACTTTTTAACCAACTTTATAAAAAAGGAGGAGGTTCTCATTTCGTCTGTATGTATAATATTTTTGTTTATGAAGTAGTGGAGTACCTATAAAGTGTGTAGCCAGAGTTAGAATATTTTCTTTTCTAATTCATTTGATCGACCTCTCTGTTCTCGCAGATGTTTTTGGGCAGCGGTGATTACTTACCAGCAGGTGACTCGTTTTCTCGTTTGTTGCATCTAGTATAAAAAAATACTAATATAAATCCTTAAGACCTCAAAACTATTTTATTTAAAAAACCCAACAATACATTTAGGTACTATTTAATTTTGTTCGATCATCTTTAGCACAAACATAAGTAAATGTACTCACAAAAAAACTTAATTAGCTAACAAATTGCCTGTATTTTTGATAAAAATTTAAACTGTCTTGCGCGTGCGCATCACGACATTGAAGTCTATACAATCACGCGCACTTGAATAATGTTCAATTATAAATCTTATTACGTTGAAATAAAAGCTACATATATTTTAGCACGATGTACAGTGAAGATTAATAGATTTCCTTATTGAGCGGAAATTGTTACTGAATATTGAGTGTTGAGTCATTAACGCTTTTTTTGAGTACCTATCGTGTATTATGAATGGAAAGAGTTATGAATTAATTATGATAGTGATGGTTTAGCAACTTATGGAAATTCATCACGATTTGACCTGGTAATCTTGCTTAAAGGATACACAAGGTTAGTAGGTCATTGCCATCTAATAAAAAAAACGTAACTATTTTTAAAATCGACTGCATCTTTCATATCTTGGTAATCATTGGGAAAAACAGTCGCAGGAAGGGCAATACGCATCATGAAAGAAAACGAAAAGCGCTTGGCACTCAATCGCAATATTTACCCAAGAAGGGGTTCGTTACGGACTCAATGTAACCCAGCTAATGCGCAGGAGTAAAAAATCACATATCTGCCTAGTTCTCATATTAGCGTGCTCATATCACAGCTTCGTATATTAATAAGTAACGCATTTTATTGCATAATTTTTATTTAATATTGACATTGACATGCTCGTCTTTTAATCCAGCACTCTCATCATCCATGGAATTTTCTTGACCCGTCCAAACAAGTATCAGTTAGGTATTCAGCTCCATAGAACATTGTATGGGATAAGAACATTGATTTACTTTTTTGTTTTTTTTTTTGTAAATCAGGAAGTTTCCACGGCTACCTAATTAAGAAGCCTGATTAACAAACGAGCATATAAAAGTAATTTTACGTAAAAATATTGCAATAAAATGTTTTACTTTTTAATATACGAAGCCATCACTTATGAGCACGTTAATAAGAGAAGTAGGCAGATGTGCGATTTTTTGACGCCGAGAGTATAAACTTGATAGTTAATGGATACGTGTAACAAAGATACACATATCAAATCACCTCTTTATGACGTCACAGGGCCAGCATACTCGCAACAACTATTTCCATTCGCCCCTGTTTGGTCCAATTCCAAAAACAGTCATGACTCCATCGATGTAATATTAATGTCGTTCTTAGTCTTTGTTTAGGAAAGGTTCCTCATGCGAATTATGCAGTGTGAATGAAAAAATCTGCCAAGTGCGAGCTGGACTCGGCCGTGAAAGGTTCCGTAGAAAGTAAATTTTTTTTCATATGTGACTTGATTGAATGTAATTTTAATGGTACTACTCACTACTGTTAGTTACATCATCCTTTTATTTATGAAATTAGAGGGTGGAAGGGGGGACGCTAATTTTTTCACTTTGGAGGTCTCTCAGGCAAACTATTCAATTTAGATAGAAAGTATTTTAAAAACATTAATATTATGTTTAAAGATTCCGAATCAGCAGTAGATTATAAAATTTGACATTCATAAATGTTCTGTAAAGGACTTAAATTGAATAAAGAGATTTGATTTGATTTGATTTGAAACATTGATTTTCTATTGTGTCTACTGTCTGGGCCTTACAAGTACGATGTTAAATATCCCACACGTAAGGGATGAATGAAATAAAAATAATGAGTTTCAGGATAATTATGTCGAACAAAAAGAAATATAATATTTTTTTTATTTCTGTTTAAAATTCTTAATGCGGTTGACAAAACACATCTATTTACCAATATAACTTTCAGTTTTGGAAAAAAAATGGCTGTGACATACAAATGGACAGCCAGACCAACTGATAGACAGACAGATATGACGACTCTATAAAGGTCCCGTTTTTTTCATTTGGCTACGGGACCCTAAAAACGACGCTCTATGCTGTGTCGAATGAAGTATGCATTAGGCTTACCTTCCGCGTTTCAACGGTATTTGTACTTTTTTACTATCCTTTTAGGGTGGATTTTACTTTGTGTTGCAACTACATTACATTCATGAGCGTGTGTAGTTCTTATGTGGATGGAATAAGGTTCACTTTGTTGTTAGATTCATGAGCGTAGGTGAGCTTCCGATGTGGACTCGTTAATAATGATTATCTCATTAATGGTCGGACTTTTGACGTCGGTAAATCACGAATGTGGTAATACACTCAGCGGCACATTTAACGGCCCATCGCTATGGGCTACGCTACGCTACGCCACGCTATAAAATACGCTTATTTTTCATACAAACGTACCTACATCATGATTTTATAAATTAAAAATTAAAAAAAAATATTTTACGTAACATGACCTTTATTATGTTCATCTCTTTATCAATTTATTCAAGCATTTTATTAAACCATGAAAATTTTCTGAATTGTCAAAAAAAAAAGTACTTAAATCAGTCTTTAAGCTCCATAAAAAGTTTATGGGGCAAGAATATTGACTAAAATTTATTTTTTTCCCAAATTATAAGGTTTGTTTGATTGAAACGCTTGATTAAAAACCGAGCATTTACCTACGTAATATATGGACTATAACATATGGATTCTATATGCACTTAAATTGACGAATTTAATTAAACCTTACGTAAAATTATTGCAATAAAACTTTTTATTTTTTAATTTCTAAAATCGTAATACTTAGGTACTTTTGTATGAAAAATACGCGATGGGCCGTTAAAAGTGCCGCTGAGTGTATTTATATGGAAGTTTACTTTAAAGGAAGTGTAATGAACTAGTAATTACTTAATACCATAATAGGTTTATCCCAACAAGGTCAATGTGATGTTAAGCAAAGCGTAGTGTAGAAGCTACGATTAGAGTGAGGGAAAACATCGTGAGGAAACCTGTAAGTTTCCAATAATTGTGTACCTATATAAAGATATAGTGGCCCGCCCTCACTTTGCTTCGGGACCGTAATTCAGAAATGAACCAATAGATGGCGCTGTGTCCAATTATATCGCGCAAGCGTTTCGTGTTTTCGGTTTACCTATAAGCCTTGTCGTTGTATATAGAAGTTATCTCTTTATAAATAGTATAGAAGATAGATATAGAGACTAAGAGCGGTTTTAGGAGACATCAGTGAGGAGAGTTTGATTCATAACACATCTTGCGTGTTTTATTTGAAACTAGCGGCCGCCCGCGACTTCGTATGCGTGGTTAATATGACACTTACCGTCATATTTTGGACAATCCACACAATATATTTTTTTTATAATTGTAGCCTATGTGTTTTCTGATGTTAAGCTATATTGTGGTAAAGTTTCATTCAAATCCATTTAGTAATTTTTACGTGAAAGAGTAACAACATCCATACATCCTTACAACTTTCGCCTTTATAATAGTAGTAGATCACGCATCACCTTGACCTATCGTTCTGTCAGTACTGTTTGTCAGATATGTTGACACTTGACAGGACAATACGAGGGTTCCAAAGGAAACACGATAATGCTTATTTTGAAGGTAAAAAAACTAATGTTAAATTTCAAATGCCAAAGGATGAATTGATTTGGTCTTAAGCTTTAACCTTCTAAGGCCTAGACAGCAGACACAATTGTAAATCGATATAATAAAATACACTGAGATTCAATACAATCATTTTTTCTTCTAAAAATTACGTACTATACCTACCGTCTACACAAACTTTGTCGGGAAGAAATTGCTACTAGCGATAGTACTGCCCTATTGTACTCTCTTTGTTGTTGTATGTCATAACTAAATTTGTCTAATCTATGCTCAGTTCGTAACGCCGCGTTGGGTACGGTTTATGTAAGTACAGAAGACGTGAGTTTGATTTTCGGGTCGAGAAAAAAGTTGTTTCGTATTTCTCAAACATAGCTCGGGTTTGTGATCTCCAATCCGTACGAAGTAAGCTTAGTAATAAGGCCTAATCCCATCATAGTAGCGATCACTTGATTTCTATGATGGAGGCCTCGCCCTGCAGTGGGACAGTATACAGGCTGATACTTTTATGCTTAGTCCTAGAAAGTAACCACACATAACCCTATGGAGTTTGTTACTTAGTAAGGCCAGCTTGTGCTTATTAGCTGTCAAAAACAACAATGTAACAGCAGTCGTAAACGCCCCGTTAACCCCCTACAAAGTTGGCGCACACAAAACAACAGATGTGTGTCATTCCGACACAATCGCCGATCGGTGTCAAGTGCCGAGATGTTAAGGCCACCGCGGCGTCTTCACTAGTGATGGGACAATCGAGTTAATATCGATATCTATATTATTTATAAATTAATTATTCTACAGACAACGTCATATAGGTAAACCGAAAAAGCTAAACACTTGCGCGATGTAATAATATTTGTTGACCAACGCCATCTAATAGTAAGTTTTTTTTTTTTTTTTTTATATTAAGATGGGTTTGCACTTGACCTCATCTCACCTGATGGAGAGTGACAATGAGGTCTAAGATGTAGCGTACTTACCCAGAAGAAGCCTATTCACTCTCGACTTAAAGACACCCAAATTGTAGCTCTCTGGAAACACAGAAGCCGGCAAGTTGTTCCATTCCTTAGCAGTTCGTACCAAAAAAGAAGAAGGTATTTTTGAAACGAATGTCCCGAAACGAAGTGAGGACGGGCCGCGACACTGAACAAACCCAAATGTTCACAACGCCACGAATGTTTGTCCAGGGTGGCGATCCCACGACCTTTGGCGTATGAAGTAGGGTCACCTAATGCGCCATCAGACCAGTCTAATCAGATGTGAAAAAAAATTTTTATTTTATTTATGTTCGGATCACGGTTTTTAACGCTTTCAGTATGGAATTGTGTACCTATATAAAGATATAGTGGCCCGCCCTCACTTCGCTTCGGGACCGTAATCTATACTAATATAATAAGCTGAAGAGTTTGTTTGTTTGTTTGTTTGTTTGTTTGTTTGTTTGTTTGAACGCGCTAATCTCCGAAACTACTGGTGCGATTTGAATAATTCTTTTTTTGTTGGATAGTCTATTTATCGAGGAAGGCTATAGGCTATCAACATAATAATATTAAGGGGGTTGTAAGCGGTTAAAAGGGGGGTAAAAAGTTACTTTTCCACGCGGACGAAGTCGCGGGCGGCCGCTAGTTTAGAAATGAACCGATAGATGGCGCTGTGTCCAATTACATCACGCAAGCGTTTCGTGTTTTCGGTTTACCTATAAGCCTTGTCGTTGTATATAGAAGTTATCTCTTTATAAATAGTATAGATATAGAGACTAAGAGCGGTTTTAGGAGACATCAGTGAGGAGAGTTTGATTCATAACACATCTAGCGTGTTTTATTTGAAACTAGCGGCCGCCCGCGACTTCGTATGCGTGGTTAATTATTGACACTTACCGTCATATTTTGGACAATCCACACAATATATTTTATAATTGTAGCCTATGTGTATTCTGATGATAAGCTATATTGTGGTAAAGTTTCATTCAAATCCATTTAGTAATTTTTACGTGAAAGAGTAACAACAATCCATACTCCTTACAAAATTCGCCTTTATAATAGTAGTAGATCACGCATCACCTTGACCTATCGTTCTGTCAGTACTGTTTGTCAGATATGTTGACACTTGACAGGACAATACGAGGGTTGCAAGGAACACGATTATGTTATTTTGAAGGTAAAAAAACTAATGTTAAATTTCAAATGCCAAAGGATGATTGATTTGGTCTTAAGCTATAACCTTCTAAGGCCTAGACAGCAGACACAATTGTAAATCCATTATAATACATATAATACACTGAGATTCTTTATTCTAAAAATTATGACCCTCTACCCAAACTTTGTCTAACAGAAATCGCTACTAGCGATAATACTGCCCTATTGTACTCTCTTTGTTGTTGTATCTCATACCTGAATTTGGATTTGCGCAAAATAATAGGTTGGGAAAGCCTTTTCGCATTATATATCTATACATCTTGCTCAGTTCGTAACGCCCCGTTGGTGTACGGTTTAAGTACCGAAGACGTGAGTTTGATTTTCGGGTCGAGAAAAAAGTTGTTTCGTATTTCTCGAACAAAGCTCGAGTTTGTGATCTCCAATCCGTACGAAGTAAGCTTGGTAATTAGGCCTAACCCCATCATAGTAGCGATGACTTGATTTCTATGATGGAGGCCTTTGCCCTGCAGTGGGACAGTATATAGGCTGATACTTTTATGCTTAGTCCTAGAAAGTAACCACACATAACCCTATGGAGCTTGTTACTTAGTAAGGCCAGCCTGTGCTTATTAGCTGTCAAAAACAACAATGTAACTGCGGTCGTAAACGCCCCGTTAACCCCCTACAAAGTTGGCCGCCGCACACAAAACAACAGAATGTGTGTCATACCGACACAATCGCCGATCCGGTTGTCAAGTGCCGAGGATGTTAAGGCCACCGCGGGCTTCTTCACTCGTGATGGGACAATGCCGAGTTAATCTTCGCTATCTATATTATTTATGAATTAATTAATTCTAAGACAACGTCATATAGGTAAACCGAAAAAGCTAAACACTTGCGCGATGTAATAATATTTGTTGACCAACGCCATCTGAATGGTAGGTATTTTTTGAAACTAATGTCCCGAAACGTAGTGAGGACGGGCCGCGACACTGAACAAACCCAAGTGTTCACCACACCACGAATGTTAGTCCAGGGTGGCGATCCCACGACCTTTGGTGTATGAGGTAGGGTCACTTAATGCGCCATCAGTCAGTCTAATTCAGGTGTGAAAAAAATTTTTATTTTACGTACCTATTTACCAAATAATACCAAAAGTCGTAAAACAAATGTTATTAAAAAAGGTTGTTAAAATACGGGGTAAAAGGGATGTAGGTAAGTATAGATACAACCAGTATAAGTATTTTCAAAAATAGGACATAACGCCATTTAAAGCATATTTTATTGAGGCCCTTGACCGCAAGATTTGTCCACAAACACGATATTATACTGCTTATACTAAATACACAAAATTATATGTAATTAAAATAGCTGTATAATCGTTTCAATTAACTTAATGGCACGTTCTTCTATCAGTTATCTGTATTATGTTATAAGCAAGATTTGCATATTTAAATAATTTTCTAAGAAAATATGAATATTTTGTTGGAAAATCCAATAAGTTATTTAATATCGCTTGACTGGATGATTAAGTTAACAGTCTTATTTTATTATTTAAAAAAGATGAATAGGTAAGGTAATAGTTAGTCGTTTATAGAGTTATTGATCATAATCATCTATATGTCTTTAAGGGTTAAAGAGTAGTAATATTTCGGTGTAATATATGTATTTAAGTATTATATTAATGTGTGTTTCCTCTGTTGTCTGATATCTGTAACTTAAGTTATTTAGTACGTAGTAAGGTCAAGTGTTGAGATGTTGGGTGAATTTATTTATTTTATTGGAAATGTCTATAGTCATAGGTACTAAACTGTATTAGTTCAGATGGAGCGGGTCTACCCCGAAGTAGCCTTTTCACTCTTTAAAAAATCTGACTAAAGATGAATGATTCCGATAATGTACTTGTCAAAAAGAAATCGATAACTCATCAATCGATAAAACCACCGCCCTAACTTTACATAATCCATAGCTTAGCGTAAACCCGTGACAATCCGAATGCCTATTTTAGATAAAATATACAAGTTATGCACACTTTACACGACATTGTACGCTTTATGTACAAACCACTGGATCGTTACATAAGTACATAAGCTATCGCGGCCAGGGGCAAGGCTTGACATATGTAATACCTACACTGGTATTTAAATAATAAATTAGTATGTAATGTACTTTAGTATGCAGGTCCTTAAACAGTTGTGCCCATTTAAGGGTTAATGTTAAACGGATTTTATTCTTCTGCCCGGAAAAATACTAATATACAGGTTGTATCTGTAACGTTGAGATCCCTTTCAACCAGCCTTCTACCTATTTATTTTTTTAAGTGGCAGACATGCAGGCAGATTCACCTGATGGTAAGCGATGCCGTTACCCAAAGGCACATGCAACACCAGTAGAGTCAACAAGTGCGCTTTTAACCTTTAACCCCCTTTCCCCTCAATTGGGCCACAGGTACCCTCACTCACATCGACGAAACACAGCGCAGGGGGCACTTTTTCAATCCGGTCTTCTGTGAAGACAAATAAGAAAATAAATTAAGATTAAAACGAATAAATTAAATAAAAATTATTAAAAGATAAGTAGCTCTTTAAATAATTAAATACCTTTTAAAATTACCTTTAATTAATTGAAAGGGCTTTTAAATTATCCTTTTCGGGTTGCTTTTTCGGTATTATAACACCGTCATTGGTTTTTATATTATATTGTGATAAATTAATGACATTTAAACCAAATTTTCTTGCAGCCACAGGAGCTTGGAGTCACAAAAGCCAATTTGAAAAATCCAAAGGTGCATACTCGGATGCGAATCTACGACGTCCCACTATGAGGCCCACATTCTTTTCCACTAACTGCTGAACTCAGAGACGTTAAATTTTGGCCTTTATTTTAACGTCGTAAGACCCATGAACTATTTTAAAGGCAAAAACAATTGTTTTATCAGACAACAGAGGAAACACAAATACAGTGTTTCCTCTGTTGTCTGATATCTGTAACACAAGTGCTTAAGCTACTTAGTACGGAGTTAAGTCAATGTATGAGATGTTGAGAGAATTAATTTATTTAATTATAATAAAATGATCATTAAGGTTAAATGACTTCTCTGAGTGTGGCAGTAAGCAACCAGCGCTCTAAAAATACCCTTACCCGTAACTCCTCAAATTTTCACTGACTCGGAAACACCAGTGGGAAAAAGATCTCGGAGACCATTGGGAAACTTGTCGTCCCTTGCATAATATCGCCGAAGCCGCAAAGGGTCCAAGACGCTCGAGCTCCTTTGGCTTGACATGCCAAAGAAACTTTGATGTTGGCTAAGATGTGTTTGAGGTCAGTGAGCAAGGGCATGTTGCTTGTAGTGTAGACTAGTGGATGCCCGCAGCTCCGCTTGATACTTTTCAGAATGTCCGATTCCCAAAATGTCTAACGGTTTCAGAATGTCCGTTTCTTGTAAAGTCCAATTTCCCGGAATGTCCAATTTTTATTTAAGTTTCTTTGTTCAGAAATTCTCAGTGTCAGCCAGACCAGAGTCCAGTCTTCAGTCTGGAGGTTGGTGGTCTTGTACCCCCGTACCTCAGAAAGCATGTTACGTCGTTGCTCTTGCGCACGATTTCCAATCGTATTAAGAGGGTACTGAACAGTCTGGGCTCCAAAAACAGAGTAACCCTACGTTGGGTACCAGGACACTCTGAAATCGTAGGCAACGAGAAAGCCGACGAGCTAGCAAGGGAGGGAGCATCATGCCCGGTACAATCCCCGGAACCAATACTAGGCATACCCAGGTGCACCACCAGACGCTTGCTAAAAGAGTGGTCGATCGAACAGAGCAAGGAGCACTGGCGGAGATCGACAGGTCAAGCACATGCTAAGGTCCTTAATCACAGGATTCTCCAACAAGTTCTCGCTTGAGGCTATAATGCTATCTCGCGAACAGTTGAGGATCCTCACAAGAACTATCACAGGTCACTGTAGACTGAACAAACACGGCTTCAGAACGGACTGACCGTGGAGTCTACATGCAGATTCTGCAAAACAGAGGATGAGACACCCATGCACATCCTCTGTCATTGCGATGCCCTCGGGCACTCAAGAAGCCGAACCCCTGGGCAGCTACTACATCGGCCCGGAGGATGTTAAGGCTATCGCTCCCAAGGCTATTACACGGTTCATGATGACCGTGGGCCTAGGAGACGATCTCTTAAAGGGAGCGGAGGACACAATAGATCTTATTGGTCGCAGTGTCCACTCGATAAGAACGCTTCCGAACTTACAAATCTATACTAATATAATAAAGCTAAAGAGTTTGTTTGTTTGTTTGTTTTGTTTGTTTGTTTGTTTGTTTGTTTGAACGCGCTAATCTCCGAAACTACTGGTGCGATTTGAATAATTATTTTTTTGTTGGATAGTCCATTTATCGAGGAAGGCTATAGGCTATCAACATAATAATATTAAGGGGGTTGTAAGGGGTTAAAAGGGGGGTAAAAAGTTACTTTTCCACGCGGACGAAGTCGCGGGCGGCCGCTAGTAATAATAATAATAAGAGGGTTAGGGATTTAAGAGTGTGTTTGCGCACACACCTGAGCACTAAAATATCCTGCGTACACGATTGGTCAGATGTGTTTCCCACTAGGACACCAAAACTTTTTTTTATAAATTCCTGTGATTCCAGAATTAATTAAAAATAAACGGTAACTTAACGTTCGGAAACCATTTTCACGTGAAAAGCGATTTTAATGAAACAACAAAAGTCTAATTTTATGGTTTCAAAAAGATTATGATTTTAATTAATTCTGCGGTCGAAAATTATAATTTTCTCTTACGCAGTAAGGTGTTATAATCAAGGTGTGGATTTTGAGCTATTGCAATTTCGTTCAATACCCACGAGAGTAAATTGATTAGCTTAGAAATAGTACCCACTCTTTCTAAGCTAATCAATTTACTCTCGGAATGTTTTTTTTTTTTACAATGAAGCTGTCAAACGAGCAGACGGCCCACCTGAGGGTAAATGATCACCGCCAAACGCGGACATTTGCAGCATTCGTGGCACCATCGTTGGCTAACTACAGAATGTAGTTAGTAAAATTGTGAACCGAGCTATCTATACCTACACCGTAAATTTTTTAGTTAAAATTTTTTACCTCAAAATAAGTAATACAAATAAAGCTCCTTTAGCATGTTTGATCATCAAAATAAGCACAATAAAATCAGCTTTTTTTATAATTTTTCGCGTTGCATTATACAAATCTATAATATAAAAATGAATCGCAAAAGGTGTTGGTAAGCGCATAACTCAACAACGCCTGGACCAATTTGGCCAAATCTTTTTTTAAAATGTTCGTTGAAGTTCAAGGATGGTTTTTACGGCGAGAAAAATTAGAATTACTTTTCCACGCGGACGAAGTCGCGGGCGGCTGCTAGTACTTGATATTAACGGGATTAAACGCGAGGACATTTAAAAATAAGTATATTATAGCAATTACTGCTTGACGTTTTGACTGCGTTACAACTGCCGTGGTCACAAACGGACTGGAGGCGCACGGCCGTCCGCTTACTTTTGCTTGATCCGGAATTAAACCCACAACCCCGAGATCACTGGCCGGTCGGGAGCGCACTTGTGACTCTAGGTACTGGTGTTGCAGGTATCTATGCGCGGCGAAAATCGCTTACTATCAGGTAATCGGCTCCTCAGCCATAGAAACAAATCACCTAAAAACAAAAACCATTAGACCATAAGGGACCACTACGACCTACAAACCTTCAAGAAAAGGGCATATCTCGCTCTAAAAGGCCGGCAGCGCACCTGTGAAGCCCCTGGAGTTGCAGGTGTTCATGGGCGACGGTAATCGCTTAACATCAGGTGATCCGTATGCTCGACTGCCCCCTATACTATAAAAAAAGGGGAAATAAAAAAAATAAAGAAAGATTTTTTAAAAGCCATTTTGTAAACTTTAAGATTTCCGACTTACCGCTCTTAGGCACGGCAGTAACGAGGCCGGTAGTTTAAGAATCCGTCGTGTTTAAAACTGCTCTCACGGCCATGACCTTCGCTCGCAGCCGCGAGTGTTATGACATGCTAATTACAGTGTCAACACACCGCGCATTATGTACACGCATTTGCATAGTTTTACCTATGTATGACATATTTTCACCCGTTTAACTTTCGGTATTGAATCTTAAAATTCTGAGTTATTGTCATTTTTAACCTCCGATACAGAAATTAGAGCGTACCGTAGAGACATTGCCAGTCTTAGTGTTCTCTCATCATCATCATTTCAGCCAATAGACGTCCAAAGTTCTCCACACAGATCGGGCCTGTGCCACCCGCATCCAATGGACTCCCGCGACCTTCACCAGATCGTCGGTCCACCTGGTGGGAGGCCTGCCACGGCTGCGGCTTCCTGCGCGTGGCCTCCACTCAAGGACCTTTCCACCCCAACGGCCGTCTGTTCTCCTCGCAATGTGCCCTGCCCATTGCCACTTCTCAGCCACGCAATTTTTTGGGCTATGTCCCAAATGAATGTATGTGTTAGTGTTCTCTACCGCCTTTATAATGGGGAATGCTCTGATGAGTTATTCGAACTAATCCCATCGGCCCCTTTCCATGCCCGAGCCCGAACATCACGTGCTGGACAGCGTTGTCATCCGCGTTCCATCCAGACAATGCCGGCGCGCACCAAGAGGTTTAGCCTCTCATTCCTGCCCCGAGCCAACAAATCATGGAATGCCCTTCCAGTTCATGTGTTCCCTTCTTCGTACAATCCTGGGTTTTTCGGCGGGGCGTGAAACGGCATCTCAAATTATAAATTTTATAACTGTTACAAAGATAACAAATACGATCTTAAAACACTATTAAATTGTCTCGCATTCCGTAATATGGTGGGTTCTTCTATGGTGGTTTCCACAGAAAACCAGTGTCATGGCTATCCGCCGTGACAAAACAGCTGAGTTGAATCCATTTTGGTGACACGTCACGTAAAATGTCACATTTGTTTTTTTTAATTGTTGTATTTTTCTTTTGTTACCAAATAAATTTTTATCCTATTCTATTCTATTAATATTGCGACAGCACTTAAATTTACAGTTATCTAAAATACTTACTTTTGTAACAAGAGACAAATAGATACTATCTCTTAATAGGACTGTATTGAAATTTAACCTCAGATAAATATCTAAGGCACGCAAACACACAATTAGTGATGTGCCTATTACACCAGTGTGACAAAACGATTGAACGAGGTCAGCACTAGCTAATTGGTCATGACCAAATGTACGTCATTTGTTCAAACAATTTAAAGTGTCCTTATAGAGAAGTAGGTATTTTAGTTTAGCTCTCTTAGGCCCAATCCGATTGTCCGAAAATAATGACCTTTATACGAGAAAAATAGAGCGCCCTCATTTCAATATTAGTACCACTTTGTACCGATAGATGGCGGTGGGTGTAGATTGCTTCGCGCTAGTGTTTTGTCTTTTCGGTTTGTATAAAGGATTTGTCGAAGTCTTCTTTTGAAATTGAGCTCTCCATAAGAAATATAGGTAAGTAGATAAATTTACGATTTATCGCGGGAATATCATACAACCATGATATAGAAGCGTTATTCTCAGAAAAGATTGGCAAACGTTGGGAATCGTGTCAGCGATCGACTGTCGTTTTTTTCTTTGTACCTACAGCCACACATCAAAGTACCTATACAAATCTGTCAAATTTCTTCAATCGACTCTCATCATACTGTCATACACAATCAATAATTGAGGAAATTCGACAGGTTGTGGTAACTTGATATGTAGCTGACTGTACTGAAAGTACCATAAATACCCAGACCCACTCAAAATTTCTGTCTCATTAACAAACAAACGTTTCTTGATGAAACAGATGTTATATATCCCGCGATCCTTGCGTCTCGATCGGCGCTCAAACCACGACGCTAAATGGTTCGTCAATCAGTTAATATCAGTGTCAAATCAATTCTCTTTGAGAAATATTAAATTAAGAATAAGTTAAGTTGTTTTATTCAACCCCCTGAAGGATAAAACATTGATAAAGTTAAGAGAAAGTCAAACATTTCTCAGAATACCTAATTCTTATTTTTATATAAGTGTACCACTTTCCTTTTTCGTTTCGTATCAGCATAGATTACTTTCCAAAGAAATTAAATTTATCTGTTGACATTATGTAGGTAAGTACGTACAGCCACACATCAAAGTATACAAAACTGTCAAATTTCTTCAATCGACTCTCATCTTACTTTCAAACAAATAAGGTTGAATATCAATTGGAAACAACCTGATGTGTGGCTGTCTGTACATAAAATACATTAAGATATTGTTATTCTTGGATAAAAATATGATACTCACAATAAACTGAGTCAGTTTAGGCCGAAATTAAATCTGAAAAGAAAGAAAGAATACATTAATTTTAGTCTTTATTACGAAAAATTTAATATATAAAAAAATATGTTCAATAGAGAGCGTGCTCCTTTCTAAAAGGCCGACAACGCATCAGCGACCTTTCTGATTTCGCAGATGCTTAGGTACAGTCGAGTTCAAAAATATGTATACACTTTAGGACCTTGTCACAGTACATATGTATAAGAAAACGACTTCGATTTTCTTATAAATATGTATTGTGACAAGGTCCTAAAGTGTATACATATTTTTGAACTCGACTCTACCTATGTGGGCGGCGATGATTACTTACCTTCAGGTGACCCGCCTACCCGTTTGTTGCCACTAGTATAAACATAAAAGATTTTCGCAGGTACATTAGTTATGCAAAATATTTTTATGTCCTGTTAGTCCCGTACCGTCCTAAATTCGTAGCAAATGAGTATGCTACGGACTACGACTCGTAGCATTGCTACAGCATTTCTCCGTGCTGCAATAAAATGCCCGTGAAAAATATAATATACTAGTGGCCCGCCCTCACTTTGTTTCGGGACAGTAGTTCCACTGTCTACCAATAGATGGCGCTGGACGCTGATTGTATCACGCTAGTGTTTCGTGTTTTCGGTTTACCTATAAGCAGTGTGGAAAATGAGATTAACCTCTTTATAAATAATACCTATTATTATTATAACTCAGTGAAGCTGCTCTAGCGCTGTGTGAGTAAGGATACCGGAGTCCAATCTGTGTACAGCCTAATCCTATCTCACTAATCTAAACTAATATTATAAGCGGGAAAGTGTGTCTGTCTGTCTGTATATTTGTATTGCTTTTACGGCCAAACGGAGCGACGAATTGATGTGCTTTTAGAGTGAAGATAGTTGAAGGGATGGAGAGTAACATAGGCTACTTTTTGCCCCTTTCTAACAGCCCAACGTGAGCGAAACCGCGGGCAAAAGCTAGTATATTATAAACGTGAAAGTTTATAAGTATGGATGGATGGATGTTTTTTCCTCTTTCACGAAAAAAATACCGAATGGATTTTAATGAAACTTTACTACAATATAGCTTATACATCAGAATAACATATAGGCTACAATTTATAAAAATATATTGTGTGGATAACTAACTCCACGCGTACGTAGTCGCGGGCGGTCGCTAGTAATAATATAATAATATAAATAACTCAGTTCCAATATAAGATGTTGCAAGAAAAATACCAACAACAATAGTGATTTATTATACATTCCACATTATACCTTCGTGTTCCGTTCAGATGCGCGTTGATGCGCAGTAGCACATATTACGTGCTAATGGAAACTTTAAATCTTATTGTATCTATTGCAACGGAATGCATTAAATGCATGAGTTTGCGCAACACACGTGTTCATAATAAAAATGCATTAATTAATGGGTAAATCCATACATCCAATAATAGGTATAAATGTGTTACCCTGTCTGTCTGTCTTTCAACCACTTTTTTATGTGATAGGTTGCAGACGAGCAAACGGATCACCTGATGGTAAACGATGGCTATTAATTGCTGATGGTAATTTTAATGTTTGGTACACACTTAGTAAGATCGCCGACATTGTATTTGTAGATTACCATATTAGCATTAAGTTCTGTAGTATTTTGTGCAATAAAGAGTATTTATCTACAGTGTAAAGTATAAGAGTGTACATAGGTTAGTTTTCTAATTAGGATCTTCAGGACCAGCCGGGCTAACATGCGCGAAATTCCGACCGCCCAGCGTTCAAAACCTACAATTCATTCATACCTAGAAGTGCGTTCTCTTTCTATCGCAAGCAACTGTCGCGCATGCGTCGCCGCTCGCTCGAGATTTTCTACTAATTGGCCCCTCCGGAGGGGCCGCCGCATGTACATACTTGCAAGTTCGATACCTACACGCGGAGTGAGACAGGCCTGCTCAGACTGAGCAATGAGCGGGATAGAATCGCATGAATTCGCATGTTAGGCCTACTTATGTGGAACTCCTGCAGCCCGTTTAATCTACATAATATAAGACATATCACTATTAGCGCCTTAGAAGAAGTTGGTGAATACGTTGAGCAGTTACCTGATGACATGCGCACTAGCAAAAGTTGGACCCATTGAGTGATGGAATAGGGGATAAAGAATATGAAAGTCCTCAAAGTCAGGGTTGGGGTAGGATTAGAAATAGAAATATTGTTTATTAAATTTGAGTCCATACAGAACATATATGATTGCTGCCCAAAGTAACTAATTGAAAAGGACAAAATCGCGGGCAACAGCTAGTTCATGTAACTTAGTCATAACAACCACTATTCAGTGTAGTAAGTATGTAAGTAGGTGTATTGTTAACGGAAATGTCAGTATATTTTATTGTATACAATTCCTAGGAAATGTATGTAATTTCTAACAACTCGGAAATGTGTAAAATAAACAATTTATGGGGTAACCCACACCACTTACAAATAGAAATGAAATTTTAATTAATGTGGCATCTTTTTTTTTCAGTGGTAGGTGGCAGACGGATCACCTGATGGAGCCATTGCCGCCGCCCATAGACACCTGCAATACCAAGAGTCCCAAGTGCGCTGACAACCTTAAACCCTCGTTCCCCCAATTAGGCCTCTGGTACCCTCACTCACTAGATGAAACAGAGCAGTCGATGCGTCTCGCCTATCTTCTGTGAGGCCGTGGTTATCACTCCGTTCGAGCCGACCCATTCATACCGCGTGGCTCTCCCACGGAAAAACTCACTAAGTCCAATTTATTTAAAAGCAAAATTCTTATAAACACACCAGAAACAATCTGAAAAACTTCCTTGCCCGGACGATTCTTGTAAAAATTTCAAAGATGATATTTATAGCTACCGAAGTTTCGTCCGAGTCCTACCGTCCTCCGTAAATACTGCCTGGAGACAAGTGATTTCATAATACGATACTTTTATGTAAGCCCCACAAATGGTTCTATGTTCAGGGAAAACTTGGACCGCGAGTTTCAGACCCGCTCATATTCTAGAAGTTCTCCTTATAAAATTGGTATTTTACGAGATCGGGAACTATAAGATATGAAGTCTAGATGCAAAAAGAAGTGAAATTCTGTGTTTTTGGAAAATGACATGTACCTACTTATAAAGAATAATGCTAAAGTTTAAAGATCTATTTAATTTACTTATAAACATATTTAAGTGCATGTAATGAACTATGATGGCCTGCGGTATTTCCGGACAGATAAAACTTGCAAAATTTAAAAAAGAGAGCTCCTTTTTAAAAGTTCGGCGGCGCACTCATCTGGTGTCGGTCCATAGGTGGCGGCAATCACTTACCATCAGCTGATCCATCTGCTTGTCTGCCCCCTATTATTAGTATAAACAATATTATGTAATTCTATTCCATAACCACGGGCAATTGCCAAAAATAATTATGTTGATTGACTTTTGGCAGGCGTGTGTGTGGCCGAAGTCAACACGTGGAGGCCCGTTCTATGTACACTTTATTCTAAATGTGATGTGACATCAGCCGGCGACTATCCCTGTATACACTACTAGTGGCCCGCCCTCACTTCGCTTCGGGACCGTAATTCAGAAATGAACCAATAGATGGCGCTGTGTCCAAATACATCGCGCAAGCGTTTCGTGTTTTCGGTTTACCTATAAGCCTTGTCGTTGTCTATAGAAGTTATCTCTTTATAAATAGTATAGAAGATAGAAGATGGAGTGTAGCCAAGGACAGTCCCCGGTTAGTGCAGGACTATTGAAAAGAGTGGATAATAAAGAAACCGGGCTTTTAGGTTGGGTGCTAGTGCTATTATTATGTGTCAGTATTGTCCCAATCCCTATATCATAAAAAATCTAACTTGCTTCAACCAATTGATAACTCTTACATCATATTTTCAAACACATTTGGTTGATTATCAATTGAGGAAATTTGACATACAATAACGCAATAACTGTCTTTACATTACGTCAGATAATCTCTACAATAGGCCAGATTAACACCATGTAAACACATCGTCATTAGGCCGCAGTACATTAATAGATTAATTATAAATGCAAATCGGGAGAGCGATCACCTATCCGCGTGTGTTTATCAATTACACCCTAATTAATTGAGAATGATGTGTTCGTGATGTGTTTGCGCAGCGGTGTGTCAACAGTGATTGGTCAGAGTCAACATAGGCGGTTCAGTAATCTTATATACGCATCTGACTGCCTCGGTGGCGCAGTTGGTAGTGGGTGACCACGGACGTATATATAGCTTTGACAAGGGGGGTGTCTCACATTGCAAAACAATTACGAAAGTACAATTCAAGGACCGGCTGGACCCAGCGTGCTTTATTACATGTACGCATTCTTGAAGAACGTGAGGTTGATTTGTTGATTTGCCATCCCAGGGCTATCTACAATTTGCTACCCAGCCAACCTTGCCGACCCCTTAATTAAGTCGCCTTTGGCTATAGCCGATGCAACCTTATGTCAAACACTATAAAGCTGCTGTTTTTCTGGCAGGATAGCGCATTTAGTAGTGACCCTGCTTTATATGCCAAAGATCGTGGGTTCCCCACCCTGGACAAACATTCGTGTGATAAACACTTGTGTTTGTTCAGTCTCTGGGTGTTTTAAATGTATTTAAGTGTTATATTTGTGATCCTCTCTTGTCTGATATCTGTAACACAAGTGCTTAACCTACTTAATAAGGAGTCAGGTCAATGTAAGAGATGTTGTGTGAATTTATTTATTTTATTTTATTTTAAAGTGACTGCTGTGCTTGAGGTCCCCGGAACGGACCCAAGTTTTGTATAGCTGGAGGCACGAAAGTATAGCGATGACCGTTATTTTGCGCACTTTTTTTTTTTATGTGATAGGTAGCAGACGAGCAGGTGGATCACCTGATGGTAAGTAATTTCCGCCGCCCATGGACAAAAAAAAAGAAACTTGTAAAAAAGAAGACTTTCTATCAAAATTGGTTTCTGCGCACTCAAGGTCATAACTACACTTTCTTGCCTCGGACTATACCTGCGTTTTTCCGTTCAGAAATTCTCAGTGTCAGCCCGAAATCTGAAAGTTGGCGGTCTTGTACCCCTTTCCTCGGAAAGCACGTTAACCATTAACCAGGCTATGTACCATATGAGACCACCAGATTTTGAACTTTATGCAGTTATGATAAGGTTGAAAACCAATGAAAAAAAAATGTCTAGTTGCCTGGTTAAGGGTTATGCCGTTGGTCCTGCGCCCGATCCGAATGCGGATTACGAGGATAAGGGAATAGAGTGTAAGTACCTGTGTTTGCGCAAACACTTGAGCACTATAATATATCCTACGTACGTGGCTAATCGTTAAGACTGGCTGCCGTAGTCGGATATCGGTTGGAGGATTTGTTTTTATAAGCATCTTTCCAAGTGGTGGGGTCCAGAGCTGGAAAGACTGCGAACTAAGGTGAGAAGGAAATTTAATAGAGCCTACAATACACGCGATGACAATGATTGGGACGCGTACATAGCAGCGAAATCACACTACAAAAAGCGCATCAGATACTGGAAAGCGAACTCTTGGAGGAATTTCAGCGAAGAGATTGCTTCCAACCTACAGGCAAACCGGGTAAGAAAGACTCTAGCGAAGGGGGGCACCCCTGAGCTGGGACTCCTTAAAAGGCCAGACGACACTATGTCTACCAGCACCTCGGAAACACACGAGATACTACTAAATGCACACTTCCCAGGGTGTCAGTTCAACACCTTACAAGACACCATAGTAGAAGACCGCATACCTTCTGAACAAGATTGGAACACTGCATACAAGGTGATCACACCAAAAAAGGTAGAATGGGCCATAAACAGTTTCCAACCGTTCAAAGCTGCGGGAGCAGACAACATCTTTCCTGCACTCTTACAATGGGGAGGTAAGACCATAATAGAACACCTCACCATTATCTACCAAGCCTGCCTTGCAAAGAACTACACCCCAAAGAGCTGGAGAGAAGTTAGGGTGCTCTTCATACCTAAGCCAGGTAAGGCCAACTACACTGATCCCAAAGCCTTCAGACCTATCAGTCTAACATCCTTCCTCCTAAAAACCCTGGAGAGACTCTGTGATAGAGAACTAAGAGGGGGAGCCCTACTCGATATCCCTCTAAGCAAACACCAGCACGCATACAGCGCAGGTAAATCTACAGAATCGGCTCTTCATCAAGTGGTAGGTAAAATAGAAGCAGCCATTCACGACAAGCTCATCTGTCTAGGATGCTTCATTGATATAGAAGGCGCCTTCGACAGAACTAACTACTCCAGCATCAGACAAGCTCTGGTAAGACACAACGCTCCAAAAACTATAACCGAGTGGATTATAAACATGCTAAATAGTAGAGTAGTCAGAGTAGCAGGTGCGGCAACAAAGGGAGCAGTGGTGGTGAGGGGATGCCCCCAGGGAGGAGTCCTGTCACCCTTACTGTGGAACTTAGTGGTTGACGACCTTCTCAACAGGCTAAACTCGAAGCACTTCTACACGGTAGGATATGCTGACGACCTGACAATTTTACTGACAGGGTTCAAAGCAAGCACCGCATGCGTAATAATGCAAGCAGCACTTAAAGAGGTAGAAGACTGGTGCAAAGAACATGATCTAAAGGTAAACCCCAGCAAAACAGAGTTGGTAATGTTCACCAACAAACGCCAGCTGGGAAATTTCACTCTACCAAAACTCTTTGGGTCAGATCTACAACTGTCAAATGAGGTAAAGTACCTAGGGCTTACCCTGGACAGCAAACTTAACTGGAGCAGCCATGTTGAAAAGAAACTAAAATCTGCCAGTATAGTCCTATGGCAATGCCGCCGGATGGTAGGGAAGCGATGGGGTCTATCACCAAAGATTTTCAAATGGCTATACACTGTTGTCATCAGACCAATGGTAACCTATGGAGCAGTAGTCTGGTGGCCCAGGACGCTTAAGTCGACCTGCGCAGACAAGCTACAAAGATTCCAGAGGCAGGCATGCTGTGCCATGACAGGTTGTATGAAAACCACTCCCACAGCGGCGATGGAAATCATGCTCAACCTACAGCCACTACACCTGATAGTACAACAGGAAGCGGCTCTCAGTGCACTAAGACTTAAACAGCAAGGCCTCGTCAAGTTCAGACAGGTAAAGCATCTTAATAACCTCATAGAAGAATGGGCTGACACTCCTATGTTAGCAGCACCATGTGACAGAGTGGAGACAGTACACATCTTCGACAAAAGGTACAAGATACATCTGATCGAAGAAGAAGACCCTCGGATTCCCCATAAGTCGCTTATGATTTTTACAGACGGCTCAAAACTGACAAAGGCACGGGGACGGGGGTCTTCTCCGAAGATCTGAACATAAACATCGCAGTACCACTAGGAGAACATAATACTGTCTTTCAGGCAGAATGCATGGGCATCCTACTGGCAGCAAAAGCGATCACAGCGAGGAAGGTAAAGAACCACATCATAAGAATCCTCTCGGACAGCAAATCAGTACTGCAGGCCCTTAGTAGTTTCACCATCAAGACCGGCCTAATAAAGGAATGCCACCAGATGCTAAATGAGGTGGGTCTCCACAATGAACTGTTCCTACAATGGATCAAAGGACACAGCGGCAGCAGAGGTAATGATGCAGCTGACGAACTTGCAAGAAGAGGATCCAGTATGTCCCCGTTAGGACCGGAGCCCATACTCCCTCTCCCCCAAAACTGGCTGAAAGGTAAAATCTTGAATCATACCAAAATTCTACACAACAGCTACTGGAGCAGTCTAGAGGAATGCAGACAGGCGAAACTTACTCTACCGCAACTGGACGCCCGTCTCTCTAGGCAATTTCTACAGCTAAACAAGTCAAGCCTACGTTTGGTGACGTGTGCTCTGACGGGTCATGGCAACTTTAACAAACATCTTTTCAACCTAGGTGTTACAGACAGCCCTCTATGCAGAGCATGCATGGAGAAGGACGAGACAGCCGCCCACATCCTGCTGGAGTGCAGAGGGGTGGCCAGCTGCCGGGCGCACTACCTGGGTAATCCAGGTAGTCTCCGGGAAATCTTCAGCAGCGCGAAGGCGCTGGCAGGTTTCCTGGAAGAACTTGGCTGGTTGGAATGAAGACCGGCCAACGTCACCCTCCGCATGCGAAATGGGCACAGTTGAAGCCTAATTGCGGAAAAGCCCGTACGAAGAAGAAGAAGAAGAAGAAGAAGCATCTTTCCGGTACTTATGTAGTTTGTAGTACGTGTGTTGTAGCTTTCGAAGTTGAAACACTGGGCCCGTGGAGGCCCGACGAACTCTTTGTATTCCGTGACGTAGCTAAGCGTTTAAAAGTTTAGCAGCTCATATCTCCGCACCATTAAAAAGTGGAACTCGTTGCCATCCCATATGTTTCCTCTGTTCTACAATATGGACTCCTTCAAACGAAGCGTGAAGAAGCATCTCGCGGGCCAGTATGGCAGTGCCAACGGTTGTGATGCCGTGGTATCTCGTCCGTTGTAACTGCAACATGGGCTCACCTCTTGCTTATCATCAGGCTGAGGTGAGCCAATATACTGAGCTAATACATAAAAAACGCCTTGTTGGTCTAGTGATTTAAGTACCGGGCCGTGATCTCGGGGTCCCGGGTTCGATTCCCGGGTCGAGCAAAAGTATGTTTCGAATTTTTCGAACATAGCTCGGGTTATCCGCATTAGGAAACAGTGGTGATTAAGCCTAATCCCATCATAGTAGCAATAACTTGATTTCTATGATGGAGGCCTTTGCCCTGCAGTGGGACAGTATATAGGCTGATACTTTACTTTTTACTTTACTACATAAAAAAACATGAAGTCAGGTTCCAAAGGCGCTGGATATTTCAAATCTATACGCATCGCGCGTTATAATACCACTAAATGCGCGTGTAGAAGTATACATACCTACATAACAAAGACCTAACTATTCTCATACAAACTCAAAGTCATTTAACTGACTACGAAGAGAGCTAAGACTGAAGGCAAGTTTGAATTAGCAAGTTTCCAAGTTTTAGTTTCCTACGATATAGGATGGTATTCGCAAAGACGTCCCAAAGTGCCGTGGGACAGCCAAGCTTCGGCATGAAAGTGATATCCCGGCCTCACAGAAGACCGGCGTGAGGCAGCGCCTGCGCTGTATTTCGTTGAATGAGTGAGCGTACCAGAGGCCCAATTGGGGGAAAGGGGGCTTAAGGTTGGCAGCGTACTTGTGACTACAGGTGTTGCACCAAAAGTTGTTTACTTACTACAAGTTGGGTAGGTACCCAAAGTTGGTTACAAGTAGGTACCTAAATCACAAAATACATAGAATGCTGGCTGCCAACAACGCTTCGTGACACCGAGAAAGTCTATTCGAACGTGTGCAGGAGAGATAGGATACGATATACTGCCTAGCTTGTAGGTCAACGAACTCTTTAATATCAATGTCAGTTACAGCACATCTATGTTTATTTAGGTAGTGATTAAAGTATAAGAGAGAGCCGTATTCAACTTGCGAACTTAACGCCCATGTCACAGAGACACCCTGTATACAGGGTTATTATACAGGGTTATTATTTGCCCACTTACGACATAAAGAGGCACATTTAGGTGCAATACGAGATGAATGTGCATACTTCTAAAGCTTAATGCCCACTCAGAGACTCTACTTATAATAACTGATACTACCGTCTTTGTGTGGTACAAGTTACAAGCTCCGGTCCGCGTGTGTGTGGATGCAAGTGGCGAGTGACAGAGGGTTATGAAAGGCCTTGGAGGAGGCCTATGTCCGAAGACGGACCATTTAAGGGCAGGGTATAAAATAAATCTGCAGATTTTTTGGGGAAAAAAAATACCCTTTCTAAAATTTTCACCACTACCTATTGATAGATAGATACAGTATTTGGTGTATAATATTTATAACGTTTTAATATTTATTGTTACAGAAGCAAATTAAGCATTACCTACTTATCTTTTTGAGTTTCTTGTTGGTTCTTCTCGGTTGAAATCGTCATTACGAATCAGCAGTAGGTTTGGCAAATGGACATAAAATAAATTGAATAAACAATTTATGATTTTAATTTTTCATAGATGTCATTAGTTAAAAATGAAGAACGCGTCATTAATTTTTTGTAATTAATCTATAGCAAGACTGCTATATGCGTTAGAATGTACAATAGCTGTACAGTAAAACATGGAAATTCCGTTAGTTTTTTTTTATGTGATAGGTAGCAGACGAGCAGACGGATCATCTGATGGCCAGATGATCCGTCTGCAATTGCCGCCGCTCAAGGACACTTGCAACACCAGTGGAGTTACAAGTGCGCTGCTAACCTTTTATCCTCTTCCCCCCGGGTGGGCCTCCGGTACCCTCACTCAAAACTTACTTCACTTTTAGTTCCTCAAAAGTCCGTTTTTATGACTTTCTTGACACATAATACTTATGTTCGTTTTTTGTCTTTTCGCTCGTGACTTGGGCCTCATACATCTGTACGTACCAGTGGCATCTTAGAGTTATGGCCCCGCCTGGCATTGAATGCTTGTGTATGGCATTGGGTATGTGCCAATGAGTGCCACTGGCATAATTGCTTTGTGCACTTGCATACGGCTGATTGCTATTCAATTGTATTTAGTAATGGTGGTAATGATTTTTATGGGACCATCATTATAATTGAGAATATTCGTAAATATCGTTCTGACAACCTCTACTTGACATTAAGCATTTTGCTTCATGTTAATTGGAGATGTCTCTTAAAACAGTTTTTTGGTTTTGGTTCATTTTGATAGAGTAAGAAAAATAATAGATAAACTCACATAACATCTTTACACATGATTTGATTTCATTCCGTTGAAATTTAATACTCATCCCATGGACAGCACAATACCAGGGAAGTTACAAGTGCGCTGCCAACCTTTAAATCCCACTTTTTACCCCGGAGTGTGCTTCCGGAACCCTGACTTACTCAGGGAACCACAGACGCTGCTTCACGCCAACTTTCTTTGAGGCTATAGTATCACTCCAGACGTACAGGCCCATATGCCTAAGCATGGTTCTCCTACATTCAAGTTATACGCAGATCAACTAAAAGTTATTATGGATCAGTTAATCTTGGATTGCCCTTGATTTGTACTGACAACCAAAGGTTAGATTGAATAATTAGTTGGATAAATTAATTTTAATTTGATGCATTCAATTTAAATAATGTTTACTGATTGATTCGTGCTCACCATCCGTATATCAAATTAAATTTAATTAGTAATACCGATGCATTCAATCATGTGGTGGATTCTCACTAAAATGTTAATTATAATAAACAAATAAATCTACACAACATCTCATACTTTGACCAGACCAGGCCTGTCCCACTCCGCGTGTAGGTATCGAACTTGCAAGTACATGCGGCGTCCCCTCCGGAGGGCCAAATTAGTAGAAAATCACGAACGAGCGGCGACGCACGCGCGACAGTTGCTTGCGATAGAAAGAGAACGCACATCTAGGTATGAATGAATAATGGTAGGCATTGAACGCTGGGCGGTCGGAATTTCGACGTTAGATTATAGTAGTCTGAGTCTTTATTTCCATAAACGGTTTTTAGAAGTGGGTCTTCTGTACCTTGTACTATTAAGTATTCTGTGACCAGACTCCGTACTACTTAGTACAGAGTTCAGAAATTCACAGAGTCAACCCATAGTCTGGAAGTTGGCGGTCTTGTAACCCCGTGCCTCGGAAAGCACGTTAAGATGTTGGTCCTGTGCCCGATGTCTCTTTGGTCGTGTCACACTCTGTGGTCACGCTGGTATCCCATCGAATTAAGATGACTCAAGGCCTTAAGACATTCCAAATTCAACAAACCAAAAAATATTGGTTAGGCTTGCTTTGAACAGTGAGCAAAAAAATGTTGGGTTAGTTTTTTAAGTACGTTTGCCACCTAAGCCTTAACTTCGATACAATAAAAGAGCTAAACAACAAATAATAATTTCCATCGTCCTGTGGCAGCGAAACTTCATGTTTATTTTAATTTACATCCCAGAATGCTGGTCCTATTTTGTCGTAGCCTTTTACCGAGCAGACTAGCCGGTCCTCGGCGTAAAAGCAATATTGGCGTGATTTAAATTGGTCGCTGTTTCTAAGCGGCTGCAGGTGCTTTGTGGACACTGATAAACATTTAGTGCTTACTTTGCGACTATTATTTTAAATTGATTGCATATTTTGGGAGGCGAGGAGATTAAATGGTTAATCTTTGTAGAAAATGATCATTGGTAAAAGCTCCACGATTCTTACACGTGTTTTAGCAATTCCCGTGCACTCTACATTGACGTCAACTTTAGAGATATCATACATTTGACCATACAAATGTCTGATTCGACTTCAATGTCGAGTGCACGAGAAGAATCCCTCTGGTCTGGAGAATATACAGGATATAGGCTGTGAACATTTGACTACACTATAACCACATTTTCTATCAATAATTCTGAACAACATCTTTTGTTCTACAACTTTCGGGAAATCATCAAAACATTTTTCTGTTGATGTTCGCTTTTAGGTCTTCCGCATTTGTGGGCGCTACGGTAACCATAACCTAATAATATTATCACAACATTATCTTCTCATTATGAAAATCATCCAAAGAACTTTATTTGCTTTTCACTTGCATGTTTTTCCGCATCATCTCATCTAATGTATTCCCCTCCCGACCAATCAACCGGCCCCGGAGTAACCCGACCCGCGTCATTCTGACATATTTTGTTAATCTAGCTGCAACTCCCAATTATTTCCACCTGATATTCAATTAACATCAACTAAGGGGTGTTTTGGGTATTGTGGTAGATGAAGGTGAAAGTATGTTTATTGTGTGGCAGGTTTTCAATTCTGTTAAAGTTTCAAACTTTTTGAAATACACCTAGCAGGTGGCTTGATGGATTTGACTCAGAAAAAAGAATTACAGAACAATTTAATCACTTATCCATATTTGGAATCACTAATAGACCGAAACGATTGATTGACGCAAACGGCCATCAAAAAGCCATTATTGATCAGATTATACCACCATCTTGTTCAAACGTTTACGAGTTACACCGGCTTAACTAAGCGAAAATTACGGCCTGCTATTGCGATGTGACGGCCAGTACAGAGTTTTAGCCATACGGAATAGCAAGGGCTGGACTCAGGGTCTGAGGTAAAAGAGTTCTGGAGCGGAGACCGCATCTAGGTAAATGTAATAGTGTAGGACGCCTTCAGGTCAGGTCAGGTGGAGTGACGACTTTCTTGATGCAAGTAGCCAAAGAGAGGTGTGTGTATCTGGTAGAGCGCAACAGGCTGACGATGACTCAGGGTCCCCGATCAAATAGGACTTAGGAAAATCCTTGGTAGAGAAGGCGAAAGGCGTCTAGGAATCTTTCTACCGATATTTTGGTTGCGGTTGCCAGTGACCAGATATATTACAGTACACAAGTGTTTCCGCAGACTCAAGTCTACAAGCACAAAATTTCCAAACTCAACTACGATTTTTCCGGGAATCGAATTAAATCGAAACGCTATGATTCGCCGAAAATAGTACCGGAGGCCCAATATGAGGGGGAAGTTAAAAAGTTGTGACTTCATTGGTGTAGAAGCTCACCATCAGGTGATCCATCTGCTCGATTCCCACCTATCACATTAAGTTGTAGGGCCCATCAAATTGCCTCAACCGGCCCTGGCTACGTCTTTTACGATCGGACAAGCCCTTATCGGGTGTTTATAGGGGGCTGCCCTGGGGACAGTTTTATTGCTTAGCGAATTTAACCTTTTGCCCGACTGCGTACACAAAAGCGGAGTAATGGTTTATCCGGGCTGTGGAAGCATTTTCATTAACTTAGTCGGAGGTAGAAACTTTTTTTTGTTTTTTTTTTATGTTAAAAAAAATGGATGTTTGTTACTCTTTCACGTAAAAACTACTGAATGGATTTAAATGAAACTTTACCACAATATAGCTTATACATCAGAATAACACATAGGCTACAATTTATAAACATATATTGTGTAGATTGTCCAAAATATGGCGGTAAGTGTCAATAATTAACTCCACGCGTACGAAGTCGCGGGCGGCCGCTAGTAAAGAGATAAATTTTATAGACATTGTCAAACCTTATATAGACGAAACACTAGCGCGATACAATCAACACCCTGCGCCATCTATTGGCAGACAATGGAACTACTGTTCCTGACCCTGCCTCTAATGCCAAAAGTCTTGAGTTTGATTCCCACCCTGGACAAACATTCGTATGATGATGGTAATTAATAATATATATTAAGTAGGTACCTATTGAGTATTTTTTTTGTAATGAGATAAGGGGCAGACGAACAGACGGATCACCTGATGCTAAGCAAATACCGCCGCCTATGGACACCCGCAGCACCAGAGGAGTCGCAAATGCGCTGTCGACCTTTTAAGAAGGAATACGCTCGCTTTTTTAAGGTTTGTAGGTCGTATCGGTTCGGAAATACCGCTAGTGACAGTTCATTCCATAGTTTTGTAGTTCGAGGCAGAAAGTTTTCAATCCTCTGTTCTCTGATATCTGTAACACAAGTGCTTAACCTACTTAGTAGGTACGTAGTCAGGTCAATGTATGAGATGTTGAATTCACCATCTTGTAATTGAAAAATTGACAATCCAACTTAATAAAGCTACATTCCTATATCGTTACACCCAGTGCTCCACCATCAGGGCTGCCAATACACTTTTTCAATGAACTCACACCATCGGGACGCAGTAAACCGACCTTTATGCCGTTGTTAAAGTGGTTTACGTGCGCGGGCGACGCACCCTTATCGGTTGTTTATTGGGGATCGCCGTGGGACGGTTTTATTGCGGGACGGAGCTATGGGGTTGGGTACAGCACTATACATTGTGCCCACATGTGTCTGCTGTGGGGTATGGAGAAATGTATAGACAGTGTTAGCGCACCTATTTTGTTGATTGTATACTCACACTAGCAGATAAGCAACGTCGAGAGAAATATTTAGTTAATGACTCTAAATTCAATAGAAGTAGACCCTGAGAAAGAACATAGGCTACTTTTTATTGCGAAAAGGGGGTTGTAAGGGTTGAAAGGGGGGTAAAAAGTTACTTTTCCACGCGGACGAAGTCGCGGGCGGCCGCTAGTAGTTTAATAAAAAAATGTACAATGAAGTGGTCTTATCGCTTATAGCAATTTTTCCAGACAACCATTGGGTATAGGAAAGAAGCAGCTTATTGGCAAAGGCAGATTATCTTGGACATATAATGCGTGGCCCAAAGTACGACCTGTTGCAACTTATAATACAAGGCAAGATCGCAGCAGCAGGGAAAGAGAAGCCCAGGAAGAAGAAGAACTTCTTGGCTTAAAAATCTGCGCCAGTGGTACAATAAAAGCACCCGTTCTCTGTTTAGAGCAGCTGTGTCAAGGTTTCAAGTCGCCATTATGATCGCCAACCTTCGTTAGAAGATGGCACTCAAAGCATAAGAATTGGCAAAGGAATAAGGCAGTGCGAAGCAGTTAATAAATGAAATGTAATTATTTAATTGACATATCAATATACAATTCGCAATTTATAGTATGCTAGGTATCACGATGCAATAGATTGATCAAACGCCGCACATGTAATGGCGTCCGTCCGCCATTTTGATTATCCATTGTGCAGTGATGGCTACTTCCGGCGCAAGCGCACGTGACCAATGTCAAGGGCGAAGGAGCTGATCTACAGCTGAGAAGTAAATAAATTGACAAAATATCACATAATTCTTAAAACATTATTCTGATGCATAGCGTGGGAGAGCCACGCTTCGGTATGAATGGGCTGGCTTGATCGGAGTAATACCAAGGCCTCACAGGAGGCCAACGTAAAGCAGCGCCTGCGCTGTGTTCGCCGAGTAAGTGAGGATAACAGAAGCCCAATCCGGGGAAAGGGGGTTAAGGTTGACATCGAATATTGTGACTCCATTGTTTTTGGTATCCATGGGTGGTGACAATCGCTTTCCATCAGGTGATCTGTCTCTTTGTCTGCTACCTAACAAATAAAAAAATTGTGTATACAGTGGACGTGCAAAGATTATCTAAGATATTAATTGTGGGAGAGCCACGCTTCGGCATGAATGGGCCGGCTCGACCGGAGTGATACCACTGCCTCACAGAAAACCGGCGTGAAGCAGCCCCAGTGCTGTGTTTCGTCGAGTGAGTGAGGGTACCGGAGGCCCACCCGGGGGGGAAGGAGATAAAAGGTTGGCGGCGCACTTGTAACTCCACTGGTGTTGCAGGTGTCCATGGGCGGCGGCAATTGCTTACCATCAGGTGATCCGTCTACTCGTCTGCTATCTATCACATAAAAAAAAATCTACTATTTTCTTCCACTAACACAATCCCATGAAATTATTCTTAAAATCTTCTTTAAAATGCTATAAGGTCCACTTTTGTTTATTTCTGTGAGTTTATTAACTTTAGCAGAGTTACGCTTTTCACACCTCGATCCAACTGAGGAAATTGCACCTAAAGCTAGTTACGTTTCCGGAATTGTAGTCCAAAGTTACCGAGCCATGGGATTCCCAAAGTCGGTGAGTAGGGTTGCTAATTCTATAATTTGTAACTAATAATTATTTAAAACTAGTAACCTGCCCTCACTTCGTTTCGGGAAATTAGTTTTAAACCAAGCCAATAGATGGCGCTGTACGTACATTACATTGCAAAAGTATTTCAGTTTAGTTACATACAAATACATTTCAATCAATTATTTTAGATTGAATCACACAATACTCATTCAGAATCAATATTTAAAAAAAATGGGAATTTCAGGCTCCAAAACTTGCAGATGTCCTCATGATATTTTTTTCTCTCATCATCCAGTTAATGGTAGAAATTAAGTCCATATTTCTATAGTAACTTCTTCTAATATAAGTTTAAAAAATCTAGCAGTACCTGTTAGGATTATAACTTACTACTTCCCTGTTTAAAAGTTTCACTAGCATATTCGTATTTTGTTTTATTTGCATTAATTGTTTAATCGTCAATCCCTAACAAGGCACCCTTTTCTTTGGGTACTCTGTTTTCAGGTCAGAGGACACTACTGTAGTTTCTCACATCAGGTGACTGCATTTGTCTGTCTGTTGCTTTGTGTTGCAAAGCATCTCTCTCTCTACTTTGAAAGTGAATAGGGTGGATCTAATGCATCGCATGCTATATGTTTACTGTTCGACGACGAACAGTGTTCGTTTGATGTTGGTTTCAAGTTAATTGATTGCCTCGGTGGTGTGGTGGGTAGTGGGTCGCAGTTTAAAGCGATGGTTGCGCTCGTGATTCCAAGTTCCATCCCCGGTTCGGGCAAAAATTTGGACCGATTTTTTCTGTTCAGAAATCTCTTTTCCGACGTATCACGTCGGATGTAAGTAAGATGTAAGTAAGGAAATAGAGAGTAGGTACACATCTGTGTTTGCGCACACACTTCAGCACTATAATATATCCTGCGGTAAAACTCTCACAATCAGCGATACAAATTAGGCCCCTTTAGCATGTTAGCTCATCAAAATAACCAACATAAAAAAGAGCAGTTCCCTACAAAAAAGAATATTCACCAGGCAACAATGTATGGAACAGCTGATTTTCGTTTTGCTTATTTTGATGAGCTAACATACTAAAGGGGCTTTGTTCGTGTAACCTATTATGAGGCCTTCGAGATTTGGGATTAAAATGACTAAAATTTAACGGTGTATAGAATAGCAATCGCTTGGTGGATATTACTTACTATTACAGTTTATTATTTGTTTAATTGCCAACCCTAAGACTGGACTATAAGTTATAGCCCAGAGGCCGCTTGCATTTCTAGTTATAGTATATAACTATAGTGCAAGCCACCTCTTGCTTTAAGGACTCAGTTTCCAGGTAGGACCACTGTTGTATCTCGCATTAAGTTTGCCCGAAGTTGTCCCGCGCTAAAGTCTAACTCACAAGTTAAAATGTACTTTATGCACAGGGCGATTATCACTACATTGCCGTAAACAGTACTTGTGTTAGTACGAAAGGTAAAGGATCATGTCTCTATACCTATCTACATACCTACATTATGTTTTGTTGACTAAACTAACAATTTCACATCGTTCACAAACTGCTACTTAATTATGTATTAACAAGAATGAACGCGACATTTTATTGTTAAGAACACTGTATTGTAGCTTGACGTTTCGGTCACGTTATAGTCGCCTTTCGGCTATTGGTTTCCAGCAAAAGTGGGAACTGATTCTGTTTCCCCTAGAAGTGAAAATCGCCTGGTAAATACAGGGTGTATCTGTGAACGTTTACATCCCTTTAGCCACGTGTTCTACCAACCATTCTGAACAACATTTGTGCTATGACTTTTGAAAATTCGCATAAAAAATTTTCATCTTTCCATACAAAGTCGGTCACGTGACTTGGTCATTTTGTATGGGGAGTCAAAAAATTTTTCGAAGAATTTGGAAAAGTTGTTGAACAAATTATGTTGTTCAGAATGGTTGATAGAACACGTGGTTAAAGGGATGTAAATGTTCACAAATGCACCCTGTATACTGTTTTGTATTGGAACAGCAGATTTTTAATTTGCTTATTTTGATGAACTAACATGCTAAATGGGCTTTATTCCTGTTACTTATTACAATAGCTTCGGGATGAAAACGACTAAAATTTAACAAATTTTCTTGCTATTGAACATTTTTAAGCCACTTTCAAAATAACCGATTCATTTTTCTATTACTTAGTACGGAACTCTAAAAACCATGTAAAATGCAATAAATACAAATTTTACCACAGTTCTTGATTTGAAGATTATGACGAGAGTGTAGATAAAAATATTACAAAACTTTTAGGTTATTCCCAAGACAAAAGCTTATTACGAACTCATCATACATCATAAAGAATGATGGAGGTGATTAGTGAGGCACCTTCGAGAACTTGAAGTTCTCGAGAACTCAGGTGAGACTCATCCGTTCTTATTACACTTGAGTACAATGTTACTTGGTAGCTTGTTATTACTTTGATGCACGGCTTCTCAAACTTCGGGGAGGACTGCGAATGAGAATATACGTTCTTTTGTTTGATAGCTGGCAGATGAGTATGCGGAATACGTTCTTTTGTTTGATAGCTGGCAGATGAGTATGCGGATCATAGTTGTTAACGTTCAGTACATAGAACACCCGCAACAACGGTAGAATCCTAAGTGCGTTGCCAAGCTCATAACTCCCGTTTCACTCGGTGGTGACGGGTAGGGACCCGGCAAAACACAAAACGCATAACAGGGTATTAAAAATTTGGCCGTACACTTGTGACACCACGAATTGTTGCAGAGGTCTAGTGATGAAGTGATTGCATTTATTGCATCAGTATTGATCATTATGATTAATGGTGATCCCCCTGATAGTAATTTTGAAATCATATTTAATGTACAGTATTGACCTGTCTACAGTAGCGCTACCATGAGTTGACATCGAAAACTGACATAACGTAAACTATTGCTCTATCTCTTTCACATGCATCACAATGAAAAAGACAAAGCGATAGTTTTCGATAGCGAGGATAGTATTTCAAACTCATGGTAGTGCTACAGATCTATTATAAGTAGGTATAGTTTTGCTATTTATTCGAAATCCACAGCTCTTTTACATAATTTTATTTAAAATCACTTCTATCCACCTACTTGTCGGTTAGGTCCCAACCTTTGAGAACCTTTGCTCTAAGGAATATCAATCATGCGAGTAGCTCTCAGGATGTCAAGTTTGGTGCTAAGTTCCATATTGATGTTAGGTGTTTGACCTTGTCGTGGTGAAATTGATTTAGTTCCAAGTTTAGCAAATTAAACTGGTGTTGATACTCGTAATACTGTACTTAGTGCAGATGTAAAATGCATCAAGAAAGTCATGAAATTAGAATTGATGGCTCCACGGCCGCTTATGTCATAGGGTAGGGTAGGATAGGCTGTCGTTTACCATCATGTGATCCGTCTGCTCGTCTCATCATCATCATTTCAGCCAATAGACGTCCACTGCTGAGAGGGCTATGCTCGGAATTTCCTTGCGTGATCGTGTCAGAAATGATGAGATCCGCAGGAGATCTAAGGTCACGGACATAGCCCAAAGAATTGCGTGGCTTAAGTGGCAATCGGCAGAGCACATTGCGAGGAGAACAGACGGCCGTTGGGGTGGAAAGGTCCTTGAGTGGAGGCCACGTGCAGGAGGCCGCAGCCGTGGCAGGCCTCCCACCTGGTGGACCGGCGATCTGGTGAAGGTCGCGGGAGTCCCTTGGATGCGGGTAGCACAGGACTGATCTGTGTGGAGAACTTTGGGGGAGGCCTATGTCTGCTCGTCTGCCACCTATCATATAAAAAATACTAACAGAGTTGTAAATACTAACAGAGTAACACGTGCTTTATAACCAACGGGGCTCTCATACCCTATGACATTAGCGCCAGGGGCGATTTCAATTAACTTTTGTTATTTTCGTAGTAGTTCCAATTTCTGGCAATAGATGGCGCTGGGTGTCATTTGAATCGCGACAGTGTTTCTTCTTTTCGTGTTACATACAGGTATCTGTGAATATTAACATCCCTTTAACTACGTCTTCTACCAACCATTCTGAAACAATTGTTTCTATGACTTTTGAAAATTCGACATCAATTTTTTCGACTCTCCATATACCAAATGAAAAAGTCAAGTGACCGACTTTGTATGAAAAGTTAAACTTCATTCATGCATATTTTCTAAAGTCATATCACAAATGTTTTCAGAATGATTGTTAGAAGTCGTGGTTAAAGGGGTGCAAATGTTCTCAGATACATCCTGTATAAGCTTTGTGGCTATCAATAGAAGTTATCTCTTTATAATTAGTAAAGATTATAAAGATAATACGCTTTAGGCAAGCGAAGGGAATTAAAACCAAGGTAATACTGTCTGGTCTGCTCACCCACATAACTCAGGGTCCACCCACGCTTTAATTTATCTACGCCATTTGTCGATCGATCATAGACACTAAAGTAGACCTACAGATTGATATTATTTGTATTAAGTAAAGTAGTGGCCCGCGCTCACTTCGTTTCGGGAAATTAGTTCCACACAGGACCAATAGATGGCGCTGAACCTCGATTACATCGCGCATGTATGTAATTTTTCCTTAGAGAGACCGCTTGAGGGATACTCAAAGTATTGTTGTCTCTGTTGTATAGTTGGCTTAGAAAGGATAAGCATATACTGTTGCTGGTGAAATAAGGGCCTTCGATGATATTTTTAAGGGCGTATTTGCATGAAAATGGATTCCCTGCCGACGGCATAGCGGATTAACTAACTAACTAGGCTGGAGCAGCGACCTAAAATGAGCCTTGGCCTCCTATAAATAAGAGCCTCCATCTAGAACGATCCTGCACCGCGTCCAGCCAGTCATCAGCCTGGAATCCACGCAAATCTTTCTCAACTACATCCCTCTAGCGGTACCTTGGCTAGCGGACTGATAAAAACAAATGCAATCTCGGCAGTTTTACTACAAAATAAAGACTGACACAGAAGGCAGACTCAGCCTTGATTTTGAATTTAGAAGAGTTCGTTGACATATGCTAGGGTTGTTGCCCGGCATGAGTACATAAGCGCGCGGCCTCTACCACAGACCTCGACAGTTCGACAATCTTATGTCATAAGTTAGGATAAATGTGGTTTTCGACCACATTAATCCTAACTTATGACATAAGATTGTTGAACTGGCCGCTAGTACGCATACGTGAGTACATGACATATTTTTAGTTCTTAGTGGGTAGTCAGCCCTCTGTGTCAATATTTATTTTGTGACCCTGGGGACAGGAAAATTACAGTGAATTGAAAAGACGCGAGGCAGTGCAAGTCAGTTCTAACTTGGCGTACTAACAATAAACCTTATTTCGAGATATTGTTTTGTTTAATCATAAGCGACGTAATTTAATCTCATCCCAACTCAGAGCAATGTTGATATAACATCGGCATGAATATTTTAGGAAGTTTCCTCGCTCTGGATCCCTCTAATATTACTATTCTTGCCAATAACAAAGATTGTTATTTAAACATTGCTGAGATTGCAAACCGAATCTTTATTAAAATCAAACGTAATGATAACTTGTGGTAGGCCAATTTCTGGTTTGAAACTCCTTCGTTTTATTAGTGAACGATTGCAGCCGCTTGAGAATACGGTTTGGCACTGAAAGTTTTTCAAAATAAATGATACCTAACTATACAAATTACCTAAGCCTCACAGCTATTCAAAAAAAGGTTTATTCATAAAGTGAGGGTACCAGAGGCCCATCGGGGGGGAAGGGGATAAAAGGTTGGCAGCGCACTTATTGCAGGTGTTCATGGGCGGCGGCAATTGCTTACCATCAGGTGATCTGCCTGCTCGTCTGCTACCTATCACATAAAAAAAAGTTACCGAGATTAGCGCAAACAAACAGCTAGACAAAAAATTATAGACGTTAAAAGTTATTTTCAGATAAATACTTGTATATTCAATGTAAAGCTTTTTTATGGTACAGATTTTTATTAAAAATATACATATTTTATTGATGAATCTATATGTCTTTACATAACTTAAGTATATGATTATGTTAGTCAAAGTCAAAGTCAAAGTCAAATATTCTTTATTTGCATAGGCTTGTATACAGCACTTACAATCGTCATACATAAAGAAAATATTTTAAACTATTTAAAGATAATGTATATGATTTAAATGAAATTAAATATATATCTGATACATAAGATATACTAAAAAATAAATAGACATAATGCGATTCTACCACCGGTATCGGAAAGTTGATTCTGACGAGAAGATCCGGCAAGAAACTCGCCAGTTACTCTTTTTAATCGCCAAAATGTTTATTACAATAGTATAGTAGTGTTGGCTATCAATAGTATTGCCAAATCACCTATTGGTAGCGATTACCGTCGCTTATATGGATACCCACAACACCAGTGGAGTACAGTCACAAGCGCGATACCAATCTTTTAAACTTCTGTGTCACTTTTGCTTCTCTGTGAAAGAAGGTATCGCTAAAAAGCCGTTGTATCAATAAACAAGCTGTGAAACACCCGTATCATTTCTTGCTCAAATACATAAACAGAAACGGCAAAACGCAATTATCCTTTTGACCTAAGTTGCTCAGACGCAGAAATAACAAACACAAATGACCAATCACACGTAATCTCCTGAGCAATATCGCCGAATGAAAGATAAGAGAAAGAATTAATTACTCACACCCATACAAATAACCGAGGAGTAAATAAATACGTAGGGGATTGAACAAAGAATATCCAATTTAGCAACGAGAATGGCACGTCTCTAGTGGATAATCGGTTTCTGTTGTGCAATGACCTTGATGGTAGAAATGTCATTCTCAGTTTCTTTTATGTCATTGGTTGGAGACGAGCAGACTGATTTTCTATTTATTTATTGGAAAACACAGGAAATTACAGTCATAATTGAGTTGAGTTTCGTTGCATTTTAATATCCATACTAATATTATAAATGCGAAAGTAACTCTGTCTGTCTGTCTGCTACTCTTTCACGCCAAAACTACTCAACGGATTTAAATCCGTTGAGAGACCCTGAGAAAGAACATGGATGAACAAGGCTACTTTTTATTGCGAAAAGGGGGTTGTAAGGGGTTGAAAGGGGGGTAAAAAGTTACTTTTCCACGCGGACGAAGTCGCGGGCGGCCGCTAGTTTTCTATATATTTATTGGAAAACACAGATTACAGTCATGATTAAGTTGAATAATAAGCAGGGATTGCTGCTGCCCACTGACATCCGTAACACAAGTGGCGTCTATCTATGAAGGGATTAGGCTATCACCACGCTTGCCTAATACGAATTGGTGATTACATTTAATCTCTGTCTCTGTTTAGTTCACCTTAACGGGTTGTTAAAGTGGTGGCAGAGGGGAACAAAGGCGCAATGTTTTAGGCTAGCCGCTGAAAACCAGCGTAGGCGCTAGCTATATCTGGCTAGCTCCGACAAAAGCTGAGCGGTCGCCTATTTGGCACAGTTGCGTGTATTTTTTATTCTTTGTGTTAATTTATGTAACTTTTTATATTGTATTGTTTGTTCTTGAGTCATAATATGTATATGTACTGTCTTACAGTGTCAAAAAAAAACTCCCGAGCTAAGTTCAAAAAATTCGAAACGTAGTTTTTTCAAACCATCGGGGCGTGGTGAAGCCTAATCCCATCTTAATAGCGATGACTTGTTTTCTATGATGGAGGCCTTTGCCCTGCATTGAGACTGTATAGAGGCTGATACTTTACTTTTGCTTTTTTAAACGTTAATCTCATTTTGAACATCTGGAATGTATAGTGGCTTCTTTTTAAAAACCTTTTAAAAAGCTAAACGTAGATTATACAGCAGTAACGCTGGATAAAAGGTTTATTTACCCTGATCCTTGTGTTTATCCTAGATTATAAAATAAATTAATTAAGTAAAAGCTTTTAGCAGCCAATTAGTACTAAATCGCTACGTTTCAGCTAGTTTTATTAATAGAATGGCAGCTTGCCGTCTAGTGGATAATCGGTTTCATTAGATCCGACACTGTACGAGGGCAAATGGTTGAAGATTGGACAGTTCTAGAATTTTATCGAAGAATACCATGATTGGACGGATTTTTATTGTTTGAAAGTCGGACAGTTCTAGACGCGGGAGCGTGTCCAGCCAAGGAAAAAAAATTGGCGACAAAGCGAACAAGGGTAATATTACACGAACCATTTAGAGCGATCTAGAATTTTATCAATGAGAGAAATACTATGGTTCAAATGTTTTTTTTTTACACTTTTTCACATTGAGGAGTAACTAAATGCAAAACGTGGTCTCAAGTCGGTTTAGGTTTAAGTCTAATGCTGTCACTTTTTATTAATTTTATGAAAGTGGCGGAATCATGTTTGACGTCGTAAGACCCAAAAGCCTCCAACGAGGCAAATAACTATTGATTGTCTATTGTGTCTGCTGTCTGACTTTACGACGTTAAACTCTGACTAAAATTAGTCGCAAAAAAATCCAAATTGATCTATCGACAGTTCATAAACAGTACTGTGCCCTATACACAGATTAAGCCATATGCTTTTACTTCCATCGATGTGACAAGTTTTCCTTGATAAATATATCTTTTGGTGTTCCTACAGATGCGTGAGTAGTCTACGGAAACGTTAATTTAACGTAGACACAGTCAAGTGTATGTACTACGTGTAGATGCAGAGTTCAAGGCGCTTACTCCGGGCCTCCGAAACAGCTGACGTTGTTACGCGGAACAACGTATAAACGGAAAATCCGCTAGATGGCGTACTGTAGAACTAAGGTCCATCTACACGGTGATTGGTTGTTTTTGATGTGAGATGACAAAATGTCACTAAACAACCAAAGACGTTGAAGTTGGAACTCAGTCTAACGGCGCTTTCAGCCAGCTTGTGACCATGGCCCGTTATATAGATATGTATGTACTAACGTGGTTTAAAGCAGTGCATACTGTAATGTACTACTTAATGTTCGTCGCATCATCATTAGCAACCCACGCTCGTCCACTGCTGGACATAGGTCTCCCCCAATGCACGCTACCGCTCCCGATTTTCGGCCACTCTCATCCAGCTCACTCCTGCCAGCCTTCGAATGTCGTCATCCCATCTTGTAGCCGAGCGTCCAACACTACGTTTACCGAGTCGCGGTCTTCGTTCGTTCGTCGCATACTTTTCGTTAAATCGTGTGGGATTTAGGCAGGGCGTGAAATGGCTCTCTCACGGTACAGCTCAGCAGGCCTTCAGGGTGTGGATGACAGACTCAATAGGTACGCATATTGTTTGTTCTTTTGTGCCTGTCAACCTAATATTTGGATCTCACGGCCACTTACTATAAAAAGAAATAGTCTTGGTCAAGTAAATTATTTGACTTCATTTCGTCGTATGTTGTTATTTCACATTTTTTTATATTGAGGACAATCAAGATGATCTCACTCCGCCTGATGGTCGGCCGTGAGATTCAAATATGAGATTGACAGGCACAAAAGAACAGACAAAGTGTCCATTGAGTCTGTCACTCTCACCATGAAGACCTGCTGAGATGCCGTTTCACGCCTCGCCTAAAAAACCCAGGATTGTAAGAAGGAGGAAACACTTGAACATATGGATAGACTTATGAATTAATATTTTACATAGGTGTATCAACTAGATACATTTGCAGGTGTGAAAAAGATCGTTCTCTTGTTATGATCCGGCATTCATTAATTTGCTGAATGAAAAACTCTTTCAAATCTTTTCATACAAGCTCGTCAGTTTCGGGTACTGACATGACTTTTGAAATTTCCTAATTAATCCGGGGAACATCAACGTTTCATACGAACTGGAGAGGTAGGTAGATTTTCAGGGCGTATTTGTGTAACATTTAAAAGAAAGAAAGAAAGAAAATACATTTATTAATTTGGACTCCACAACACTCATTACATTTACATCCTTTTAAGTCCTTTGACTTGTAATAAACACCTTTGTGTTTGTTGCATTCATAAATGTGTTACAAATAAGATGGTATAAACATATTCCAGTACATCATGTTACCCTTTCGGGCATAGCTAACACAAAATACATAAAATTTGCTAAGGTGCAATGGTGCTTCAACCACGTCTTCTGCCAATTATTCTGTGCTCTACGCCTTTTCAAAGTTCGTCAGAAATCTTGTGTAGTTAAAAGTCTTAGTTTTATACTAAGACTTGGTATGAAAAAATAATTTTAATAATACGTAATACAATAAATTAAGTGGTTCAAAATAATTAGAAAACGTGGCGAAAGTGCTGTAAATATTTACCCTTTTGATTTTGATGATCTAAAATGCTAAAGAGGCTTTATTAGTGTTACCTATTATGAGGGTTTCGGAGTTAAAACGACTAAAAGGTGTATGTAATGACTTTGTCGTGTGTGCTAAGCAAATATTTTTTAAATATTATTTTAACCATTTCTCTCTTAGCCCTAATCTGAACCTAATAAGCCGCACTTCTTGTTCGAGCCTAAATTGCGAATCCCCTGATCCCCTAATAACTCAGGATTAACTATAAAATATATTAAGATAAGCCTGCATTCTGTTCCAGCTTATACAGTCAAACATTTGGCATTAGCAAAAAGTTACAATTTATAGCGAAAATGTACACTTTGGCATTTTAATTGGTGTTTTGAAAAAGTTTAAATGCAGCTGGTTTAACAAGAATTTTAAGTATCTATATTTTATGCAAAATTTGTGGCAAAATACAATGATTCAAAACGATATCATTCTATACTAAATGCAAAGACTGGTAACAGTCGGTGATATACTTATTCCTTACATTACTATGGACTTAAAAAAAATACTCGGTGGATGTTACAGCAAAAAATGAGGAAAATGAAGGAAAGGAAAGAAAAAAAAGGAAGAGAACGGAAAAAAGGAAAGAAAAAGCAATCTTGGTCCATGCAAATCCGGCATTGCCATTTGTCTATCTTAATGCTATTATTAAGCTACATTTTTTTAGTTTCAATTTGTGAAATTTTAAGCCTATTATTGGTCATATTGTGCAATGTAAATGACAGTTTGTTTCCTAAAAAAATATAATAGATATATTATATTTCATATTTATCTTAAATAGATGATATTTTATGATACCGATGATAAGTACAGAGAATATTTTTAAAACTGCGCCTGCACAGTTTTTTCGCCGAGTTAGTAAGGTAACCAGAGGCCCAATCCGGGGGGACTCCACTGGTGTATATGGGTGTCCATGGGCGGTGGCAATCAACCATCGGGTGATCCATCTGCTCGCCTGCCACCTAACACATCAAAAAAGGGGATTTGACCTCATAATCCTGTTTTAGTTCCACGGGTATGCAGGGTTTATCAGTGAAGATGCATCCCTTGCCATAGAACAAATGGTGTTCAGAATGATTGGTAGAATATGTGGTTAAAGGAATGTAAATGTTCACAGATACACCCTGTATGGTGAAACTACAAACAAAACAACTTTGAGCACTTAATCATATGTATCTTTAAACAGACAGACAATTTGTCACGTCGTATTAACAAAAAAACTGGCAAAGTATCCTTTGTGAAGTTAATTAGCAGCAATGAGGAAACAGTTTTTGTGGAGGAAGCGCAGGCGCAGCCAATCGCCAGTTTTTGTCATTTTAATTGAATGGATTTCGATGCGATTTTGATTTTTTGATACAGTTGCAATATGTAATAGCAACTGTTGTATGCGTTTTTTACGATTTATTGCAGTCTGATGCAAATACAGAGTAGAATCTGTGAGAATTAACATTCCACAAACAATGTTTTCTACCAACCATTTTCGACAATATTTCGTTTCAAAATTAATTTGATTTACCTACCAACTTTTAATTATTTCAGATCAAATCGTTCATTTTTTGAAATGTTTCAAGAAATGAACAAAACAAGAAATCATGAATTATAGCTATTTATTTCAAAAAAATGTGACGGCAATTGCTAACCATCAGGTGATCCGTCTGCTTGTCTGCCACCTATCACATAAAAAAATAAACACACGCACACATGAGTGATGAGCGTTCTGTGTTTGGTAACGCCTACCGAATGAGATTGTGCCTTCTGTACTTTCTAACTCTACGGTCGACCCTCTTGCCCCTTCTTAACATGTGACATAATTTATGGATGAGCTATCTACTTTCTTTCGTGGTATCTGACAAAACGTAGTCAAAGTTACTGTTACATAAAACCTATCCCAAACACATTCGTCACATTACTATGCATAGACGTGGCTAAATAACCCGTCGCAAGTAAATGCTCTTGCGCACGCCCCATGAATAGTTGCGTAAAATAATGCTTATTTCCCTATTGCTGCGCGCCACTCAAAAGTGCGTAACGTGGAACGGAAGAAAGTTGCGCGTCAAAATCTTTGATCATAGACACATACCACAAAATATAAAGGACACAGAAAGTAGATTTCCCACTAAGAGCTAAAAACATGTCATGTACTCACGCATGCGCACTAACGGGCAAATACGCCTTTTCGACCACATTAATCCTAACTTATGACATAAGATTGTCGAACTGTCGAGGTCTGTGGTAGAGGCCGCGCGCTTATGTACTCATGCCGGGCAACAACCCTAGCATATGTCAACGAACTCTTCTAAATTCAAAATTAAGGCTGAGTCTCCTTTCTGTGTCCTTTATATTTTGTGCACATACTGCGTAGACGCGTTAAAAGTGTCGCCGCCATTGAAGGTTCATCGCCATCGCAAAAGATTGTAGGTACAATTTTGGCATTGTCGGAATTTAAAACCAATTCGTACGGATTAGGGTTGAAGATAAAATACGAAGTTTTATTCTGTTCTGGCGCTGCAAGGTGGTCACTTGTCAGAAATAGACGAAAGAAAAAACTGGATCATACAATATCAAGTTATTGTATGACACAATACCCAGTTAGATCATATAAATGGCATGAATATTAAAGACAGAACCCGAACGGTTGCATGGGTAGAAACCATTTGCATTTGATACCAGATCATGTTATTGTCCGTCTGTTCGTTTGAACGCAGAACTCGATCCATCGAAGTTTGGTAATAATGGAAAATTGGGTATAACGCGACAGTGTGTTTCGGCAGATGGCAAACATAAGGACTAATACTGCCTTCTATACCTACGTGCTAAGTTCATACGCTATTATACGCTATTATTAGACGGCCTCGATGGCGCAGTGGCTAAGGTGTTCGCCCGAAGCGCGAAAGGTCCCGGGTTCGATTACCGGTCATGTCAATTTAGGAGACTACATTTTCTAAGTTGTCTTGGGTCTGGGTGTTCTGGGTTGACGCCCCCAGTTATTTATCGTCACCTGGTACTCATAGTATAACAGGGGTTGCCCTAGTTTGAGACCAGCTTGATTGGTGTGATTGTCTGGCGCATTTATTTATTTATTTATTATTCCGGGAAAAAATGTAGCGGAACAAAGAAATGTAAACGTCCCGACAGATCTTTCGCTAAGTGTTCTACCAAGACCTTGGTTTTGTGAAATAGTTTGACTGCAGCAATATTACCCGTGGAGACCGCGACTCGGCAAACGCTAGTGTTGGGCGCCCTGCTACAAGATGGGATGACGACATTCGAAGGCTGGCTGGAGTGAGCTGGATGAGAGTGGCCGAAAATCGGGAGCGATGGCGTGCATTGGGGGAGACCTATGTACAGTGGACGAGCGTGGGTTGCTGACGATGATGAATATTACCCGATGGCTACGACTTAGGGACCTTCAAGAGAAGAGCTTACTCCTTTCTCGGCAATAATGCAACAGCGAATTCTCTGTCGCATGGGCGGCGGTGTTTTTTTCACAGATGACTAGAATTTTTTTTTATGTGATAGGTAGTAGACGAGCAGACGGAACACCTGATGGTAGGCGATTGCCGCGGCAAATAGACACCTGCAACACCAGTAGAGTTACAAGAGCGCTGCCAACCTTTAACCGGGTACCCTCACTCAAAACACAGCATAGGTGCTGCTTCATGCCGGTTTTCTGTGAGGACATGGTATCACTCCAGTAAAACCGGCCTATTCATCCCGAAGCGTAGCTCTCCCCCGTAAAGTTACGTACACTTACTCGTCTGTCGCATTTAGCATTAAAAAATAATACCCTTTACACTTTGAATGACAGGCATGGTCACTACCTCATGCCCCGTCTCAGGCCAATCAATCTAAGGCTGTTAATTAAGTGTTAAATGATATTATTGCAGATTTATTTCCCACTTTGATGAATGCACACGATATTAAATAGCTGCCATAATGAAATGAGTTCCAGTGAATCATCTTTGCCTTGACATTTGCATTTGATATTAGTGCTAACAATATTTTTAAATGCATTTTGAGGTAAAAATAGTGAAAAAAAATCCTTATGCTAACTCAAGTTCGGTGTATTAGGTCAAATATATTGTTTTCTTTTTATTTTGCTACAAGAACAGTGAATATCATTAGGTCTTTGTATATCCCATTTATCATACCTAGGTCCTTATATTTATTTTTTAACAAAATGTTGTTTGTTCTGTTCTAATGTGTATATAATAGCTTCCCACATAGGGTACTTATGTAGGTTTGCCAAATGTCTGCATTGGTTGAGATTCTGTAGGCCAGCCTCAGTGAGTGCGTCATCACCATTGAGTCCAGAAGTATTTAATTGATTCGGGATGAACCCATCACAAAGGTAGAAATATTCTATATAGTTTTACAGACAAAAACGGCAATAAAAACTTTTTTTATATTATCCCTTTCATTGTTAAACAACTGCTTTACTCCTCTCCCTCACACTGTGTACAATCGTCCTAACATTAAAGCTTAATCCCGACCTTGTTATTATAAGCACAAAAGCTATAATACAATGCAGATTGATTCTAAATGTGAGGAATTGCTTGGTATGATAATAAATAATTTGCTGAGGCCAGTAATGTGGTAATGATCGGATGATGTACTGCTTCCTGTATTTTGCGTGTTAGCGATATAATATGTACCTTGTAATGTTTGGTAAGAATATAAATATGTATCTTTGCGGTTATAGTTTAGTTTGGCTTAGTTTGACCGGTACTTTTCGAAGCGTTAATAGTAGAGAAATTTCTTCCGGAGCCTTATTCTGTAACTTTTTCACTTAAAAATGCACATTTTCTTTTTTTAAGGTACTCGGGCAGAATAGTTCACTATGGTATTAAACATTTCGTTCATCCGCGAACATCAATGGGTTCACAGATACTCTGCATATTTTCCCTTCTACCGAAATGTTGATTAAACCTAATCCCATCATATTAGCGATGACTTGATTTCTATCATGGGAGCCTTTTGCAGAGGGACGGTACACCGGTTTATACTCTACTCTCTATTTTCCTCTAATCGGACCCCGGTACCCTTAATCAAGAAGTTACTTAAAACATCTGTTAAGATGCGTTAATCACTTAGCGAAAGATCTCAGGCGCTGCTTCACTCCGTTTTACTGGGAGGCACTGCCTCCAGTGTATTGTTGTCGATAGATGTTACTGGCAACCCTGTGGCTAGGCAGTTGGTGTGATTGTTAGTGATCTTAGCTACTGGGTTGCTTGCTTTTGTGTTTTCCTAGCTGATCTTATTAAACATGTTTATTCCAAAATTTCCTTTCATTTGGCAGTTACTTGGCCTCCCAGGCCTCCCACCAGGTGGACCGACTAATCTAGTGAAGGTCGCGGGAGTCTCTTGGATGCATGTTGCACAGGATCGATCTGTGTGACGGACGTCTATTGGCGGAAATGATGGCAGTTAGGTAATAAGTATATCTTACCTAAAGTTAACGAGATCAAGTCGATATAGTAAAGCGAGTTCAGAATATGCGCGTGGGCAGCGTGTGTCAGTACTATCGGGTCTTTCATCTTGCGCAACGCGCCGCGGGCGCCTAATAATGTCCATTGTTTATGCGGTCCAAGATATAAGCTTTGAAAATTTAAATTAATTTATTTTACAATGAATTCGGAATTACACTGTCGCACTCAGAGACAAATAATCAAACCTTAATTATTGTCTCTTTGGTAAAAATATAGACCTTTATTTAATAAACATAAAGCCTATCTAAATTAAGATAACGAGCATTAACGTCGTAAGACCCAAAAACCTTTTAAAAGCGGGGAGTTTACCGACTAATACCCCTGGGACTCTCCCTCATCGTCCATCGTAGGAGATAGTCGTAGGGCAGCTGGCACGAAGCCCTCGTACCACGACATCTCTCCGAAGTTTCTTATAACTTAGACCAACCGCAATAGTAACGAAGAAAGTGTTTCATTCGGGCGCGCACGTGCTCGCGCCCGATCGTGACGTCACAACGTGCTAGTTGTATTTGTTTCCGACGTTCTTACCTTTGTTGCCGGCTGTTACGTAATCGTTTGGTTTGGTAGGTGTCAGGGGACCGATCGATCAATCATAATGTTTGTTCTTTCTTCTTCTTTTCTCTAAGCGTGTAATTGCCAGCGTCCAAAGATGTTGCTTAGGAGCCCGGATTTCCTTTTTATATGAAAGGTGGCAGACGAGCAGACGGTAACCTGATGGCAATCGATTTTTGCCGCCCTCTAGACAGAGTCTACTGGTGTTTCAGTTGACTGAGCGGCGGCAATTACTTACCATCAGGTGATCTATCTGCTCGTATGCCACCTGTCTATCCCATAAAAACCCAACAACACCAGCGGAGTCACAAGTGCGCTGCCAACTTTTTAACCCCTTTTCCTCCTATTGGGGTCCTTACTCAACCGGCTAAAGACAGCGCAGGCTCTGCTTCACGCCGGTCTTCTATGAAGCTGAAGTATCACTCTGGTCGAGCGGGGCCATTAAGCGCAGGCTCTGCTTCACGCCGGTCTTCTATGAAGCTGAAGTATCACTCTGGTCGAGCGGGGCCACATGCTGAAGCGTGGCTCTCTCACGGAAAAACACGCTTCGCTTCGAAAAAATAATTCAGTATTTGTGGAGTCTGGAGTGTGTTAATATTGAGTATTGGAAAAGAGCAACTGTGATTCTTGTTGTTATTATAAGACAAAGATTGGCACTCTCAAAGATTTCGTGTCACAAAAAAAACATATTTTTCTTAAATATAACGAGTAAATTTTCCTTTGAATTCTAATTTACTTTGTGTACTTTGGGCTTGTAAAAAGAACATGGCAAATTCCTTCGGGACTTCGAGCCTGTTGAATTAAGATTTCATCTGGACCCTTCAATCTAAATCTTGACCTAAAATAAAGCAACATTATTGTATAAACCAGGCAATAACAGAAAATAAACACATCGTACTCTGTATTTTATGAGTGAGTAGTTGAATTGTACCAGTTCACTATACAAGCTAGTAGACATAGCCCACCGAATTAGCAAACTGAAGTGGCAGTGGGCTGGTCACATTAGCCGCAGAACTGACAACCGTTGGAGCCATAAAGTCCTTGAGTGGAGACCGCGACTCGGCAAACGTAGTGTTGGACGCCCTGCTACAAGATGGGATGACGACATTCGAAGGCTGGCTGGAGTGAGCTGGATGAGAGTGGCCGAAAATCGGGAGCGGTGGCGTGCATTGGGGGAAGACCTATGTCCAGCTGTGGACGAGCGTGGGTTGCTGATGATACAAGCTAGTACTTATCACTCACTCTTTCTTGTCCAATGTAGTTCAATTGCTCATTTAGTGCAGTTAATATTTATTAAACTTTTTCTAAAAGTTCTCCAGATGCTTAACATCTGGTGATCTGTTTGCATGTCTACCACATCTATACTATTTATAAAGAGATAACTTCTATAGACAACGACAACGCCATCTATTGGTTCGTTTCTGAATTACGGTCCCGAAGCGAAGTGAGGGCGGGCCACTAGTAACATATAAAAAAGGATCAGTTAAACGATCTCAAACACGACATACATAGTCGAAACAATCGAGTAGAGTACAAACGAGGTAGAGATAGATGCATGGCCGTCCATAAACTTATAGTTTAGCCCTCATCTAGTTCAATACCTTTTTCATTCAGTTAAAACAGATTAGTATTTCTTTATCGTCATCAACTCACTCTATCACTCAGTACTTCAACCAATCAAATGATTGAAGTGATCTAAATGAACAAATGATCTAAATGAGTAATAACTGAATCACTCGTTTAGCTCAGTAGTTCATTTAGTTCAATAGTTATTTTCAATCAAAATAACTTGTTTTTTTTTTTTAATTAAAAGAGTTTTAATACTCTTTTCAGTTCAATGAACTGTTTTGCGTAAGTATATCACAGACGTCCGTACAACTCAGTGAGGTGGCACCATATTACCAAGATTTATAAGATAATATCGTTTTTCCGCTGCCGATATTGAACTGATCGATGGAGCAAAGGTTACGAAAATGGAGTTCCCATGTTAGCCCAGAAGTTGATTTGTCTGTATAATATGATGGATTTGTAATTCCGTAAATTGTATGTAAGAATATTTGTTTCATGATAGGCACTCACTAACTTTAGCTTACCGTGGGAGAGCCACGGTACGGCATGAATGGATGTTCGATTGGAGTAAAGCAAAGCGGCTGCGTGGTGTTTCATCGAGTGAGTGAGGGTACCGGGACAGGGGTTAAAAGTTGGCAGCGCACTTTGGTTTGGTGGTGTTACAGGTGTCTATGGGCAGCGGCCATCGCTTACCATCAGATGATCTGTCTACTTGTCCGTCACTTATCACACAAAAAAAGACTAATAATTTTGTATATCGGGAAAAACATGCTTAACCCGCCAGTAAAATTAGAAATACCTTCTTAATATTTTCCTCGTCACCTTTCTTTGTAAGTAAAAGGTAACAAAATAGTACATTTAATGGCACTTTCAACATATTTCCTTTAGGCAATTAACGCACAATACTAAATTCCCCCACAATACGCCCTAAATCGCTGACTCAACAAAAGCACTTTCATTGCGTTGCGTTTCTTTTCACTAAATTTCAAACAACCAACTCGTTATCCCATAAATATTTCTAACAAAACAATGTTCTTGTAGAAGGTGCGAATTCCCCTGCCTTTAATTTGCTTTTGAGAAAAAAATCTGGACAAGTGCGAGCCGCCCCGCGTTCGCAGGTGCTTCAGTGTCATTCGCTCTCTTGCGAAAATACCATACCGCATACCTCCTTTTTAACCCTTAACCAGGCAACTAGACATATTTTTTTTCATTGGTTTTCAACCTTATCATAACTGCATAAAGTTCAAAATCTGGTGGTCTCATATGGTACATAGCCTAACCAGGCCGAAGACATATTTTTTTTCATTGGTTTTCAACCTTATCATAACTGCATAAAGTTCAAAATCTGGTGGTCTCATATGGTACATAGCCTGGTTAATGGTTAACCCCTGACGCAAAAACGTCGGGGTGTTATGAGTTCGACGTGTCTGTCTGTTAGTCGGTTCGTGTATCTGGCTGTGTGTGTATCTGTCTGAGGTATTGTAGCTCCCGAACGGATAAACCGATTTGGATTTTTTTTTGTATGAAAGGTATTGTGGTCGGGAGTGTTTTTGACTTAATTAGATGGCCGTCAACTTAAAACGGCCGCCACCATAAAATGATGATTTCATATTTTTACTTGATTCCCGTAAAATATCTAGGTATTAATTCGACTGGTATAAGAAAAAATATGCATTAGGCAGGCGTGATGATAAAACCTAAACCCATCATCAAGTCTTTGCCCTGCCGTGGGACAGTATACAGGCTGATACTTTACTTTTTACTTTAAAGAACAAGAGTACAACAACATAACATAAACAAAATTAACCTACAAGGTTCAGTTGTTTCGTTTTTACGTGCTGCAGAGCTCTGAAAATAAATTACTCTTGCAAACTTTCAAATATGCATTGTCAGAGCTTACCCCAACAATGAAAACTTGCCCTTAAATTGGAAAATTTCGGGGGAAAAGTCCAAGGGAAGGCAATTACGGGCCCCTCTGTTAATTAAACGAAATTATTCAAGTGTTAATAAATGAATTAAACGCGATTTGGGCATACAAGCCTTTTTGTTAGGAGCTGGTTATGTCAAAGAGAAGTTAATTGCTGTAAGTAATTTTATAATTTTGAAGTAAACAGGTCAATTTGAAAAGGCTTTTTGTTGGTAAATTATACGATGTTTTGGTATGGATGGATTGTGAAATTTGTTAACAATAAACGGGACTCGAACTTGTGCTAGTTAATTAAGGGAAATGGACACGATAAATCCACGGGGCGGAAATTATTGGAAACAATGTTTATTCTGCATGTTTGAAATACAATGATATTTCTCTACAACAGAAATACAGATACAGAAAATATCAATTTACGTAAAAATTAATATAAAAACAAAACAAAAAAATAAGTTATAATTCTTAGTTTTTTTGCAAAATAGATACTAACAAATACACAGTACGCAATCAAATCATATTCCGTATAACATGACACCATCTTTTGTTTCTTTCCAGATTACAACATAACTATCAACTCTTTTCAACATACTTAAACTTTATTCGCGTTCAATAATGCTAAAAATTGATTGAAGATTACAAACTTGGATGAATAGATATTGTTGTCCGCACAAAGGCGGTTGGCCTTAGCTATTAGACTGATTGGGACATATCATGTATGATGGATATGCCACGACAAGCTTATTGCTAATTGCACTATAGATTTGATCGCTACCGAAAAACAACGTCATAAAACATAATGACGCGTGAAAATATAGCAAAATTTTAGTCGCTTTACAATCAGTTACAGAGACGTCCATTAATCTATGTTAGTTAAAACGCAATCACGGGTGCAAAGGAGAATTATCAATGAAGTATGGAATTTTGTTTCATTTTGTACCGAATAAAAACTAACTCAATAATTGAGAATGAATTTTAATTTTAAGTGAATTTTTAACTTCCAAAGGAGGGAAGCTAAAAATTCATTAGAGCTCAAAGTTTTGATTATGTGCATTTTATACCCACGTATGAATGAGCTCGATATGCTCCTATGAGGTCGATTTTTGATACGAGTTCAATATTGTGCATGGGCGGCGGCAATCTTTTACCATCAGGCCATTAATTCGTTTGCTCGTCTGTCACAAAAAAGACCATGTAAAAGGTTCACTACACCATACAAGATGTACCTGTAAAAAATCATCTTTAACAATGTGTTCTATAGCTGGAGGCACGAAAGTATAGCGATGACCGTTATTTTGCGCACTTGTAAAAAAGAAGACTTTCTATCAAAATTGGTTTCTGCGCACTCAAGGTCATAACTACACTTTCTTGCCTCGGACTATACCAACATTTTGAACAACATTTTGATCTATGACTTTTGGAAATTCGCATAAAAAGTTTTCAACTTCTCATACATAGTCCATACAAAATGACCAAGTCAGATGCTTGGTCATTTTGTATGGAGAGTTGAAAAGATTTCCGACTAATTTACAATTGTCATAAAATACTTAAATATTGTTTAGTATGGTTTGTAGAAGACGTGGTTAATCTTTAGGTACAGTCAGTCACTAAAAAGTCATTATTTTAACATCATTTTTATAATTATTCTCGATTCGGTTACAAAGTCCTGTAAAATTGTTATCATTAAAAAATCTAACATCATTAGAACATCTAATGAGGCGTTTCTAATTATTTCCTGCGATGTTAACACGTAAATATTGTTCGCATTTTATACCAGTTTCATACTCTAGCATTGAACTTTTGACGAAGGTCACTTTGTAATCATTACAATTATTATCATAATACAGACTTGCGAAATTAAATAAATAAATGAGACATTGAAATAAACTATCTTGGCCCCAAAAAATAATTTTCTAAGGATGGAGTTTAAATATGAAAAAAAAAAATAGTAAATCATTGGTTTAAGAGCAAACCAGCCGTTTTGGAAGTAGTAGGTAAAAATAATTAATTTTTAATATATTTCTTTTGAGTGTTTTGTTCTAGATATCCAGGACTCTATGACTCTAGGTAGGGTGTGCAGGGAAAATCCAGGTTTGACGGTCATCAAAGCACAAACCCGTCATAAGTAAATAGCTGTACAAATTTGAATTTGGAATTCCTTACCAAAGAGGAGAAAATCGTGATTAAAGTGGCCAGTACGAAAAACGCCAATTTCATAAAGTAGGTACCTAATATTTAGCTATTAAGCTAAGTTATCGTTAGTTAGCGTGACTTACGGCCTTTCCTCTACCGGCTGATGATCAGAGGTATCGAAGCGAGAATCACCGGTGTTTACCTGAAATGATAACAGTATAACATTATTAGTCAAACCAGAGCTATCAACTAAATCAATCTATCAAATGTATGTGCATATATTCTAGGGAGATTACCTATCTATCCGCTCAATCGGTAACCAAATAACTAAAGTATCAATAAAAATAAACATTGTGACGTTTCGAAACGTGTTTAATAAGTCGCCTCAAGCAGAGTAAGCGACCATAACGCAAACAGATAACTATCTGTTACACAATATAAAACTAGTCCGACATCTTGATTTGATAGCCAATAACATTGAGCACGGGTCAACGAACCCCGGCCAAGGTGCCGGTGTCATCTGACGCGTTCCATTTTTGAAATTAATCGGATTTAGGTTTTTTGTTAATTAGTTCTGGCCAGTTGCAATGTCATTTTTTACACGTGGAACGATTTCGTGTTTTGTTTTGTGTCATTGATAAGAACTAAAGAGTTTTAATATTTTTATTCTAATAAATCTAACCAATAACGCAATGTCCAATTCTTAAAGTAACACAATAACTATACCTACCTCCGTACATGGTAGCTGTCCATGTTATTTAATTTTAAGAAATTGGTTTTATCAGATTTATTTATAGAAAAATTGTGATATTCTCTCATGCGAAATACTTATTTATCTCTTAGGTAAACTTTGACACCAATTATGCTGATAATCTTAAAAAAAAGTACGCATTTTAAATTACTGGTTGTGCAATCGGTCTTTTACGTAGGTAAAGTTTAAACATGAATGAATGGGCCGGCTCGACAGGAGTGATACCACGTCCTCACAAAAGACCGGCTTTAAGTAGCGCCTGTAAACATATCACCTGATGGTAAGCGATTGTCGCCGCCCATAGACACCTGCAACACCAGTAGAGTCAAAAGTGCGCTGCCAACCTTTAACCCCCTTTCCCTCCAATTGGGCTTCCCGTACTCTCACTCACTCGACGCGACATGCGTAGGTACTTCTTTACGGCAGCCTTCAGTTAAGCCGTAGTATCACTCCGGTCAAGCCGGCCTATTCATGCCGAAGCGTCTCTCCCACGGATACCCACGCGTTAATTGGCCAGAACTAGACATTCTTTCGGCCCATTTCCCGCCGAAACGGTAACGTTACATAACGTTCCACCGGCTGTTAGTAACGTTACGTTATGATACGTGATAGCATGCTTAATTGTTATTGTTATGCTTTTTAACAATCATGTTTATTGCGAATTAAAGTGATTTATATTGCGGAACCGCGACTCGGCAAACGTAGTGTTGGACGCCCTGCTACAAGATGGGATGACGACATTCGAAGGCTGGCTGGAGTGGGCTGGATGAGAGTGGCCGAAAATCGGGAGCGGTGGCGTGCATTAGGGGAGACCTATGTCCAGCAGTGGACGAACGTAGGTTGCTGATGATGATGATGATGATATTGCGGAAGGTTTTAAAATGTTTCTTTTTTTTTGTTATTTACGTGATTCGGCATTTCGAAGCGTACATAGTATTTTAATCGAATAAATAATACTTGCATGGAGACAACATCACATACCTACATCGAAAAAACACAAAAACCCAGGCTCAACACTAACCGATAGATCAATTAAATCGATTTGATCGATATTATCGATTACATCGATAGTATCGCTTCAAAACTCAATATCGATATTATCGATTATATCGATCATATTGTATTTGACTACGCATTATAATCGTTTAATCTATTATAATCAATTATATTGGATAAAAATAGGAATCGATATTATCGATTATATCGATGTTATCGATACTATCGATTATCACATCGATTGTTAGATTATTTGGGCCCCATTTACACAATCGATTAATAATCGATGCACAATCGATTTTACGGCAACACTACAATAAACACCTTTGGCTTTGACTTTATTGAAGACTTGTTCTTATCCGATGAGCTACTATCGCTCCCAAAGCATAAGCCACGAATTACAATACGGTATCAAAGCCATATCCATTTATTTGTTTTTAATGAGATTTTGATGCCTTTATAATTCACTTAGGTCTTGAACGGTTCAAGATTGATTGATACAACATTTAGGAAAAACCGGTCCGTTTATTGATAAGTAAATATAAACTGCGTAAGGCTGATCGATAAGAGAATAGTAGGTATAATTGAGACGGTTAAACAAGTCGACAATTTTCGTCAACGTAAAGTAAGTTAATCGTCCTAATCCCGAAGCCATCATCACACAAATGAGGTCTATACACATTAGGTTGAATATCAATTTAAGGAATTTTCAACCGACTTCAAAAAGAAGGAAGGTTCCCAATTCGACCCGTTTGTTTCTTTTTTGTATGTACTATATGTATGTTACTCGATTTTTCCGCCAATTATGAATGGATGTTTATGATTCTTTTTGTTTTGAAAAAAAAAACAGCAAGAACCAAAAAAAAAAAAATGCAAATGGCATATATTGTGGCTGTAGTCTTGAAGTCAGTTTTTTTTTTTCAAAAAATAATTATTATGACAGGTTGTGGTAACCTGATGTGTGGCTGACTGTACAAAATAAATAAAAGGAAAAAAAATATACTCTTAGGTCTTGACAATGTATGTTAGGTACAGTTTAATTGGTTTCTTTTGAGTTTTTAACCTTGTATTTAATACTAAGTATTCTACTCATATGATTACTAACACAGGTCCCTCCACCAACCCATGGTCCTTCCTACCGTCTCGGCATACGGACCGAATCTTGGGAGACGCTCACCAGGTACTTGCTAAGGGCTCTTTCCCCGGTGCGTTTCTTCACTCCCTACAAAGTCTGTATATGATTACTAACAGTATAAACAAGCATGTACCCAAACAGGAGTATCACTAACATCGAAATACATACAATAGTGAGTGAAATAACTGCACAAGTGCATGGCCAGATGCAGAGGGGCCGCGCCGCCGATGAGCCACATCCTCTTTAACCGTTGTCTACTTACAGTCTACGTCTTGGACGTAACAACTGACCTATTTCTTTATACTACTCGTTTGACTACGAGCTACGAAAATTATGAACAACTATTCTGGAACTCGGTCATCTCCAATCCATCCATCAAGCAAACAATATTTTTGTTTTCCTTTGGGAACATAATTTTTTTCCGGGATAAAAAGTACTCAATCCATACTAATATTATAAAATGCGAAAGTAACTCTGTCTGTCTGTCTGTCTGTCTGTTACTCTTTCACGCCAAAACTACTCAAACGGATTTAAATGAAATTTGGTATACAGATAATCTAGACCCTGAGAAAGAACATAGGCTACTTTTTATTGCGAAAAGAGGGTTGTAAGGGGTTGAAAGGGGGGTAAAAAGTTACTTTTCCACGCGGACGAAGTCGCGGGCGGCCGCTAGTACTCCATACTTTATTGCATCTATAGATTACATATTTAGTTTTTTAGTTTTAGTTTAGTTAAAATAATGTAGGTATCACTATAGACCCGGGAGGGCACTGCAATATGGGAGAGGACACTCATTACTAAATTAGGATTAACTTTAAATAATATACCTAGATATAAGTTTATAGTGAAATAAGTACCCTAATATTTAATCCGGACTTCTAACTTTACGTCTACAAAATTTCAAATGAAAATGCAAGCATGAAAGCGGAACAAACAAACTCACTTTCCGATTTATAATATTAGTAAGGATTTTTCCTATCGGATCTATTGGAAAAAAACCGTTCCATGTATTTTGATGACTTTTCTCCGGAACATAGTAGGTACTTATGGGATTTTTCTTCTTGGTAGAAGAATAAAAATGAAAAGTTTAAAGGCATATTCAAAAATAGCTAACTTCGGAAGGCATTGTAAGTATTCTGAAGAGCTACCATGAGTTGACATCTAAAACTGACATAACGTAAACTATTGCTCTGTCTATTATTATTATAGACGGGAATTAACGCGACGTAATTTTCTTGTTGTTGTAACTGTGAGTTCACTGTCAGTTCGCTTGTGACCACGGCTGTTGTAACGCAGCCGAAACGTCAAGCAGTAAGTACATAATTATGTGCTTAAAAAATTACGTCGCGTTAATTCCCGTCTATAATATAATATTATAATGCACGCGAAAATTTAAAGAACTATTGCTCTGTCTCTTTCAAATGCCACATGAAGAGACAAGCGATAGTTTCGATAGCGAGGATAGTATTTCAAACTCATGGTAGTGCGTAAACCATACTGGTTTAAAATTTATTTGTGTAAATAGGTACATACATACAACATACTACATGGACGGTAAAGTGCTCATACCTACTAAGTTGAAAATAAGTTTCTTGGGCAAATTACTGCCTTATGTCAATGGCTTTAACCACATCGTCAAAGAACCTTCTTGACCAACATTTGTACAACGATTTTTGGAAATTCATTGTTTCTGTAGTTCCCCATACAACATGATCAAGATAAAAAGTCAATGTCATAGCCGGCAGTATTTCCTGACGGCTATGACTTAGGGACTTTCAAGAGAAGAGCGTACTCCTTCTTAAAAGGCCGGCAACGCATCAGCGACTTGTCTAATCTGATTACTTACCAGCATGTGACCCGCTTGCTCGTTTGTTGCCTTTAGTATAAAAATAAAAGACCGAAGTCTTTTAACGTTATTTAACGAATATTGTTCAGAAGTGTTACGGGAGAATACGTGGTTATGGGGATGTGTGGCAAGCACTGCAAGTAACTGTGTATTCCCTTTTCCCTTACTTGTTTGTATGTAGGGTGACCAGGCGGTTGAATAAGTAGGATACTATGGTGAGAATATTCGGCTATATTTTCATATAAATATTATGTGGATTGTGCGGCTTTTGTTAGAATTTTCAATTTTTTTTTTCAATTATTAAATGTTAGTTCCCGCTTAAAGGTAATCGTTATGTGGCGAAATGGAAAGCAATATGACCGTCTTTTTCTCTGTCCGCAGTAATGGATGAAGATGAGTTGATTCATAAAAGCGACTCATTAACTGATTGACATATTTGAGTTTTAAAAATTGACGCATGTACTAAAGTACATACATAGAGGATGCCCTCTTATTTGAATAAAATAGAAAGGTTGGCCGGCTAAACTTGTACTACACTGATTAGTATATCCGGCTTAGCTAGTTAGGTGGTCTGATTCCACTGTTTTGGTTGTCCGGCTACACTAGATAGATTTTCCGGCTACACTAGTTAGATTGTCCGGCTTAACTAGTTCGCTTGTCCAGTTACACTAGTTAGGTTATCCGGCTAAACTAGTTAGGGTGACTGGCTAAACTAGAAAAATTGTTCAGCTAAACTAGTTAGGGTGACTGGCTAAACTAGAAAAATTGTTCAGCTAAACTAGTTAGGGTGACTGGCTAAACTAGAAAAATTGTTCAGCTAAACTAGTTAGGGTGACTGGCTAAACTAGAAAAATTGTTGCAACAGAATGTGCTATATCAAAAATTAAAATTATTAGAAAAATTGTTCAGCTAAACTAGTTAATTTGTCAGCTAAACCAGTTAAGTTGTCCGGCTTTTCCGCTTTACGAGATATCAACTCTATTGATCGCGTCAAATCGACAGTTTGAGGCGTCAAGTGCCGTCGTGTCGCACTGAGGTAAGAGTGACGGGTTTTACGAGCAGCCCTAAAAGACACTCCCTTTTATATTTATTTGAGTACAGGAACCGAATATTTTAGTTTGATGACTTTATAACGCTAGGGATAGACACACCGAGACAACGTGTAAACATATAAGCATCTATAATGTAGGTTATTACAGTAGGTATCATATTCCTGGGTCTCGGCGATTTGTAATGAGAAGAAGAGGATGGACAGAACATGTTACCAAAACAGGATGGGTATAGTCTATCGGGCAAAGGAAGCTGTAGTTATGACCTGAATGCACAGAAACCAATTTTCATAGAAATAGTCTTCTTTTTTACAAGTGCGCAAAATAACGGTCATCGCTATACTTTCGTGCCTCCAGCTATATGAATGTAGTGGACGAGGACGGCCGGAAAAAAAGAGATGGTGGATTGTGGAAGAAGACATGACTGCAAAGGGGGTGGATGATCGATGACGATGACAGGGACGAATGGAAGAAGAAAACATACTGCGCCGACCCCAGACAACCTGAGAACAGGGCAGGGAAATGATGAATGTAGGTATTACAGGTATCACTAACTAGGTGGCGCAGTGACCCAATGTAACTCCGATAATGAGAAACTCCATCTAGATCGGTCCTACGCCACCTCCTGCCAGTCATCAGTTGGTGGGTGGGCAGCGGGAATCAGCCCACCCGCATCCGATGCGGTTATATTAGGTACTTTTCATACATATATTAAAATATTGTTTCCTTAATTTATTTTCAGTATTTTGGACAGCCCTACATTTTTATTTAAATACAGCTGGAGCACAGCAAAAGCTCTTCACAATAGGTTTTTTATGTGACAGTGGCAGTCAAGCAGACGGATCACCTAGTAATGTTAAGTATTATAATACTTTAGCACTCTTCTTCTCATATAAATAGTTACTTACCTACTTACTTGTCAATGGATTCACAAGTGCGTTGCCATCCATAAAACCACCCTTTCCCCCAGATCGGTATCAAACCTTATTCCAAATAGAGCTCAAGATTAAGCGGTCTCACTGACTAAACTAACACTATCATATGTGAAGTCTTCAGTGCTAAATCCTAGACAAAGGGCTGCCAGCAAAATAAATTCATTTCAATTTATTTTCTTTTCAATTTCAGGCCAAAGAGAGAGAAAGCCTATGAAAAAGAGCGCGACTAAAATCCGCGAGTCGCGTGATTATTCTTTGCAAACAATGGGTCTAGTTTTTACAGAGGAATATTCAGGACTGAAAACCTGAAAACGTCTGTTTTTTTGCTGTCGTTGAATGGAGCGTATTTTTGTGAAGGGACACAAAACCTGGTTAATCTTTGTGAGATGAATGATAGTGCGTTAGTATACGAATATACCTATACTCTGATTCATAATCATGTAAAGTAAACTGACAGATGTCAATGTGTCATCCCCATACATTATCACTCAATTTGACACATGCAAAATGTCAAAATGAATAGAAACTTGTCATTTTCATCTGTCAGTTTACTTTACATGATTATGAATCAGAGTAAAGGTTTTGAATTTGTTAAGAGCTGACAAAACAAACAAAAAAATATTTTATTAATTACAAAATTTTATAAGAGCTGTGGATTTTGATCAAATCATAAAATAAAATAAATAGAACAGAATAAAGAGAGAGTTCACTATTTTTTAATAAAAGGTCGGCAGCGCATTTGAGACTCCTCTGTACACAAGCGTCGTATTTTGCTATCCATCACGTGATCCGTCTGTTTGTCTGCTCCCTAGGTAGGTATATCATAAACTGCTGCTAAATTATAAAAAAAAATATTAATGACGTATTAAAAATCTACATACTAGATCTTACTGCTAATAAAATTAAATCTTCATGATCATTTCATTTAATTTTATTTAAAAAAAAATTACTTGATTTCTATGATGGAGGCTTTTACCCTACAGTGAGACAGTATAGGCAGATATTTTACTTTACTTACATTAAAAGTACCTAGGCAGTTAAGGCGTATAGTCCGAGGCAAGAAAGTGTAGTTATGACCTTGAGTGCGCAGAAACCAGTTTTGATAGAAAGTCTTCTTTTTTACAAGTGCGCAAAATAACAGTCATCGCTATACTTTCGTGCCGCCAGCTATACAAGAGGGCAAGTCGTGTGTACCTACGTGGGTTTTTCAACGCATTAATTAAATAATTAAGATAAAGAGTTCAGCCAGAGACCCAATACCTACAAATATAATGATATGATTCCTTGGGCGATGGTAGCTTAGCGGATAAGAACCTACCTTTCACTCATGAGACCGAGTATTACATATTTTGATTTTTCAAATCTATTTGCAATATGATGAAATGGTATTTTAAAAAATCCGCTAGGTGGCGTAATGTAAAACTGAGGTCAATCTTGGTAATTGGTTATTTTTGATGTGTGATGTCCAAATGTCACTGGACAACCAATGACGTTGAAGTTAGAACTCAGTCTAACTGAATAATGTTATTTTTTTGTATAGCAATTCTTTGCAATTTATTCTTAAGTTAATAATAGAAAGTCAGTCTAACTGTACGCCATCTAGCGAATTTTTCACATGGGATAAGCTCCCATTGTAGATATCCACAATCATTGAGATAAATTGTTCTGAACGTAATAAACTTCTTTGATCATAAATTGTTTAGATACACAAATCAGAATATCATTATCAAAAAAATTTAGTAGGGAGGATTCTAAGTGCGGGAACAGGAGGCCAATTCTCGGTTTTCGCCTTCTATGTCGAGTCGACAATAGAACGCACAACCAATGGGAGAACACAGATTACAGTCGACATTCCTTATCTTGTTCTCCTATTGGTCTATGCGTTCCATGAAGTCGACTCTACTAAAAGCGTATATAAAAGTGATCACAATAACGCTGTCATTAGTAGTTACAGCTATAGGTAATTTTAATCCCATCAAAACATAAATGTGAAATAGTAGCCAAAGTAAAAAAAAAGTTTTGTTTGTCGTATTCGCTGTCAAAAGAAATGAGGGCCAAGTTCAATATTGAGACCTACTTGGCTAATTCTCATACCTGGCACATTCGTACAAATGAGATGCTCACCGCGTGTGAAAAAGACGGGAACACAGGTCGTGTACTTCCGTTTCTTTGTAGGCCCTCTGTTGCGTTGAAACATTGTTGACCAACTCTGATAATAGGCGTAAAATCCCGAGTTCGAAGCTCGGCATATCTGCATGTTTATAGGTTAATACATAATGGGAAAATCCAATATTACCTCCTTTATCTTAATTGGATCATTGGTGTAATGTAAATAAACAGTAAGTACATACAACATCTCATACATTAGCCTGAATCCCAACTAAGTAGCTTAAGCATACTGATGATAATGATGAGATTCCTATTTAAATAATACATACTTACATCTATTATATCTATATTTTTTTTTGTGTGATAGGTCGCAGGCGAGCAGGCGGATCACCTGATGGTAAGCATTGCCGCCGCTCATGGACACTTGCAAACACAGTGGAGTTACAAATGCGCTGCCAACCTTTAACCCTCTTTCCCTCATTAGATTCTCCGGTATCCTCACTCGCTCGAGGAAACAGCGGAGGTCTTCACGCCGGTCTTCTGTGAGGCCGTGGTACTAATCACTCGGTGGAGCTGGCCCATTCATGCTAAAGTGTGGCTCTCCCACAGTTAAATTTAGCTCTCGTGCGTCAATTGAACTCTTGGAGATATTTTTTAAAGCAAGTCAAATAACGTGACATAAAGAGATGTACCTAACTGTTTACCAAAAGACACTGTATAATTATATGAAATACTTTTCTAGATTTTTCTTTATTCAAAACATAATGAACCTGTGACATGTAGACAAACGAAAATTAAAGAGTCGACATAAGTTATCCATTTAAGAAACTTATTCTTGAAAATATTTACAAAAAATATAAAAATCGTCTAAATTCGAATCTGAATTTTATAGCTACAAAAATAAGGTTTACAAACCTTCAAAATATAAGCTAGTCTGGCAGAAATTTAGGATAAACTTTGTGGAAAAATACAAATTGATATAAAGTATCAGGGATAGTAAACCTTGATAAGCTGGGCCGTAACTTTCTAGGACAAAACATGTAACGTATGCAAATACAGTGAATTTTCATATATTGGCAAAAAACATGACGCCCGTTGAGTCAGCACGTTACTCTGGCCATAGTAAAGAGAAAATACAGTGAAGTATCTAGCGGGACTCTTTACCACGTAGATACCTCAGTTTAATGAAACACTTTGGCAGCAGCAGTATTTCGCGATCGTCCCCTAAGTCGTACTTAAGGACCTTCAAGAGAAGAACATGCCACGAAAATAAGAAGATCTACAAGTTTTTCAAAAGAAGCTCTACATTAAATTTTGCGTCTGTTTACCTGTCTGTCTGTGGCATTATAGTTCCCGAATGGAACGTTATATAATCGAGAGTTATCTTAGATTAGCTGCCAACTTAAGATGGCCGCCACCACAAAATTATGAATTTCATATAAATAATTGATTCTCCTAATATCGGTATCTAATGAAAGTAGCAGAATGCATACAACAACTTGTTAGTAATTTTCAGTCAATCAATTTATTGATTTGTAAACATAGATTTATAAAAATAGATGCCACTTTACAAAATTGTAGACCACTATGTTTCCCTGATATACAGTATACGAAAATAGCAATTTTATATATTTTTTATTTCCACAGTTAAACTTATCTTTTATCGCGCCGTGGCCTGGCGCACAAACCGTCTTCTCGCGCCAAAGTATCCACGTCGTTTGTGGCTCAAAGATCTCTCACTCTAATAAGATACAGTATACCGCAACCTCCCTTCAAAACTGATGCAAATTGGCGCTAGAATACACAATGAGGGTAGACTCACCTTGACTGGAGCATTTGTTAAAGGTCGCCCGAGTGACGGTTCCGACTTTGCAAGTGTAAAATTCTGATTCTGAAAGTCTGATTATTTGCTTTACTAAACTTTAGGGACCGACAAATCCGTCCCATAAACTAAACTACAATTATACCTATCTATATCTTCTTTCATCATAGCCTATTTATGTTGCTAATACTATTATAAGAATTAATCTCATGTCCACGTCAGACTTATAGGTACAGAAAACACCAAAACCACTTGCCGAATGTATCGACTCCCACGCCATCTATTGTCGACAGTGGAACTACTTTCGCCAAATCGAAGTGAGGCGGGTCAACTACCTATATTATTTTATGTGTTATGGTAGTGGGATACAATAGGATGAGGTTTGCAAGTCGTATCGGTTCGGAAATACCGCTGGTGACAGTTCATTCCATAATTTTGTAGTTCGAGGCAAAAAGTTTCTTAAGAAACGCACAGTTGAAAATTGCCAAGCATCTAAATGATGTGGGTGTTACAGATATCAGACAACAGATGATCACAAGTCTATATCTTCTATACTATTTATAAAGAGATAACTCCTATAGACAACGACAAGGCTTATAGCTAAACCGAAAACACGAAACGCTTGCGCGATGTAATTTAGCACAGCGCCATCTATTGGTTCATTTCTGAATTACGGTCCCGAAGCGAAGTGAGGGCGGGCCGCTAGTACTTATATAAAACCCAGACACTAAACAAACACAAGTATTCATCACACGCATGTCTGTCCAGAGTAGGGATTGAATCGAACCCACAACCTTTGGCGTATGAGGCAGGGCCGACCAAATTCGCCATCTGGCCAGTCCAATAATAATACTCAGTTCTTATGTTGAAAGGGAGTACAGTGTTTAACATTTTCTGACGATTAAAATCCTCACCTTGAGTGACTCACTGCAGCTGCGGTTGCGCCGCGGTTACCGCGCACGATCTTTGAGGTTAAGAAAGTTAAAAAAAGATTATCTTCAAAACTTCCATAGAGCCCATAGAATGTTTTGATCAATTAACAATGAATGCTTTCACTTTCCCGTTGCATTGTACAGATTTATTAGATCATAGATTCACTCGAAAGTGGAAATAAAAGTTAAAAAATGTTTGGAAATATTACATTTCAGACGCTAGATTTAGGCTGCTTTTCCACCAGAGCTGTGCGAGGTAGCTAAGCGGTGTACGAGGAAAAAATCCACCAATAGATTCACTTTATTCTTCTCTAGAAGTGATTCTATTGGTGGATTTTTTCATCGCACACCGCTTAGCTTGAACAAACAGAGAGAGAGGCAGCGGCTGCGCTGTATTTCGTTGAGTGAGTAAGGGTACCGTAGGCCTAATTGGGGAAAAAGAAGGTTAAAAGTTGGCAGTGTGCCTACTTGTGTACAACTGGTGTTGCATGTGTCTATGGGCAGCGGTAATCGCAGGTGATCCATCTGCTTGTCTGCCACCTATCACATAAAAAATAGGTTCGCGCACGAATGTGTTAACGAAAACGATCAAACTATATTGTTAAACTTAAACCGCGTTTCATTCATTGAACTTATATTAATAGCGTATAGAACCGCCGCAGTAAACCATGACTTGTTGCCGGTCGGCAACAGCTTCCTTTGAGACACTTTATTTATTTGGCTTAGCTTTTCTATACCTAGATATAACTCACTGGTTTCATTGTCAAATTAACTTGCCTAATCTCCATAAGACGCCAATTTGTACCATTCAGCTAGAACTCAAGACTTCCACTTAATATCCACATTTTCAGCTTTCGCCTCATATTTTAGACGTAAACGAATGAGTCTGTACACTAATTCCTCTTTAGAGACACGCATAGTCAGCAGCAAAAGGTTGTACTAAATTTGCGTCATTGACTCTTATGGTCTTAGCAATAAGAGACAAAAATTTTTAAAAATTTGCTGATACTTTGGGTGACTGTACCGAGTCTGAGGGTTCTCACGTGTCCAAATAAAAATTCCGCGCCAACTTTAATAAGGCGACGTTTTTAATTACGCCCTGCGATTGTTAATGCTGCCGAAGTACAGGCTGCTTGCTGGCAGCTGGTTGGGAAGGCAGTGGCCTAAGTGCTAGCGGGTGAGGCAAAAAAAATCTTAAAAATGAGCTACCATCTATACTATTTGTAAAGAGATAACTTCTATAGACAACGACAAGGCTTATAGGTAAACCGAAAACACGAAACGCTTGCGCGATGTAATTGGACACAGCGCCATCTATTGGCTCATTTATGAATTACGGTCCCGAAGCGAAGTGAGGGCGGGCCACTAGTAATATAATAATGGGCCAGAAAAAGATGGTATGACGATTTATATAAGTATGTCCAAAATTGGAAAGCAAAGGAGTTGGACAGGGGTCTATAGAGTAGGCGTAGGCCTCCTTGGGGTAGGCCTTTGCCCAGCAGTGAGACTCTAGCCTAACTAAAAAACAATTGCTACAGTGTTACATATAAAAACCGGCCAAGTGCGAGTCGGGCTCGCGCACAATGGGTTCCGTAGCAGCAAATAAAGGTTCAGCCATCGTTTTCAGTGTAAGCACAATAACTTAACCAAAATTACAGTTAAATCAACCTATCTCAAAAACTATAAGAGATACTTTGATCAAACCAAAAATCGTTGAAAGAGTTAATTAGCATGCATCACCTCTATTTTTTTTTAGAATTTTATACCCCGTAGTTATAAAATAGAGGGGGGGGGACATACTTTTTACGACTTTGAGAGCTGATATCTCAAAAACCGTTCACTTTAAGAAAAATGTTTTTTAGAAAACTTTATATCATTTTAAAAGACCTTTTCCATTGATACCCCCACACGGGTATGTACATCGAAAAAAAAAATTTCATCCCTCAAGTTACATGTATGGGGGGCCCCACCCCCAATTCTTTTTTTACTATTTAGTGTCATATTTTTGTAGCGGTTCATACAACACATATTCCCATCAAATTCATCACTGTAGTACTTATAGTTTTCCGAGTAAATTGGCTGTGACAGACGGACAGACGGACAGACGGACAATGACGAAACTATAAGGGTTCCGTTTTGCCATTTTGGCTACGGAACCCTAAAAAATGGTCGATTCTACGGATATTCCAAGCTTAAAGTCAGAATAGTCAAATTTGCTATAAAGTAAGAATTCATCTTTCCAATGATAAAATAAATAAATAAAATAAACTTTATTTTAGGAACTTAATAAAGAACAATTACAAGTGTACATTAAATAGCTACCTAATTACCTATATCGCATCGGATTTTTATTTTGTTTTATTAATGTTTGATACTGTTTTATCCTTTCTTCATGTCTACCGGCGTGAAGCTGCTCCTGTGCTGTGTTTTGCTGAGTGAGTGAGGGTACCGGAGGCCCATCGGAGGGGAAGGGGAAAAAAGGTTAGCAGCGCACTTGTGACTCCACTGGTTTTGCATGTGTCCATAGGCGGCGGCAATTGCTTTCCATCAGGTGATCCGCCTGCTCGTCTGCTAACCTATCACAAAAAAAAAATGTCTTTTTCTTTTTGTACTGTATTTGTTATTGTGGTGTCGTGCGTTCATTTAGCTACGAATTATTCTACCTACTCAATACGCTCTTTCAACCTCTAACCCTCAAGCCCCGGCTATTTGTTTCGGGGTAATAAATCAAAGGCCATGTTATGAGAATTTTTGATAACAGATTCCGGAGTACGCCGAAATTTGACGCACCGTGAATCATGAAGAATTTAAAATTGTTTACGCAACAATTTTAAACGTAAACAAACGAGTAATGTCGTAAATACACAGTTACTATGTAGCTGGGATAACTGTCTAATGGAAGTTGTATATCTACGTCATAAGCTATAGTACGATTACCCACTGATATTAATACCATGATCTGATGATCGGATTTAGGTGTGCAATTTTTAACGAAATCTTACGAGTAACACACAGAAAACCGGCGTGAAGCAGCGGGTGTGCTGTGTTTCGCCGAGTGAGTGAAGGTACCGGAGGGGAAAAGGGGATAAAAGGTTGGCAGCGCGCGTGTGATTCCACTGGTGTTGCAGGTGTACATGGGCAGCGGCAATTGCTTACTATCACATAATAATAATAGAAAACTGCACGACGCACTGTGCTATATTTTTTTAATTATACGTTTTTTTCATCCTAATCCACGAATAAAATAAAATTTGGGAAAATTCTCCATTGACGATCAAATCTGAAAGTATGTAAATACAGAATAATCTTACTTAATAATAAATATATGAGAGTGGTCTGAAGGACCAAGACTGAGATTCACATAAAAATTTTACCATTAATATTGTAGTAGTTTTAAAACAATTGTATGTAGATCGAAACCAGGAATTTATAAAAGAAATAATTTAAAAAATACAGCCCATTATAATCCTCAGTTTACACTCATAAATATCGCGTTAATTACCGTTTTAATTAATTATCGAGTACACCTGATATTATGATTCTAATCGAGTGGGATAGGTAAGCAAAGCTGCAACAATAAATAAAGCGTAGAAATTGTAACAACAGAAATCGCTCCCAAAAATTTCCATCCCTCATTTACGTAGTAACTTTCCGAATAAAATCAATACATCAATGGTATCTTGGGGACAAATACGGCCCTTGATGACGAAGTTTGAATTAAAATCACTTAAAAGCCCTTTAAAGCAAAGTTTACCCCAATCGACGGTCGGATCTTGGCGGTGAAACCCGTGAAACTTGGTGACAAATGACAGTCCCGTAGTCCCCTTTAGCAGGAAGATAAAACAATTGTATGCAATAACTTTGAATTATTATTATGATGTTGTTTTTTTTTTTAATAGGTACGCAGACACATCAAAGTATACAAAACTGTAAAATTTCTTCAATCAACTCTCATCTTACTATCAACCAAATTCAGTTTTATATCAATTGAGGAGATAGGTTGTGGTAACATGATGTCCATAGGACATAACCAAACGGTAATCTAATAAAGCATACACAACATGATTGGATATTTTAAAACGTAAAAAAATAAAAATTTGTTTGCGCTAAAAGTGATTTTTGACTGGCCGGATGGCGCATTGGTGAACCCTGCCTCATACGCCAAAGGTCGTGGGTTCGATCCCTACCCTGGACAAACATTTTTGTAATGAATACTTGTGTTTGTTCACTGTCTGGATTATGTATTTAAGTAGGTATTATATTTGTATTTCCTCTGCTGTCTGATATCTGTAACACAAGTGCTTAAGCTACTTAGTAAGGAGTCATTAGGAGATGTTGTGTGAATTTATTTATCAGAAGGAAACCTGCATATTTCGGAAAAGTGCAACTATGATTCAGGTCCGGCCTCCCTGTTAAAGAGTTGCGAAGGGCAGACGGCAATCGCTTCATTACTAGTACCAGACACCCCAAATTCTGAATCATGGTCTAAACGTATCTCCGAAGAGACAGCTTTGGACGCAACGAGGAATTAAACACTAAAAGGGTTATTAAATTACAATAATAGACCCAAAATATTACCACACAAAGTCAATAATCGCCTACTCCGAAAACTAAACATCCGAATTAAGTCAAAATAAGGAGGATTAATATTAACCCAAACATTGCCCAACTATAACTAACAACCGAACTACGGACCTCATCCAACCGCAGAGTCCATTTAATACGTCCCTTTTCCGTCCTTGTCGAACCCAATTCTTTAGTTGCGAGTGGGAGCGAGAGGGGGCAACAATAGAGCAACAATGGTTGGACATAAAGCAACAAATGCCCATGGCAATGGGCGCTTCCTGTGATCCTCTGGGAGCCTGATGACCGGCCAATCTGCGACGTCTTGTGACGGTCGACTTGAGGATTAAGTTGGAATGACAAGCGATTCTCAACGTTATTAATGGGGGTTACGATTTTAAGTTGGGTAATCTTCTTGTTTATTTGGTCTATAAATGTATGCAAATGATAGGGGATATGAAAGATACGCGTTAAAGGAAAATGCATTACTAATTTTCTTACAAACTCTCCGGAACGGTATTGTTTCTTCTGGTGTAGCTTATGAGCATGGGCGGTGATGATCACATACCATCAGGTAACCCGCTTGCTCATTTGCCTATACCTATCATAAAAAATGCTTTTTCTTGAACCCTCATAATACTCACTGCGGGTACAATAAGCCCTGATGCAGTACCTCATGAGCGACATGTGTTCACGCAATAACGAACGCTCTCGGGAAATGTCTCCTCGTGATGGGCTCACCGAAACTGGGATATTTATAAACTGACGTATGGACTACATTATCTCTAGCACAATACATAAATCAAGTGTTCATATTTTGAGAAGACAATATTTACTGCGGGATTTTTGGCAGAACTTTTACATATTTTTTGTATATTGCACATAAATTTAAGGTATGTAAGTAATCCTTTATTTATTAACTCCCGAACGCAAAAAAGACGGGGTGTTACAAGTTTGACGTGTCTGTCTGTTTGTCCGTCTATGTGTGTGTGTCTGTCTGTGTCGTCTTAGCTCCCGAAGGGATACCTAAACCAATTTGAATTTTGTTTTTTTGTGTTGAAAGTTATAGGCGGGTGTCCGTAGCTAGATTAGATGGTCGCCATCTTAAGATGGACGCCACAACAATTTCGTTTTTATGATATAGGTGGCTGACGAGCAGACCGATCACCTGATGGTAAGCAATTGCCGCCACCCATGTCTATGGATGTCTACCCGCAACACCAGTGGACTCACAATTGCGCTACCAACCTTTGACCCCCTGTCCCCTTTTGTCACTCACTATTATACATTGGATGAAGCTGGCAGGTGACCTTAGCGTAGACAGTGGCGTAATTAAGAGGCCTCTACTCAGCAGTGGGGGGATGTGGCTGATATGATGAGATGCTTACTAACTTATGCAGCAATCGTTGTCCTCTAACCATGCCTTTTTACTAATAAGAAAATATAAAATCAGCTAAAATCCCTCTCAAAACGGAGTCCTTGACATTCCCAATAGGTACAATATGGCGGCCCTGTCCCATCCGACGCCGGGTGCGGCCGATGTCGCGCTTATTAATGTTCAAATGAAATATCACTTACGGCCGATGTATCGCTATCGCCATAAAGATCAATATTGGTTGTTACGACTCTGATATTTTATAGCTACTGATTTTGGTTGTTACTACCATAAACTATAAAAATAATAGTATTATTATTTTTGTATAGTAATTCTATAAATATGCACGCGCGAGTGATTTAATATCCGTTATAAGCAGTCTTTTACACTACTTTATCACTCCCGTATTAATCGTCAAACTTTTATGGTGGTAAAACCAATTAATGTCTTTAAAATATCTAAGTAAAAAAGTTGCTGTGACAAGCAGACGAACAGACAGACATGGCGAATAAGGGTTTCGTTTTTTTGTCATTTGCCTACGGAACTGTAAAAACATCAGCTGCGTAAGACGTTTCGTTAAAATTAAATGTACAATACGTTTTGTACGCGGGGCGCGTATGAGCAAACATCATCCTCTGTGCACTTAGAGGATTAGGGGCGTGACGCTTCGATAATACGAGGCACTGGGTCTTCTTAGGTAGGCAGCCAGTGTGAAGCGAAGAAGCAAAGCTATAACGTGTAGTCTGTGGCCTGATTTGAAGCGGGCGTTACGACCTACAACAGTTACGACGATTGGTCGACGATCGCCAAAATCGGAGGGACTTCATGAGTCCGAGCAGCTCAGGACCGGATACATTGGCGAAAGGGAAGGGAGGCCTATACTCAGCTGTGGGTATTACCGGGCTGATGATGATGATGTTACGACCTAATCGGAGTTCCCCTCTCTTTCACACTCGCTGTGCGTGCTCTTGTTGGAATGTGACAGGTATATTCTCATTAGTAACGGGACACGTCTTGGTAAACGTAGTTAGGACGGCCTCAGGCTAGATGGAGTGACGATCTGCGCAAGAGGGCTGATTGGAGCTGGATGCGAGTAGACGAAGATCGATCAAAGTGGTGAGCATTTGGATAGGCCTATGTCCAGCAGTGGACTGCAACAGGCTGATGATGATGAGGCTGATGAGTTACGGGATGGCTTTACTATAAACACCTTAATAAAAGGCTACTTTGATAACCTTCCTAAAAGGCCGATAATGCAACCATTTTGGTCCATTCCCTCCCTATATCTTAAAAAAATCTAGGGTTTCTATGAACGAAGGTATTTACTATATTATGGAGATATTTGTCATATGGCATCGCTTTTGGTATAGCTCCGACTTACCACGATAATCCCCACCAGGTCAAATAGATGCGAATTCGGTATTAAAACGTATTTTCTTGTAATAAGCTTAATGCCTCGGATTTTCGGATTAAATGGCGGCGCGAGCGCCTTATTTCGGATTTAATAAGCGAACGGCAACAGTTTACGACATTTGCATTTTATGTATTGACGAATTTCTCATGCAAGATTTATATTCTATTTTCTTCTAAAATTGTTTTGATAGACTTCTAATATTATGTTGACAGACGACCCGTTCAACGCAGTGTTTTGTTCACCAGTTGAGATGTAAGGCTCGCGGGCTCAATTATTACACCAACATTATTGGTATGTTTTTGATGAGACAGATATTCGCTTTCTTCGAAGAACAAAGTCCGATCTGCTATATTAATACATTGCAGATCGGATTTTGTTCTTTGGAGCAGTCGATTGTGGATCTGGGAGTTTGTGGCGCCCAACATGGGGCTACTTTTATGATGGAGATCTTTTTTTTATTTTGTGTTGTTGTTTCAATCTAATCGGCACCCGGTGCCATTCATTGGTACTATGTAGAATAAACGTCCAGAAACGAAGAGAAGGCTAGCCACTAGTATTCGACATCTTCGGATTTTACTTTTAGTTTTATAAAAAGGACCAAAATATTATAAAAACCTTACCTACAACTAAAATAGCCTAACGTACAAAGATTGGAGGGAATTAATACAGGACCGTATAAATGGCGAACTTTGACGTCGGGAGGACAAATCAAATTTTGGATCGCTGAGCCAACGTAGTAAGTAGGTAAGTAAGTACTCGTAGATAGATTTTGAATATGGGGTGTGAAATAGTTCCAGAGATTATCTTAAGAGATTAAGTAGGTATATTTTTTTACTTTTACAAAAGATTCAAATAAGAAGTACCAAACTAAGAAAGTCCATTCAGCAGAAAATGAGATCTGAAACCTGTAATAGGTTTAGTCTCAGTGCTCACTAATAGGGTCTGAAAGACTAAAAGTTTTAAGGGACCGAAGAATAACAAGGTATTAGTTACACACTTAGTATTATTACATACTACCTCAGTGGGGCGCGTTGTCCCGGGTTCGATCTTAAATTCGGGGTCGTGCCAAAAATGTAACTGAGTTATACTTTTAAGGAATTCTTAGTGTCAGCCTGAAGTCTGGAAAATGTCGGTCTTGTGGCGGAAAACAAATTAAGCTATGGCTAGATCCCTCTTCAGTCGTGTATATATATAATAAGAGTATAATATATATAATAAAAGGGTAAGGCAAAAACGTTAACTTGTGTCTGCACGCTCACTTGTGCTTTATAAAGTCGTCGATGGCATTTGCCAGCTAAAGTACCTATAGTAAAGTATCAGCCTATATACTATCCCCTTGCAAGATAAAGGTCTCCATCATAGAAATTAAGTCATTGCTAGTATGATGGGATTAGGCTTAATAAAATTACCACGCTTGCCTGATGAGGATTGATGATCACAAACCCGAGCGATGTTCGAAAATTCAAAACATACTTTTTGCTCGAATCGAACCTAGGACCCCGAGATCACGGCTACGTTACTTAAATCACTAGACCATTGGGGCGCTATCTGCCACCTAACACGTAAAAAAAAAATCTTAAATCCAATTACGTAAAGAGCATATTCCCCAGCATATTTTCTAACTCTGTATCTTTTGTTAACCTTTTCGCAAGAAACTCATTATCCGTCCTTGTCTAACGAGCTGGTATTATAAAAGAATAATTCCATTCCACAGAAGTTTAGTAATAAATTATTCCTTCGCGGTAACCAAACCAATTTTAGGTAACAATGTTCGTTCAAAGAATACACTTATGTTCTTTTGATATTACTTATGTAAGTAAATCGCGAGTCATGTTTTAGGCTAAAAGCTTTGAGTTTACTATTATTACTTATTTTTATTACTTTTTTGATAGGCAGGAACTTCGAACTAAATAAATGATACATGAATAAACCCACACAATAACTCATACATTGACCTGACTCCGTACTACGAGTAGGTAAGTAGTTTAAGCACTTGTGTTACAGATATCAGATTTTACATAGAAAAAACCCAAGTATTCATCACACGAAAGTTTGTTCAGGGTGGGGATCGAACCCACAACCATTAGCGTATAAGGCAGGGTCTCCGACAAATGTGCCATCTAGCCAGTCAAAGAACAGAATTAAGCAGCGTCTTCCGTATCCTGACTTTCTTTAGACATATTATCACGCGTCCAAATTACCCTAGTATGGAATCACTTGCGCGATGCAACCGACACTCGGCGCCATCTATTGGAAACGAAGTGAGAGCATCATCATCATCAGCCTACATCCACCCACTGCTGAGTATAATAGGCCTCTTCTTTATTACGCCAATCCCTACGGTCACCTGCCAGCCTCATCCATTGTTTTCCCACTACCAATACAATCTCGTCGGACCAACAGGCAGGTGGTCTACCCACAGGACATCGTCCTGCGAGTCACTAGCAATTAATGAATAAAAGCATTAGTAAGTAATAATTATGACGGCCTCGATGGCGCAGTGGCTAAGGTATTCGCCTGAAGCGCGAAGGGTCGGTTCGATTCGCGGTCAAGTCAATTTAGGAAACTACATTTTACAAAAATTTTTTGGTCGTTCTGGGTTGACGCCCCCAGTTAATTATTCCTAGTCTGAGGTTGACTGGTGGGATTGTCTGGCGAATTTTTTTATTCATTATGCTCTACCGTCTTTTGGGCGCTTTAAGTTAGTAGAGTCCATAGTAGTTAGTGAATTATGGTATTGCATAACATACACAGTCCGGTGCAGGCTGCAACAGTGATTTTGTGTTTGCAAAAATATTACGAAACAATCATTTCAAATCACGCAGAACTAGTCCACAGTGAATCAATAAATGCGTGCCTTATATTTCTAAATGGCACTTCGATTGCCACACAGAACAATAAAAAAAACGTGACGATGGCACAATATTATGTGTTGTCACTTTAAAGCGAGACAACCTATACCTACTCTGATTCATAATCATGTAAAGTAAACTGACAGATGTCAATGTGTCATCCCCATACATTAACACTCATGTCAATCTGTCATCCCCATACATTAACACTCAATTTGACACATGCAAAATGCATAGAAACTTGTCATTTTCATCTGTCAGTTTAAGTACTTTACATGATTATGAATCAGAGTATACGTATCTTCAGATGAAAAGTTGATAGACAGAGCGATGGTATGTTATTGTGAGTGTTGTGTTTTAAAAACAGGTGTGAGTAGGTGCGAAAAGTGAATTCGCCCTTATATCCAATAGAATTGTATAAAAACTCCGCTTCTTAACAAAAATCTTTTTCTATTGGCGGATTTCACTTTCATTTATCCGCTCACTTGCTTGCACTTGAGTGACGACCCAGCCTAATACCTATTGGTGACCATGAAAGTTTTAAGGGGCTATCAAGTAAATTGGATTTTTCAAGATGGAATACAATATTTCTAACACACGACAAGTAACAATAATGTTAATTATTGCTAAAAAGGGCCACTTTTAGCAATAATTGACATTATTGTTATTTGTCGCGTTTTTTATATATTGTATTGCATCCTGAAAATTTTAATTAATTTTTACCTAAGTCTGTAATGTTTTGCTTTCTTAAAAAATATCGTATTTTCGCCACAATCAGTGTAAATAGGTTGGCGGCGCTAGTTTCATTCGTGTAGCCCCTTAAACTACACAACATCCATTCTTTCACCAATATTCTCCGCTAAAACATTATCTCCCTCATCACGATTCCCCGTGAACCGACCCTAAGCCCACCTCAGGCTGAAGTTAAGCCTTCAAAAAATGCGTCGACTCCAATCGATCATTTAAATTTATGCGCGGGTGCCGCATAGAGGTCTGTCACCTCAGATAACGTTGAGGGATGATCAGACCATCGGCTTAAGTTGGGAAGAATTTGCGAAATAAACCGGTTAGTAGACTTTTTGCACCAAGATAGGATGTTGAGCGCGGAAATTGGCGGATTTAGTTTGGTGAGAGGGATAGAGGTTCGCTGTAGTCGAGGGCTGACCTGGCCATTTAGGTAGTCTATAGATTAAGAAAAGATTTTTTGTCGACTGTATTCTTTCGACGTTTGGCCTAATAAATACATTTTCGTATGTATTTATTTTGTCCCCATAAGTAAATCGGTACTTACGTCTCCTATACTTTCCACCTGTATTCATTTGATTAAATGATTTTATAAACCAAGCATTCTTACCAAATTCTCTCGCGAGTAGGTTCAAAACTTAAATATAATTATGTATAAATAATATACTCTTAGCAACTTACGTTCTTATGCTTTACGTAAAGTCTTTCCAATAAACGGAAACATACCTGAAACCAATAATCACACAATTAAAAAAATGTTAACAAATTACTGGGTTTATAAAAACGAGACACATAGTTGTAATAAACTAACAACACATAAGTGACTCCACGAAAGGACTAAAAGCATTTTTTAATTTAAATTACTGCTCTGCAAGAATGCAAATTCAAAATCAATTGAAGGATGAAGAAAATCAATTTAAAGATGACCTAAGTACAAACAAAGAAATTCTTAAATTTTGATGAAAATTTACTTTTGTACTCAACAATAAAGATCGCCTTAATTTCCATTCTAATATTTACAGTTACCTGTAATGTAACGAGAAACTCTAATGATATATCTAATGATCTTCTAATTTATTATAACAAATTGTGTGATCTACAAATTATGTCGTGAAATTTACCGCTACTGCTCTTGGTGAACGATATTGGTTTATTTGTGTACAGTAGTATAGTTTGTCAGTCAGTTGGTCAGATGGATTTGTGACGAATGACATGACTGAAAATGGGGTGGATGTCATACGATGACGCATTCGTCATCCATGTCATTGTCATTACAAGGACGAATGGAAGAAGAAAACATACTGCGCCGACCCCAGATAATCTGGGAACAGGGCAGGGAGATGATGATGCTGAGTATGTCAGTTGGTGATCGAAAACTGTGCGAATCGGTTGAGAACATCACACAGTCGTCATAATAAGGTAAAATTATTTTATTCTGTGTAGTGCAATCGTCAAGGGGCCGTGAAAGCGTGCCGGAATGGAGGCAGGCAATAAATCAAGCCTAAAGACTCGAAAGGACGCAAAACCTCTCGAGGACAAATTAAAATGAATACGGTTTTTTTCGTAAAGGGATTTGACGATAGCCCAAGAAAAGAGCGAGGGTGAAAAGGCGAATATGTTATTATTTGTTTTGCAAACGCGGGTACGAAAATGGAGACAACTTTATGAAATATCTTTACAGCAATAACTATTAGCAGTAAGACCGCTGAGATTGTATTTGTAAATGACCATGTTAACATTAAGTTCTGTAATCTTTTGTGCAATAAGAGTATCTATCTATCTATCTAACTAAAACAATGTGATATTTAATCTTCGATCATATAATATTAGGATAGAATAGAATATCAAACATTTATTGACCACAACGCATTCCACTTAGACAAAAGGAACACAAAATTTTCGGCCAACAAGGTTCAGCCTCAGCATGATGCTGCAGCCGCAGCGAGCAGCTGCTGCAGCGCTGGTTTCCAGGCTGGACCTAGGGTGACGCCTTTGCATAAGTTATTATTATAAAGTAATACTTAACTATAATAGACATGCAACACAAAACAACAGATACAACAACCTTAAACACAAAATATAAGTGATGCTAATAACACTGTCATAATAAAAGATAAAATAGATTTCTTTTTTCTAATACTTGTAGAATTTTAATTAAAATGCTTAGTATTCGATTTATTTTTTATTAATAGGATAATAACGCTTGACCACACTCGCACCTGAAAAGACACGCGTTTGCCTAGAAGATGCCTGTTCACTCTTGCCTTAAAGATGTCCAGTTTATGGTCCAGATTACTTCAATGGAAAAAAAAAACGCTGTATCTTCTAAGTTATACCAACAGCGAATGGAAATTACTAGTCCTTCCTCTGTTGTACCGTCTTTAACAATAATAAATGAAAAATGTCTCTTGTGACATCCGGCGAGAAATAATGTACCGATCCAACCTTTGTTTCAGTTTAATGAAATGGAAAAAATATTAAAGTTTCAATTGAAGTTTGTTTCATTTTATTATTATGTTTTTAATTTCAATTTTGTTATAAAGGGTGCTTGTTTGGATCTCTAGAAGCCGTCGTTTAATCATTTTCGTTAACTGTGATGAATTTAACAGTTAATGAAAAATTCTCTTGAACACAAAATGAAACGGTACGTGAGAGCTAACGAAAAATGGGGAAAAGACTTGCCACTAGTTAGTATTCAAGCCTATTTCCAAATTGTTCGTTTTTTTTATGTGATAGGTAGCAGACGAGCAGGCGGATCACCTGATGGTAAGCAATTGCCGCCGCCCATGGACACCTGCAACACCAGTGGAGTTACAAGTGCGCCGCCAACCTTTTATCCCCTTTCTCCCCAGGTGGGCCTCCGGTACCCTCACCCACTCGACGAAATACAGCACTGGGGCTGCTTCACGCCGGTTTTCTGTAAGGCAGTGGTATCACTCCGGTCGAGCCGGCCCATTCATGCCGAAGCGTGGTGTTTAAGACAATTATTACAGGTGTACCTGTGAACATTTATGTCCCTTTTAGGGTGGCTACATTGGAGGTTTTCCTCGAATCCTTCTCAACACCCACTCTCGCTACTCCGCTGCACATCCCTAACATTTTTATTCTACCAACGTAACAAAGCTAATTAAGATTCAAATTCGGTGCGGATTGATCGGGTCGCGTGAGATTTAACAATTAACATTACAAACACGGCGATTGCGTAACAATGGCCCACTTAGTCGTGCCAATGCGCAGGTTCGTGTGAGAGATTATGAGTTGGATTAATGACAATCTTCGAGGGAAAACACCGTGAGGAAATTTGCACATTTCCTGACTGATTGATTGGCCGGATGGCGCATTTGGTAGTGCCCCTGCCTCATACGCCAAAGGTAGTTTTTTTTTATGAGATAGGGGGCAGACGAACAGACGGATCACCTGATAGTAAGTGATTACCGCCGCCCATGGACACCCGCAACACCCGAGGAGTCGCAAATGCGCTGCCGACCTTTTAAGAAGGAATACGCTCGCTTTTTGAAGGTCGTATCGGTTCGGAAATACCGCTGGTGACAGTTCATTCCATAGTTTTGTAGTTCGAGGCAGAAAGTCGTGGGTTGATCCCCACCCTGGTAAAACATTCGTGTGATGAACACTCGTTTGTTCAGTGTCCTCCCTGTAATTGGTGATCTTCTGTGGTCTGGACATTGGGCATCGATGACATCACGCAAGTGTTTCGACTTTTTCGGATTTATAAGCCTTTTGGCGGTTTTGCATACAGTTCTCTAAAATCTTTATTTTTTTATTGTTTTATAGTTCTGTATTATTTTATATAAATACTAGTGGCCCCGCCCTCACTTCGCTTCGGGACCGTAATACAGAAATGAACCAATAGATGGCGCTGTGCGTCGATTACACAGTGTAATTGACGCCCAGGTGTGACTTACACCATACAAGTGTTTCGCATTTCCAGTTTGCCTATAAGCTTTGTCGTTGTTATTTGTCCATGGATAGACATATCCGTCAATAGACGTCTACAGCTGGATATATGTATGCCTCAGCTATTGTTCTCTATACAGATTGGTCACAGATTTAGCTACTAAAAATGCTATCGCAACCAGCCGCTTCGCAACCACGGCCCGTAACCCCAAAATAGGATATCGATACTTATTTCCCTGCAATATTTACGAAACTAACAACCAACCCTGATCGAGTAAACATGGATTATGTATTTGCAACCTCACAAATTACTTTAACCTTGATGTTTTGCGGTCGGCTTGTCCCGTTAATGATGGTTTAAAGTTGATTTTTGTTAGCGAAACTTTTTACGAGGGAAATCTTAATTTGCCCCGCTAATTACTTTCCGTGTAAAAAGTTTGGAAAATTGTTCTTTTGGAGCAAAAAATTGCTGTTTGTAGCGCGCGATTCTTGTCGCGGTATTTTGGTTTGAGTTTTAAATAGTTACTGTTCATAAAAACGTTTTGAATTTTTTTTTGTTAAAAAGCATGGTGGTAGGTTTACGTAATTATAATTAAAAAGTCATAGAGATAGGGTTACGTAATTATAATTAAAAAGTCATAGAGATAGGGTTACGTAATTATAATTAAAAAGTCATAGAGATAGGGTTACGTAATTATAATTAAAAAGTCATAGAGATAGGGTTACGTAATTATAATTAAAAAGTCATAGAGATAGGGTTACGTAATTATAATTAAAAAGTCATAGAGATAGGGTTACGTAATTATAATTAAAAAGTCATAGAGATAGGGTTACGTAATTATAATTAAAAAGTCATAGAGATAGGGTTACGTAATTATAATTAAAAAGTCATAGAGATAGGGTTACGTAATTATAATTAAAAAGTCATAGAGATAGGGTTACGTAATTATAATTAAAAAGTCATAGAGATAGGGTTACGTAATTATAATTAAAAAGTCATAGAGATAGGGTTACGTAATTATAATTAAAAAGTCATAGAGATAGGGTTACGTAATTATAATTAAAAAGTCATAGAGATAGGGTTACGTAATTATAATTAAAAAGTCATAGAGATAGGGTTACGTAATTATAATTAAAAAGTCATAGAGATAGGGTTACGTAATTATAATTAAAAAGTCATAGAGATAGGGTTACGTAATTATAATTAAAAAGTCATAGAGATAGGGTTACGTAATTATAATTTTATCTTTCGTGATGTTATTTATAATATTGTAATGATCTGTAATGGAAAAAAGAAGGAGTCGGTACTGTAAATGGTAATAGGTAAGTATTTTAAAAATATAAGTATATCTTAATCTAATAATAAACAATATGCGATTCTATTTTCTAATTTCACTTTATGAAAAATCCTAGATACATCGCGAACGCACTAGAAGTGTCCCAATGAAGGCTCTTTTTTTATGTTAAAAAATCATGGTGGTGGAGCAACGTAATTATAATTAAAAAGTCATAGAGATAGGGTTACGTAATTATAATTAAAAAGTCATAGAGATAGGGTTACGTAATTATAATTAAAAAGTCATAGAGATAGGGTTACGTAATTATAATTAAAAAGTCATAGAGATAGGGTTACGTAATTATAATTAAAAAGTCATAGAGATAGGGTTACGTAATTATAATTAAAAAGTCATAGAGATAGGGTTACGTAATTATAATTAAAAAGTCATAGAGATAGGGTTACGTAATTATAATTAAAAAGTCATAGAGATAGGGTTACGTAATTATAATTAAAAAGTCATAGAGATAGGGTTACGTAATTATAATTAAAAAGTCATAGAGATAGGGTTACGTAATTATAATTAAAAAGTCATAGAGATAGGGTTACGTAATTATAATTAAAAAGTCATAGAGATAGGGTTACGTAATTATAATTAAAAAGTCATAGAGATAGGGTTACGTAATTATAATTAAAAAGTCATAGAGATAGGGTTACGTGCTGTGTGTCGATTACACGGTGTAATTAATATACGCCCCGGTATAACTTACACCATGAAAGTGTTTCGCTTTTCCAGTATGCCTATAAGCTTTGTCGTTGTTATTTGTCCATGGATAGACATAACCTTCAAATAGATGACAGCTGGACATATGTCTCCGCTATTGTTATCTACACAGATTGGTCTTCTGCCGCCCACATGAAAGGAATTCTCACGATCTTTACCAGGTCGTCGCCACGGCTGCGTTTTTCGTGGCCTCCACATATTGCTTTGTTTTCTTTTCTTTTCCAATTTTCTTTTGATTATAATAATAATTACATACTTTATAAATAGTATAGAAAATAGATCTTTTCTTTTCTTGTTTTTTTTTTCCTGTCGTATTATAAGTGTGCACGTCCGTCGCCCAAAGCAAATGGCTCTGGACCGGGTCGGTTTTGGTTAGCCACAAGACTTGTAATGTCCACAGCCTTTTATATTTTTTTACTTTTTTATATTCCATATATATGTATACTGTGTAACTTATGTTTTTGCGGCCAATAAATAATATCTTATCCTATCCTATTTTAGATCCTAAAATTTTGCTACTAAAAATGCTATCGCAACCAGCCGCTTCGCAACCACGGCCCGTAACCCCAAAATAGGATATCGATACTTATTTCCCTGCAATATTTACGAAACTAACAACCAACCCTGATCGAGTAAACATGGATTATGTATTTGCAACCTCACAAATTACTTTAACCTTGATGTTTTGCGGTCGGCTTGTCCCGTTAATGATGGTTTAAAGTAGATTTTTGTTAGCGAAACTTTTTACGAGGGAAATCTTAATTTGCCCCGCTAATTACTTTCCGTGTAAAAAGTTTGGAAAATTGTTCTTTTGGAGCAAAAAATTGCTGTTTGTAGCGCGCGATTCTTGTCGCGGTATTTTGGTTTGAGTTTTAAATAGTTAATGTTCATAAAAACGTTTCAAATTTTTTTATGTTAAAAAATCATGGTGGTGGAGCAACGTAATTATAATTTTATCTTTCGTGATGTTATTTATAATATTGTAATGATCTGTAATGGAAAAAAGAAGGAGTCGGTACTGTAAATGGTAATAGGTAAGTATTTTAAAAATATAAGTATATCTTAATCTAATAATAAACAATATGCGATTCTATTTTCTAATTTCACTTTATGAAAAATCCTAGATACATCGCAACGCACTAGAAGTGTCCCAATGAAGGCTCTTTTTTTATGTTATAGGTAGCAGACGAGCAGGCGGATCACCTGATGGTAAGCAATTGCCGCCACTCGTGGACACTTGCAACACCAGTGGAGTTACAAGTGCGCTGCCAACCTTTTATCCCCTTCCCCCCGGGTGGGCCTCCGATACCCTCACTCACTCGGCGAAACATAGCACTGGGGCTGCTTCACGCCGGTTTTCTGTGAGGCAGAGGTATCACTCCGGTCGAGCCGGCCCATTCATGCCGAAGCGTGGCTCTCCCACATTTGAATGAGCTCTGAGCTCTAAACGCAGTAGAGCACTACTTGGCATTTTGGAATTAGAAATAAAATTGCTATGGATTTGATGGAAATTAAAGGAAGCGACTGCAATTTGGAATTCAAAATATCTATAGCTTAGTACTATAAGTACCGAGCCATAATCACGGTTTTCGAACATAGCTCGAATTTTTGATCACCAATCCGCATTAGACAAGAGTGGTGATTACGCCTAATCCCATCATGATGGTAGCGATGATTTGATGTCTATGATGGAGGCTTTTATAGATGCCTGCCAAGGGATAGTAACGTACAGGCTGATAATTTTATCTACCAGTGAAAGCATTGTTGGTATCACTTTTTTAAACGCTTTCAGTTTCGGAATTGTGTATCTAGAGATCATTTGATGGATGTGTCACTCACTACACTTATGTAATTAATTATACATCCATACAACTTAAGTCATTTGCAATACAAAACATTTCACTACATAATCAAACATGTTTCATTTTTTGAAAGTGATTAATTGTTATGAAAGAAATGAAATTTGAAACGAGGTCGATGACTGATAGTAAATCGATATGTTTGTTCAATTATACAATCAATACGTAATGAGATTTGTTTCTATTATAAATCCGCCGACTGATATTCGGCTACACAACCAATCTAAACTAATTTAAGCAGGATAAGTATATTATAGTTGGAGCCATAAAGTCCTTGAGTGGAGACCGCGACTCGGCAAACGTAGTGTTGGACGCCCTGCTACAAGATGGGATGACGACATTCGAAGGCTGGCTGGGAGTGAGCTGGATGAGAGTGGCCGAAAATCGGGAGCGGTGGCGTGCATTGGGGAAGACCTATGTCCAGCAGAGGACGAGCGTGGGTTGCTGATGACATAATGCTTACACCCAGACACTGAACAAACAAGTGAAACAACAAGTATTCTTCACACGAATGTTAGTCCAGCGTAGAGATTGAACCCATGACCTTTGGCATATGAGGCCATGAGGGTAGTGACGAGTCATATAAATGTTCCTAGCCTAGTAGTTAAAGTTCTTTGACTAATTATTTTGCGCAGAAAGCCTAGGGTTCAGCAATGGACTGATACTTGATTGATTTCCAAAACAACAAAGCTTTAATTAACATGCCTGTTGTAACTTGTAACCCACATTGTTGTACCTAATGATTTCGGCCGAACTTGGCCGTAAGTTAACAATTTCTCAGTTTTGCAACTTCACTCTCGTTGTATGGAACGGAACGTAACCGCTACGATTGGCGCGTAACATTCGATAATACGATTGAGCAATATTTGGTTCGATTACGTTTGAGAGCGGGATGGAAGAGTACCACATTCCATGTTAATACTGTCTATGTAAACTGTACTTTTTTATGTTTTTTCGTGCGATAGGTGGCAGACGAGCAGACAAATGTAGCAGATGAGTAGACGGATGTAGCAGACGAGCAGATGGATCACCAGATGCTAACGTTCAGTAGTTTTGGCGTGAAAGATTAACAGACAGGCAGACAGACAGAGTTACTTTCGCATTTATAATATTAGTTAGGATTGGGATTAAAAAAAGCAAGAGACCACCGAGACTCTCAGAAGACTGAATGGCTAGTAATTCAGTCCGGAGGTCTCAGAGAAGATGCTCGGGCAAAGAGCCCCAACTCGAGGCCCGTACTCTCGCCCCACGGCGAAATGACCACGACGGATAGATGAATGGGCTGGTTTGACCGACTAGCCCATTGTCAAAGGCTCTTATAGCCACGGTGGTATAGGTAGTGGTTTGTTCCCCATGAAAGGGGAAGATCTTCCGCCGAGTCGGGTAGTATTCGCTCGGGCACCTAAGGTCCGATGTACCATCTTGGTTTGTCGTATATATTCCAAGTAGACATGCGAACTTTGCTTTCGCGATGTAGGATTATAGGAGAATTTGAATATTGTATGGAACAGACAAATTAGCACCATCTGCTGTTGGTTGGATGGTACTATAGTGGCGAACTTTTTTCTTCGCCACAGTGGCATATACTTGTATGGCTTCTACCAGCTATTTTAACGTAAACCAATCACGCCTCATCCCAATCACCTGTTAAATCTAAATTCTAATAATATGCCTAGTTTTAGCCGGCAGCCGAGGATTAATATCCCCCCTCCCCCCTCCCCATCAATTATGAAGCATCATTGGTCGGGATTTAGCCAGTTCACTGTTAATAGATTTAGGTGAGATTAATTATTAGATCGAAAGCTGGCGTGGCTATTAAACTGGTTGAAACCAGTACATAATCCTTCAATAATGACTTTTATATTCCCCTTTTTTTGATGTGATAGGTGGCTGACGAGCAACGTCTCCCCTGGTAGAACCTTGTTATGAGAATAGAAGAGAAACATGTAACCAAAAGACTAATGGGTATGAATGTAAATGGGTGGGGAACAGAGGACGGCCGAAAAAGATATGGATGGATTGTGATCCATTTCTTCTCAAAAGTGGGTAGATGATGATACTATGGTGAATGGAAGAAGGAAACATATTGCGCCGATCTTAGATAGCCTGGGAATAGGGCAGGAGAAGTACCTTTGTACTTTTAGCGTGTTCATTCTGTATCTAGAGTTTATAATGTTCGAAGTAACTGTTTGCTGTTCGAAGTGGCTGTTATAGAGCCCTGTATTGTATTGTATAGTACCCGGAATAAATCATGAAAGTTCCAATGCTACCAAATCCCTTATAATAGTACTAGCGGCCGCCCGCGACTTCTTACGCGTGGAGTTAATTATTGACACTTACCGTCATATTTTGGACAATCCACACAATATATTGTAGGCCTATGTGTTATTCTGATGTATAAACTAGGTATATTGTGGTAAAGTTTCATTCAAATCCATTCAGTAGTTTTTACGTGAAAGAGTAACAAACATCCATACATCCTTACAAACTTTCGCCTTTATAATAGTAGTAGGATTATAATAATGGACATGACCTATAAAAAGGACTTCAGCAAGAATTAAGTGCTATTTTAGACTAGGATATGAATGTTACTAAAAACAACACTTAACGCTAGTCAAATGATGGATCGAGTTCCGCCTAACCCTGACTGCTCGGAATATTTTTACTCGCTCATTATTAGCGTGACAGAATTTGCTTAGTTATGTCACGATTTCGTGTCCGACTTCGTGCCCTTGATCCTCACATTCTATAAAAGTTAACTTTGCATTCTATTTCTTGAGAATTTTTGAGGTAGTAGACGTGTGAGGTGAAGTGGAGACAAGCTCTCCGCAATCCTAACGGAAATAAGATTGTGAACCAAGGTTGACAGATCAACTGGTGGTAACACTTGTAATGCGTCAAGAAAGTCATGAAAATTGATTATGATATTGATGGCAGACGAGCAGACGGATCACCTGATGTCCAGTAGACACCAGTAGAGTCACAAGTGCCCTGCCAACCTAATCCCCTTTCCTTCCAATTAGGCCTCCGGTACCCTCAATCACTCGGCGAAACAGCGCAAGCGCTGCTTCACGCCGGTCTTCTGTGAGGCCTTGGTATCACTCCGGTCGAGCCAGCCCATTCATGCCGAAGCGTGGCTCTCCTACGGATAAATAGATATTTTGCATTTCGAACATGTCGTCGCGGTCAAAAACCAAATATAGTAAATAGTTATTTTCGCCCCTGATCCACAGGTTTAAATTTATTTTCTTTTCTGAATAGAGCCTTCAGTTGTGGTGGCACTTTTGCTAAAAGTGGCCGTTTTTAGCAATAATAAACATAATTGTTACTTGTCGCGTGTTAGAAATATTGTATTGCATCTTGAAAAATCCAATTTACTTGGATCTAAGTCTGTAATGTTTTATTTTCTTCAAAAATATCATATTTTCGCCACAATCAGTGTAAATAGGTTGGCGGCGCTAGTTTCATTCGTATAGCCCCTTAAGATTTCGTTACCAAAGTTGCGAGATGTTGCCAAAATAGCCTTCTACTTACCTACCTACTGTATTATTATTTATTACTTTTGACTACAACTTACGATTGTTCAAAGAGTGTCTCCTAAAGCTAAAATGTCGGCTATGTACATAGCTTTTTATCTCGCTTGTTGCGTCTCAAAGAGACGGAATTTGTTTTCAAGTGAACGCTTTTATTAGAAAAATAACATTGGAAGGAATGATTTGTATTTTTTGCTCGGTGTAAAGCGTTTTAAAAGGAAAAAGGATTGTAATAAAATTATTGCGAAGTTTTTATTGGGTCGGTGTCGGATAGATATTATTTTCATTAGACCGGTTATATTGGGCTTTGGCAATCGTCTCGTATTCAAAAGTTCGTCTTTATTTAAGCTTAATTAGTTTTCGTAGTCTATAGAGAGTATCTCTAGACATTTAGGTATATATAGGACATACCTTTAACCATTATCTTCTACCAACCATTCTGAACAAAATTTGTTTCTAGATTTGGATGTTTGTTGAGTCCCCGTCACAAGTGCGCTGATAATCTTTGACCCCTTTTAATCCCAATTGGACCTCCAGTACCCTCACTCTCTCGACGAAACAATTTGAACTATCGATGATATCGATAGTATATTGGTTATCAAATAGTATTACGCCAATTTTCCTATTACTCCTGTCAATAATACTATCGATATCCTAGACATCGAACATCGATTTCGTTCGATATTGAAGCTATCGATATTTCAGCAACACTAATGTAGATTAATCACTGTATGAATAAATGATCGCATGACGCAACATACATACATACAAGTCCAACACGACACGTTCGACTTCGTTGGTGATGCGATTCATGTATGGATGTATGGAAGTAGGTCATGAAAACTGTAAGGATTGGCGGGATCATACCTGATTCTGTAATTTATACGCCTTTACTTGCTTTGTCATTTCGTTTGTACGCTTGCTTCGGCATGAATGGACCGGCTCGACCGGAGTGGTACAGCAAACAGCAAAAGTAGATGATCAAAATCATAAACTCTATACTTACTATTGAGCGGAGTTCGCGTCAGAAGTGTTTGGTGTCAAATTCATACAGTTCCACGCAAACTCTGTAAAGCCTCAAAGTGATTCATCATCATCATCATCATTTCAGCCAATAGACGTCCACTGCTGGACATAGGCCTCCCCCAAAGTTCTCCACACAGATCGGTCCTGTGCCACCCGCATCCAATGGACTCCCGCGACCTTTACCAGATCGTCGGTCCACCTGGTGGGAGGCCTGCCACGACTGCGGCCTCCTGCGCGTGGCCTCCACTCAAGGACCTTTCCACCCCAACGGCCGTCTGTTCTCCTCGCAATGTGCCCTGCCCATTGCCACTTCAGCCACGCAATTCTTTGGGCTATGTCCGTGACCTTAGATCTCCTGCGGATCTCATAATAATAAATAATAAGTGATTCATACAGTGGTTCATACAATTAGGGAAAAGGGGGTTAAAGGTTGGTGGAGCACTTATGATTCTACTGGTGTTGCAGGTCTCGATGGAAAGCGGCAATCGCTAACCATCAGGTATCAGGGCAGACGGATCACCGTCTACTCTTCTACCTCCTCATCATCTCCCGCCCTGTTCCCAGATTAACTGGGGTCGGCGCAGTATGTTTTCTTCTTCCATTCGTCCCTGTCATTCGTCATCGTATCATCCGCCCCCTTTTCAATCATGTCATTCTTCACACAATCCATCCATATCTTTTTCGGCCGTCCTCTGCTCACCCATTTACATTCATACCCATCATTCTTTTGGTAATATGTTCCTCCTCTCTTCTCATTACATGGCCGTACCAGGAGAGACGATTACCCCTACAGTTTATCGATATCTTCTTCGGTAGCTCTTCTGCTACCTATCGCATTTAAAAACGCGTGCTCACCTCTAAGCGAATGAATAAAAAAATATAGCTTCTGGAAGCCCACGGGTTCAGTGTGTATTTCACTTTAGGCTTAAAATTAGAAAATGTGATGCCGTAATTTTAAGTTGAATCTAGGAAAGGCGTCCACGAGCCGCACATCTCCAACTCAAGCCTAGGCACTACTCATTAACCTAAATACGGCTCCCTTTAAGAACGCAGGGCTGAAGAAAATCACACGTAAAGTATTACTTTACTAGTGGCCCGCCCTCACTACGTTTCGGAACAGTAGTTCCACTGTCTACCGACTAGATGGCGCTGGGCGTTCATTGCTTCGAGCTTGTGTTTCGCCTTTTCGGTTTGTATATAAGGTTTGTAAAAAATGTTTGACCTCAGTCAAAACAGTCGAAGTTTGTAAGAACTATTAAATTCAAAAAAGAACTTTTTCTGTAACAACGACACAATTAATAGAGTCAAAATTTTATTAATGCATAAAAATAATCAAAACATCCGATTAAAATTAAAAATGAACCAAAAGCAATATAGATTTAATCGCAAATTCGCATGGACTTAGTTAATTCACTAACGATTTCAATGTCACGTGCTATGCAGTACTAAGTAGGGTTGTCGCTAAAGTAATAAAATATATCAGCCTTTAAGCTATACACTGTTAGTACTGCAGGGCAAAAGCCTCCATCATAGAAATCATTAATCATCGCATAAAGGATTACTTTTTTCTGGATTGGTGAACAATGAACATAAACCCGAGTGTGTTCGAAAAATTCAAAAAATATTTTTTGTTTTTCTTGGATATATCTGAGATCAGGGTTCAGTACTTAAGTACTTAATTAATGTAAAAGAATGACATTACAGCTTTTACTTACAGTGTCAAGTTTTAACTGTGTTTAGTCTCCCTCGTATCAATTATGTGTACAAATGCAACACTTTAATAGTCAATTGCTCTAGACTTAAATATGATTAAAGACGAGGACTTCAAACTTATAAGTAATAAAGTTTTCAACTCTAAAATAGGTAACTACTTTAACTCTAATAATGTCTTAAAACTTTTTTAATCAATTCAACGATGTTTACTAGATTAAAACTAAAAATAGTGAGATCCAATGCTAAAGTTTTTTTTTAATTTCATAGGTTGCAGGCTAGCAGACGGATCACCTGAAGCTTGAAGTAACGATGGCCACCGCCCAACACATGCAACACCAGTGGAGTCGCAAAGGCGCTGCCAACCTTAGTAGAATTACTGATTATAATATGAATAGACTAAATTTAAATAATACATACTTGTTAAAATATGTACATAATTATATTATGTTTAATTTTCTCCGTTCGAGTGTTTAGTAACCCTAGGTGCTCTAACAAAATAAAAACTATTTTTAAGTCATAGACGAAGGTCGATTCTGAGATTGTTGAAGTTATTCTTTTTAGCATTTTTGCATAGGAATATTCTAGACTTTTAGGGTTTTATTTACATTCATATACGTACATAATGTAAGTTAAGTAAAAAAAACTAGATATCTATACTGCAGAGGAATTTTGAGTTACTTACTGATTCTTCTCTAGGTTTCAGCATAAAGACAAGAGCAAGCAATAGAAAAATGCTCCTCATGTTAGTAAAAATCGACTGGTCAGATGGCGCAGTTGGTAGTGACCCAGCCTCATACGCCAAAGGTCGTGGTTTCGATCTCCACCCTGGACAAACATTCGTATAATGAAACCCGTACGACTGATCAGTGGGTGGAATATATTTATTTAAGTAGGTATTATATTTTGTGCTTCCTCTGTTGTCTGATATCTGTATCACAAGTGCTTAAGCTACTTAGTACGGAGTCAGTTCAATGTATGAGATGCTATGGGAATTCATTATTTATTCCTCTCGCATACATGCGTTATACAATAGAAGAATTAAATTCTATGTACCTAATAATGTCTTTTGTACCTAACTTTACATGCAAAGTCTGTAACTAAGATTTTCAGGAATGCGTACCATTTTTTCTCTTCAAATTTCACCTCATATTTTTCTTGAGATGTCTCATTAGGAGACCTTTTGCAAACAATAGGCTCGTTCCAGTAACTTTGTCAAGACCTAGGAGATTTTCCTCTGGCAAAGACAAATGGTCTTGAGAAAAATTTTCCACCAAAATCCATACTAATATTATAAATGGAAAAAGTGTGTATGTTTATATTTCTTTTGCCACGAATTGACTTCTTTTTTTAAGTGGAGATAGTTGAAGGGATGTAAAGTAACATATGCCTACAGTGGGTACTTTTGTCCCTTTCTAACCCCCCCATTTTAGGAAAGTGGGGGGTGTGGGCGAAGCCGCGGGTAAAAGCTTGTAAATAATATAACGTAAAAGTAAGTCTAGCTTTTGATTATTCTTGAGACTGTTAATGAACTTCAATGTAAATTAAAATTGAGGTTATCAGTGCAAAAGTGTTGTAGCCTAGATTTCCTGATGTACGAGACGGCAACGCAACAAATCATAGACAATAGTTAATGGCAGTTAAATGTAAAAAGACGGTTTTGTCACTACAAATCACAGAGTACTTTCTACAAATCCACAGACAAAACAGTCTTGTTAACAGTTGTCAAGTCGATAGATTGTTGAACTAAAGTTACACCGATGTTAAACTAGGTCGGGGGTTGATATAATGATGAAATAGCATTCCTTAGAAGATTACGTCCACCTTATACTAGGTATAAGTTATTCTGAGCTTCTTAGTCGAGATTTTGCATAATATGCCGTGTTTAAATTGAGCATAACTTTTTATATTCGGTTAATAAGTATAGAAAAATACAACCCCTTGCAAAATACTTCTTTTTACATCATTCCTGATTACAAAGCTCTTCTCATTTTTCAGATTGTCCCAGTAAACAAGCTGCGTGTACACATGCAGGTCGACCCCCCCCCCCCCCCTCCTCCCCCCCTTTGCACACACTTGACCACTTTTTTGTTGACTTTGCTCCGGGTTCCCTTTGTGTCCATTGTTTGAGGTCAGGGCTAAATTAATCTCCATTTGTGAGGTTTTTCATCTAAGCTTTGGGGTTGTTGTTTTTGATGCAAGCATCCTGGGGAGCATTGGTGACAGTATCATGTCTTAAATTGTTTTTTTTGGTTGTATTATAACTATAAAATACTTAAACGGGAATTAAAGGCCTATATATTGTCCGACTGCAGGGCAAAGGCCTCCATCATAGAAATCAAGTTATCAGTACTATGATGGAATTAGGCTTAATCACCATGCGTGCCTAATGCGGATTGGTGATCACAAACCCGAGCTATGTTTCGAAAAATTCGAAACATACTTTTGCTCGACCCGGGAATCGAACCCGGGACCCCGAGATCACGGCCAGGTACTTAAACCACTAGACCAACGGGGCGTCACGTTAATTGTTAAGTACATTGTATTGTGTGCTGCCTCGTTGCCCGGCCCTAGCAGACGACTGCCGTTATTCTGCAACGTAGCCGAAACGTTATGCGTATGCAGTACATACAATACAATATAGGTATTCAACAATAAACATCGCGTTAATTTCCGTTTAAATATTTTATAGTAATCATGTCTTTGCCATATTTTACAAAGAAAATTCACTGTTCCGATGGCGCATTTGGTTGAAAAACTAGCTCTAAGAAAACGTCTCTTCACACAAAATTGAAAACTGTAATAGTGCTCGTAGATAGAAAAATATTCTTTGTAGCACAGAAATAGAAAACATCAGTGAAAATACAGCAAAATACAATATTCGTACTGACCCCATGAGCGCATTTGGTAGTGAGCTTGACTTATTCGCTAAAGGTCGTGGGTTCGATTCCCACCCTGAACAAATATTCGTGTATTTAATACTTGTGTTGGTTAAATTTGGGTGTAAAATATGTAATAAGGTACATAAGATACATATGTACAATTATACATATATAATATTGCATTTGTAAGTATTCATCTCATATCCGTAGATAACAGAAGTTAATTTCAAATACATTTGATTCAATATAGACTGATAGGGTGATTGTAATCCTAATAGGGATCTTAGATAACATACAATAATGATAAATTATCACTATATGTCATAATAAAATTTATCCTCAATGCAAAATATGAGGAAAACCATTTTAATACCCACAGCAGGGACATACCTTTAAGAATATACCTTACCTCAATATACGTAGTAACTAATGGCCGACATAATTATGGTAAAAATAGTAATAACATCTTCCAACCGATTCGACGGTCTATCAGACCAATATAGCAGTTAGTGCACAAGTGTATGCGTAAATACAAGTGCACGAAGCGACTATAGACTACAGACTCCAAATCCTGAATCATGATCTAAGTGCACCAAAGCGATATACAGGGTGTATCTGTGAACATTTACATCCCTTTAACCACGTATCCTATCAACCATTCTGAACAACATTCGTTCAACAACTTTTCCAAATTCTTCGAAAAAAATTTCGACTCCCCATACAAAATGACCAAGTCACGTGACCGACTTTGTATGGAAAGATGAAAATTTTAGATGCGAATTTTCAAAAGTCAAAGAACAAAATTTGTTTAGAATGGTTGGTAGAACACGTGGTTAAAGGGATGCAAATGTTCACAGATACACCTTGTACATTTGAGAGGAAGGAAGAAGTGATGATAAAAATATGCACATAAACTAGAAAATCCAGAAATTCATGCTCGAATTTAAACTTACGACTTCCCGTAAAGAAAGCGAATATGATTAACAACTAGGCTTTTTGTGAGAAAGCCACGATTAGGCATGAATGTACCGGTTCGACTGGAGTAATACCACGGCCTCAGAAACCACGGCGTGAAGCAGCGCCTACGCAGTGTTTCGTACTGGAGACCCAATTGGGTTTTTTTTTCATTTTTCATTTCATTTTTTTTTTCATTTCAAAAGTTGGCAGCGCACTCGTGACTCTACTGCTGTTGCAGATGTCCATGGGCGCCTGCAATTGCTTACCATCGGGTGTTCCGTCTGCTCGTCTGCCATCTATCACATATAAAAAGACTTCTGGATGCCATATACCAATAGGAGAACAAGATAAGGAATGTCGACTGTAATCTGTGTTCTCCTATTGGTTGTGCGTTCCATGAAGTCGACTCGACATAGAAGGCGAAAACCGAGAATTGGCCTCCTATTGTGAGATAAATCTATCGCTTTAATTAGACACAACAAGTCAAACCAATGCAACATGAAGGCAATTAGCTTTATGCCTAATAATTACTATCATACAAAATGATTGAAACACACAAACAGATGATATCATCGGACAAAACCCGAATGTCATGGTTTAATACAATTTTTGATGCTTTTGGACACAGGCTATTTTCATAGATGTTCTGATCGTGATTGTTATCTTTACGTAAATGTTTTTAGATAAAAAAAAAACAAATAACTTTTTAAAAATAGCTTTAGTAGTTAAGGTAAGTGCTTTTTTCTTAAAAAATTTAACTATCATCATCATCATCATCAATACTATTTATAAAAAGGACAATCTCATATCCTGCGCCAGGGCTTAAAGCTAAAATGGAAACACGAAACACTTACGCGATACAATCAACGCTCAGCACTATCTATTGGTAGGCAGTGGAACTACTGTCCTGAAACGAAGTGAGGGCGGACTACTTGTGACTTATAAGATCATACGTATTGCTTATAAGCCTCATTATACACAATTTATTTAATAAAATGAGACATCACATACGTCATTGTCCTGGTCCCAACCTAAGGTTTTCCCTTGTACCTACTATGGAAACCAGAAAAAACGAAGGAACTACAAACACCCAGACCCAAGACAAATATCTGTTTCATCAACAAACGTTTGTCTTGATGCGGGAATCGAACCCGCGACCCTTGCGCCTAAAAGCTTGTCGCGAGGTAAGCAGCGCATTTGTGACACCACTGGTGAAGCGGTAGTCGCTTACCATCGGGTGATCCGTCAGCTTGTTTGCCACCTATAAAAAAATACACGTAAATCCTACGTGCCAAATTTTAACCCCCTTCCCCGGTTTGGTTCACGGTCCACAAAACAGAGCACAGACTTTTCTATAAGCCTTTGCATCGCACCAATCTATCCGTTCATCCATGCCAAAGCGTGGCTCGCCGTCACCTGATTACATAACGCGTTTGTTTTGATACATATATCGCGAGTGTCTGCGGAGTTTCCCTTATATAGATATCGAGTTAATTGTGATCTGCAATTGTTAACGCAATAAAAGCATTGCGTGAGAATTGGTCATACATACCTCATGACAGGCCCTAATAGAAATATTCAGAACAAATACAACAATTGACAATAGACAATCGTCGAGCCTGTACGAAAGTATGGACCCAGTGTTTACAAACCGTAACAATTTCGCTATAACATTTATTTGTTTATAAACAAAGGCATTTCTAGTGGTGGCTACTGGCTATAGATCATTTTTGGCTGACGTAGGTGGAACGAATGAGGCTGTTTGCACCAACCAGTTCGAGCTCGATTTAGTTGTTTTTTGCTAGCTATTTTTTTTTTATATTATAGGAAGGCAAACGAGCAAGCGGGTCACCTGATGGTAAGTGATCACCGCCGCACATGGACATCAGCTACACCAGAAGGAGTGCGGATGCGTTTCCGGCCTTTTAGGAAGGTATAGGCTCGTTTCTTGAAGATTTGAATGTCGTACCGGTTCGGAAATACCGCTGCGGGAAGTTGATTCCACAATGAGGAGGTGCATGGCAGAAAGTTCCGAAGTATTTCCGAGATTTACACGTTTCTTTCTAGGAAAATTAAATAGCACATTTTTTTTATGTGATAGGTGGCAGACTAGACCGATCACCTGATGGTAAGCGATTGTCGCCGCCCATAGAATCCTGCAACACTAGTAACGCATATTTACATTTTCCTAAGGGAAACAATTTAGAAATATTATAAAATTTGGCAGAATTTCGTTATAGACCACAAAGCAATTAGGAACAAATGTGAACACTTTACATTTTCTATTTATTCTTAAAAATGGGCGGTCTTTACTTCTTTTTTATATGATAGGTGGCAGACGAGCATACGGATCACCTGATGGTAAGCGATTACCACCGCCCAATGACACCTGCAACACCAGTAGAGTCACAAGTGCCAACCTTTTACCCCCTTTCCCCAATAGGGCCTCCGGTATTCTCACTCACTCGAAGAAACACCGCGCAGGCGCTGCTTCACGCCGGTCTTCTGTGAGGCCATGGTATCACTCCGGTCAAGCAGCCCATTCACGCCGAAACGTGGCTCTCCCGTAGTTGAAATAATTGCATGGAACTATCGAGTTGATAAACACGGTCTAAGGTCCCTTAAAGTCGTTAAAAAAATACGACTATTTATTCAGCAAAAAACGCACATTTACATTTTTCCAATGGAAACAATTTAGAATTACCTATAATAAAATTTGGCAGAATTTCGTTATAGACCACAAAGTAATTAAGAACAAATCTGAACACTTTATGTTTTTTATTTTATTCATAAAAATCTGCGGTCTTTATTTTTACAGGGGTCAAAATTTCTAAGTGTGGTTTAACTGAAAAATAATAAATATATAAATTGGCTAACCTTGCCTTTTTTATTCCTGATGTACTTATAATATAAATAGGTAGGTAACTAGGTACATAAGGTACGAACAATATAGAACCTTTGATTGACTAGCAAAAGTCTTGCTCTCTCTTGACCGGTATTTGAAACAACATGAGAACAAAAATAATAATTGATCAGAAGTGTGAACACCGCAACTGTGGATGCATAGTAAAGTATCAGCCTATATACTCTCCCACTGCAACAACTAAGTACTATGACGAAATTATACGCTTGTCTAATGCGTATATTGGTGGTCACAATTCGAGCTATGTTCACAAAAATCGAAATATTATGCTGGACTCGGGAATCGAAACCACTAGACCAACGAAGCGTTATGCAACAGTTATCATAAAAATAAACTACAACAACATATTGCAGTAGAATGTGGGTTTTTGCAAATACAAAATCCGATAGATGGCGTTATTTGACGTCAGGTCCCACTTCGACGACATTGGTTGTTTTGTAACATAACTTTATAATTTTGACATGATACCTACGTCAAATGTAACCAATCCACTCATTGTTGGACTTGACGTCAACGTAACGCCACGCCATCTATCGGGTTTTGCATTGGCAAAAATACTCAACGAGTTTTTTTTTTATATCTATCAATCGAAGCAGAGATGATCCAATTCACAACGTCGATGGTTCAATATCGCTTATAAGCACTTTGTAAATACCGTTTGCAAAAATATTATACTACTTTTTTGACAGCCCATTTTTATAATATAGCAAGGCAAACGAGCAAGCGGGTCACCTGATGGTAAGTGAAAGCTGCCATGGACATCAGCTACACCAGGAGTGCGGATGCGTTTTCGGATTTTAGGAAGGTGTAAGCTCGTTTCTTCTCCACACAGATCGGTCCTGTGCCACCCGCATCCAATGGACTCCCGCGACCTTCACCAGATCGTCGGTCCACCTGGTGGGAGGCCTGCCACGGCTGCGGCCTCCCACCAGTCCAGCAGTGGAAGTCTATTGGCTGAAATGATGAAGCTCGTTTCTTAAAGACTTTACTGTTTGATTTGAATGTTATCACATACCTACCTATACCTACTGACAACATGATATTTTGAAAAAGTGCGTTATACGAGTTATCGTATGCAAAGTTTATTATTGTTAACCCTAACCTTCCTACGCCGATTTTTTAGCTTTAGATTTTTTACGGATACAAAACCTTTGTTTAATAAGCTTGCTCACATTACCTACACGTTTTCGAACAGAAGCAATCATCACCGATTAGAAACGTATGTGAGATTCCATTTTATGTGTAGTAAAAGTAGTTGATAATAAAATCTCCATTATCTTTATTACAGGCAATAAAAATCTAGAACACGTCTTTAATACGCAAGACGCAACGCATTTTTTAAATATATAACGTTGAAATCAATTATTTATTTAAGTAGGTATGATCAAAAAGTACTTTTTTTATACTAGAAAAATAAAGATAGGTAGAAATAAACTTTCCGAATCAGCAGTAGCTTACATAATATTTGACATTCATAAATGTTCTATATGGACTTAAATTGAATAAATAAAGAATATTTCTAATCCATACTAATATTATAAATGCGAAAGTAACTCTGTCTGTCTGTCTGTCTGCTACTCTTTCACGCCAAAACTACTGAACGGATTTAAATGAAATTTGGTATACAGATAATCTAGACCCTGAGAAAGGACATAGGCTACTTTTTATTGTGAAAAGGGGGTTGTAAGGGGTTGAAAGGGGGTAAACAGTTACTATTCCACGCGGACGAAGTCGCGGGCGGCCGCTAGTATAATATACACGCTAAACTTTTTTGAACAAAAAATACAACAGACAAAATTAACTCTAACCAATCAACTTGAGTCATGCAGGAAGAAGAATGTCCAAGAAGTATTCACAAGGTTTTTTTAGTCAATATGCCATTAATTTGTCCGTGTTAATGTGTTTTATATATTTATTTTCTTTACGGCAATTTTTGATATATATTTTTTCTCAAACAATCGCCTATTAAGAAAGATGCGGCATATGATTTGAAAAAAAAAAACTAACACAAACTGAGTTTTTGGCATAAAAGTAGAATTTACTGCACGAGGAAAAAGAAACTTAATTTTCCAATAATATTAGTCCCTGTACCACAGAGTATAAAGGTTCTTACGTATACTTAACTGCCGTTGTTTATTTCTAAAGCACTCAACTGGAAACCTTAATTAAAATTATAATAATATTACTACTTAAGTTTATTAAAAAAACAAGGAAGTTTTCAAAGTCAACTAGACATTTAGGTATGTAGTTTGTACGAAAATACTTTTAAGAATATACCAAATGTAGGTTTACCGGTTCAGAACTATAATTAAATTATACCGCACTGTGAAATAGTGTGTTAGCACATTTTTCTTTGGCAACAGGAAGCAATTTCAGGAAAAACCGACTCGAACAAAACGCTTCACGCTTCATTTAAAGAAGACAGTAAAAAACAATAGAATAGTCGATAGACGCCTAAACCTAAGCAAATTCTCTTATTAGAAAAAAGTACACTAAAAAGGAGAAAGTACATTATTTTAAGCCAAAATCACGACTTTTAGGATTATTTTTCACTTTTTACTGGCCACAGCTAGTCATTGTTATCTAACAAAACGCCAGTGCCAAGCACGAATTACAATTGCACATTTACGTAAGAAACTATCTATTTACTACAAAAAAAAATACATAAAAAACATCAATACCAACCTCTTTAATCTCCGTAAAAAATAAATCCTGGCTCACAGTCAACACAGGGTTAAAAAGTAAAAATTTGCAAAAAAAAGAACACACGAATTTGAAATTCGAACACTCGCGGCGCGTAGCGGGAAAACCGGGAAAATGGCGTTCAGTCCGCGCCGTACGACCGACGCGACTCGACTGAGGTGGCCGGGCCGCGCTCACCTCGCGTTTCCATCTATAGCGTGTCAGTTGAAAACAATGATCGTTTGTTTATACCTTCGTAATTGATACAAAGGCTAGTTTTCCACCTGCTAAACCAAATCCAACTTTAATGTTTTGCGCTTAAAGCTGTTGTATTTGAGGTAAATATTTGTACCGTTGCCAAAGGAATTGTTTGCAAACGTCACAGATGCAACCTCGGGACAAGGTCGCGAAGGTGAGAATGAGATGAGCACAGCCTTTTTTTATTTTTTTAACTTGTTATAATAATGTCAACCTTTCGGTTACTTAATATTATTATGTGAAAAGGTAGCCTAAATTATGTGACAGACGTCGTAATGTTTACAATTTAAGCGTGGTAAAGTTAAAATTTTAGGCGTGTAATCAACAACATTTTAAGAGTAGAGAACCGATTTATTTGTTTTTTACTTTTTTAAACGAGTTTTTCACATTTTTCTGCTGTTTTTTGCTGTTTTTTTTTTAAGGAACTCCCACATTGTTATTCAAACATCTATTCTATTTAAATGCGTAAATATTTACTTAACTTTTTTTAATTTGTTCTTCTGAAGGACAAGCGAAGGGGCAGGCTTTCTAAGTTAATAAAGGGATCATTGAAGATGTCACGTTCAAAAGCAATGAATAATAATTTCCTCATGAAAAGGGCTACGTCTTTTTTATGAAAACAAGTTTATATAAATTTCGTTAAAAATACTCGGGGAAGTTTTAATTGAAAAGATGTTATACACAGTTCTTTTATGATGATAAATGAATGAGTTGCCTATTCATATCTTTTAACCGTGGGAGGCCACGCTTCGGCGTGAATGGGCCGGCTTTACCGGAGCTGAGTGATAACACGGCCTCACAGAAGACAGACGTGAAGCAGCGCCTGCGTTGTTTCGTCGAGTGAGTAAGGTACCGGAGGCCCAATTGGGGGGCAAGGGGATTAGGATTTCAACTAGTTCTGGTATCCCACAAGCATTTTAGGGTTAAAGAAGCAAAAAAGGTAAAATATAGGTATCAGTGTTACAGCAGCACAAAAGGTCTCCATCTTAGAAATCAATTCACAGACCACAACATCTTATACATTGACCTGATTCCGCACTAAGCAGCTTAAGCACTTGTGTCACAGATACCTATCAGACAAATGAGGAAACACAAATATAACACTTAAATACATATGTAGGTATATTACACCCAGACACTGAATATCGCTACTATAGTAGGATTAGGCTTAATCACCTTGCCTAACGCGGATTAATAACCACAATCCCGAGCTATGTTCGAAAATTTCGAAACACTACGGGGTGTTGACAGGACGAAAAGTGTACTTAAGTAGCTATTATGCTAAACAAATGTATTTCAAAGTATGGAGTTTAGAGATTATACATAGACACACGTCAAACTAACCAATTTCGCCAATCGACTTTCACTTCAATTTCAAACACATTTGATGCAAAATTCATTGAAGAAATTTGATATATTACAATAACCTGACGTGTGGCTGTCCGTACAAACGATTTACGCCACAGATAAGACGACCATAGAGCCAGGGCATAGACGCGTGCGCACGTAACGAAAAACGAAAGTTATTGCGTAAAAATACAAACATACTGCAGCTGTGTTATAAAGAAAATTAGGCGTTTTAAATGTAACACGGATTATGCTCGGGTTTTATGTCTGGGCCATCTTTTTATTGTTATGTGCTTTGGGCGTGCAAATGGTGATGCGAAGTTTTTTTTTCACATGTACTGTAAAATTAAAGATACGGTTACCGTTAAGCTAATCCCAGACATACAGTATACATACAGTCATACACACATTGGGATGTCACTCGCATCTCTACGCCCAAATCACGCTGCGCGCGATGTCAGCGTGTATTTATTATAAACATTTAATAAATATTGAAATTTCGTACGTCTTAAAACTAGGCTAAATAGGCATAAGTACTGGACATTCTGTAACGTCTACATGTATATGTAACCATCCTGTTTATAGCGAATAAAGATTTATGATTTATGAAAAGGGCTGATAAAGGCAAATCAAAATATATTTGGACACGTTCACAATTAGGAAAAAACCTTGACCATCAATCTACACCAATTCAATAGTTTACCTGAGGACAAATATATTATATTTAAAATAAAACTTAAAAAGTATTTTTACTTAATTTAGCGTAGTATAGTATAGTACCCGTAGCACGGCATTTCTTTATTTATTTATTCTCGTGATCTCGCAGAAAAACTAATTAAATACCTAGTTTTAAGGGAGTATTGTTGTTTCTATAATAGACGCAAGGACTCGTGGCAGACGGACTTACCTAATTAATTTATTAATGAAAATATCTTTGGCTGAAGTATAACAGTTACTTTCTTTTAAACTTATTGACGATTTGAACAACTTATTCATTTGGTATATCAGTCAAAATTAATTAATTAAATTGGCTATCGTTTGCTAGTAATTTGCGCGCGCAGGAAGGTTGGGTATGAGCTCTACCGACAGAATCCCTAATTACCTAACTCTTAATTAATAATATGATATATACCACAGGTGTTTGTCAAACAATTTATCTGATACCTACCCCATTTTACGACGAAGGGTCTGACAGTTTCTCAAGTAAAAAAGCCGTTTAACCTCTTATCGGCAATGACCCAACTTGAGGACAGGAGCAAATATTTGCGATCTTACTACAACGACCTAAAGTACATAATACCTTACCGGTGTTGGTTAAACCTTACACAATCTTACTCAATCTTATTTTATTAGTAACAAGGTTGAAATTGACACGGTTTTTTCTGTCTCGTTGCGATGAAAAACAGAAAAATAACAATGTGAATTTTGGACAATTCAATTTTCAATCTGGGTGTAAAAGTTTTCGCGTCAGCTCACAAAACGTTAGTTATTCCAGTTTTGTTTGTTAATTTTTTTTGTTCGTCAAATCGGTGGACAAAATCAATTAAAACGGTCGTTCTATTGTTTACCAATCGCAACATATAGTAAATAGAAATATACGGGGCTCTAAAAATGGGATTGAAAATTATTGTATACAAATACTTCGTCACCTAAATTAATCTATCTATCTACATATTCACACAACATCTCATACATTGACCTAACTCCGTACTAAGTAGCTCAAGCACTTATCTTACAAATAGCTGTGGTGATCAAATTAAACGAAAATATACGATATCAACTTATAAAGAGAAAAATATCAACCTACGCGATATCAACTTTACCTTGGGAGAGCTATGCTTCGGCATGAATGGGCTGGCTCGACCGGAGTGATACCACGGTCTCACAGACCGGCTGTTTCGCTAGCGCATGCGCTCTGTTTCGCCGAGTGAGTGAGGATACCGGAGGCCCAATCGGGGAGAAAGGGTGTTAAACTTGTGACTCCACTGGAGTTGCGGGTGTCTATGGGCGGCGGCAAACAACGCTTACCATCAGGTAATCTTTAAGGCAAAAGTGAACTGGCATCTTCTAGGCTAACGCGTGTCATCCTAGACCTCATCGTCACTTTCCATCAGGTGCGATTGTGGTCAAGCGTTAGGCCTATCTTCTATCTATCTATACTATTATAAAGAGATAACTTCTATAGACAACGACAAGGCTTATAGGTAAACCGAAAACACGAAAACGCTTGCGCGATGTAATTAGACACAGCGCCATCTATTAGTTCATTTCTGAATTACGGTCCTGAAGCGAAGTGAGGGCGGGCCACTAGTAGTCTAATAAAAAAAAACCATCTGCTCGTCTGCCACCTTATGTGATAGATGTCCTAGCTAATACCACCGGTGCCACCAGCATTACTATCACTCTTGATATCACCTAATCGACTATCGCTGGGCAATAAGTCGACCGTGACGATTTCACTAGCAACTGCACTACAGCACGACGCGACGGAAGGAAACAGCTCACCAAATACATAAAGAAAAGAATATTAACCACGCGATACGCTGGACTGACGCTAATATGCGGAACCAGGATGCGTTAATTGTGTTAATAATGTCCAAAATCTATACTATTTATAAAGAGGTTCGTTGCATCGTTAACGTCAAGGGTTTTAGATAATCCGAAAAACAGACAAAAAATAAAAATAAAAACTCAGTTGAATTGAGAACCTCCTCCTTGTATTAAATAGATTAAAGAGGAGCAACACTTGCGTGATGTAATCTACTCTTAGCGCCATCTTTTGGCGCTGGTCTTAAATCCCAAAACGAAGTAAGGGTGGGTGACTTGTGATTCACACATCTCTCATACATTGACCTGACTCCGTATTAAGTACTTATGCACTTGTGTTACTAATACCAGACTACAGAGCAATTGCAAGCATATATATATCCAGACATGGAACAAACACAAGTGTTCATCACACGAATGTTTGAAAAAGTCCATGGGATGGGGATAGAACCCACAAAATGTAGCGTATGAAGCAAGGTCTCTTCCAAATGCGCCATCCGTCTAGTCGTATTAATGTTCAAAAGATGAATGCAAATGTAAGTATCACCCTTTAAGATTAGACTGTCCATCATATAAATCAAGTCATCGCTACTATGATAGAATTAAGCTTAATCACCACACTTGCCTAATGCGGATTGATCATCACAAACTCGAGCTATGTTCGAAAAATACGAGACAGAAAACCGATGCAAAGCAGCGTTAAGCTGTATTTCGCCGAGTAAGGGGTACCGGACGCCTAATCCGGGGGGAAGGGCAGTTTAGGTAATTTAAGGTAGGTAGTAACTCCACTGGTGTTACTGGTATCCATCCATAGGCGGCGGCAATCGCCTTCCATCAGGTGATCAGTATGCTCGTTTACTATCAGTCACATAAATCTCTCCTTACAAACTATTAGGTATCGGCTGTAGGACGTCATAAAAATGGGTTGTCCCATACATCGTGAGAACCTCTTTTACATAACCATTTTACTATAATAAAAACAATAACCATAAATTATAGACCTTAGGTTCTATCCTCCTATCACAAGGAAAACATGCGCATATATCGTGATGGAAAATTTGTGAGGAAAAATATGCTCTCCTAACTATTATATACTTGTTTTATAAAATGAGCTTTTATCGCCTTTGATTCATCGTGTATGAAGTATGACCTATTGCAACTTATAATAGGTATAGTCTGTCGCAAGAAAGTGTAGTTATAACCTTGAGTGCGCAGAAACCAATTTTCATAGAAAGTCTTATTTTTTCAAGTGCGCAAAATAACGGTCATCGCTATACTTTCGTGCCGCCAGCTATACAGGCAAGATCCAAGGAAAGAGAATCCCAGGAAGAAGAAAAACTTCTTGGCTTAAAATCTGCGCAGCATGACGCAGGCTTGTACAGCAGTAGAAAGACTAAGTCTATTGAACTAAAGGAACTTTAGTCGCAAGAGTGAATAATAGTTAAAGTTGTGGCATGTCGAGTCATTGGCTACACATCTATTTCGATGAAGGTCGCTACAGTTGCCTTGCAAATAAAAACTACAGATTTTTTACACATTCATTTTAAAAGAACTTTGGAAAGTTCAGTTTGATTGGCCCGCCTTAGCCAGAGTGATAATATCATCGCCATCACCATCATCATTATCATGTCGGCCCACATCCACCCACTGCTGAGTATAGGCCTCTTCTTTATTACGCCACTACGGTCACCAGCCAACCTCAGTGATAACATGGGGACACAATAAAACGGGAAGACAGCGCTTCACTGTTGAGTTAGAGATATCTTTTTTTATGTGTTAGGTGGCAGACGAGTCGAATCACCTGATGGTAAGCGATTGCCGTCGCCCATAGACACCTGCAACACCAGTAGAGTCACTCTGCGCTGCCAAACTAACCTCCTTTCCCCACATTGGGTCTCCGGTACCCTCACTCACGCGACGAAGCAGCGCAATTGCGCTTCTTCACTTCGGTCTTCTGTGAGGCCGTGGAATCATCCATGCCAAAGTGTGGCTCTAACTCTTCTGCCACCAGAAGTTGATTGTCCTCCTTCAGTGCCAGTGCCCAAATTTCACACACATGCAAAGATTTACACAGCTCATACATTGACCTGACTCCGTAGTCCGTACTAAGTAGCTTAAGCACTTGTGTTGAAGATATCAGACAAGAGAAGATCGCTCTAATACTTAAATACATACCCAGATATTGAACAAACACAAGTGAGTACATCATACAAATCGAGCTTGATATATTGACTGATAAAAAGTATTACTTCTGTAAAAGTATTAATTACTTGTACTGTGGTATTACTTACACACGTATGGTCGCCTTGAATTACCAAGTATGATTTCTCGTGATTTCGTTTTTGTCCATACATTGGCTATCTACGGTATTATGCATGGTTGGCTGTGGTTTCGTAATGGCTAATATGCATATTACACTTGAATGAGGGCCGGAGGTACAATTAGGCCTTAGTTTTGTTCATGTCTTTAATATGCGTCGCCATACTTTTATTATGTAAACAGAAATAATATTATTTATTAAAAGCCCGTCGTGTCCCACTGCTGGGTAAAGGCCTCCCTACCATATTCGCCACATTTCACAATGTTGTGCGATTACGGTCCAGTTAGGGTAATGAAGTCGAGTTCATACCGCCATCGCCTCCTTGGTCTACCTCGTGGCCGCTGTCAAAATTGTCAAAGTATGTACAATAATACCAAAAAAGTAAAGTTTAATTTATTAACCTATCAAATTAATTTCTACCTTTCTTGATTCTACTTGTACAATAATATGAATCCAGATGAAAGTACATAATTACTAATCCAGTCTCAAAGTTTGTGAATGTAACTAACTTTTGTGATAAACATTTAAATGTCTTTAATAACGGGAATTAACGCGACGTTATAATCGTGTTCTTAAAAAAATTACGACGCGTTAATTCTCGTTAATATTCGTTATTGAAGCAAAAATCTAAATAATTTGAGACACCTTCAAATGCATCCGCCGATACTTTATATTAACGCCCACAACGCGATATTTACTTCATAATATACCTGCTTAGAAGACTTTTTTAACCATAAGCCATAGCTTTTGATACCCATATACCTATTTTAGAATATAACTTGTAGTAAACAAAAAATGATTTCTCAGCTACGATCGAGGACGGCCTGGTTATTTTTTCAAAGCCGCAGTTACGGTCAGGTTGAGATTTAGGGCGAAACATGTTTTGCCCACTTTCTAGGTTTCGTTGAAGTACCTAATGATAAAGTAATTAGGTTCTTGTTATTGATATAATCTGTTAGTTCAGTTATTGAGTTATCGATCGGGTCAGTTTATTGCATCTAAAATGTTAATGCATCACGTTCAGGAAGTATCGTGTTTTCTACTACCGACCGATAGTATTTTATGACTGGTGACTTAAAAATTTGTCCAGTTTTTATCAACTCTAAATTGATTTTTTTTTAGTAATTTTGTTTATATATATAGATAGGTGTCTAGGTAAACAATTATATCCCATTTCCGATGATTAATTTATTTATTTAAACATTATTGACTGTGTTACAATAGGCAAACACATATGACATACACATAATATTACAAAATTAAATAATCATTCTGAATAACGTTTTTCTACTTTTGTAAAAACGTATAAAAAAAACTAGTTTTCAAGCATAGTTCTCGGGTTTTGGTGATTTTGTATAAGAATAGGTACAGACAGCCACACATCAGGTTACCACAATCTGTCAAATTTCCTTAATTGACAATGAACCAAACGCGTTTGACATAAAGGTGAGAATGGAATGAGGAAATTTGACAGTTTTGTATACTTTGATGTGTGTTGTACGTACCTACTTGATACAAAAGGGACTAAACGTGAGGATGTGTAACTAAACTAAGTACATTTTCAGACTGAAGGCGCACGGAGTAGCCTGCTACGCCAGGCCTGTGCATCTTCGTTCATATCAAGTATCTGTATAATGCAACGCGAAAGTTTAAAAACGTATTTGTAGAGGAAGTCGAAAAAATACTACGTGTGTTTACCTACGTAAGTATGCTTGTTGCTCGTCTAATAAAAACCCAACACTTCCACCCAAGTGTTACATAAAAAATGGCTTTATAACTAAAGCCATTTCGTGTAAAAGTCGCGTGTGACGAGGGTCGGGGCGAGACAGCCCGGTGTCCGCGTGATACAGCGCGTCAGGTCGGGGATATCGGACGTCTTGTCAAATCGCTGTTGAATGACTTATAAATGAGGCGTTGGACCAGTAACATTTATGATTTACCGAAGGTTTTTCATGTGATTGCCCATATACAGCAGTGGAGTCACAAGTGCGGTGCGGAACTGCCAAACCTCTTTCTCCCAATTGGTCTTCGATACTACTCTCTCGGCGAAATATAGCACAGGCGCTGCTTCACCCCGGTCTTCTGTGATTGCCACCGCCCATAGACGGGTGTCTAATCGTGTGCAACACCGGTGGAGTCACAAGTGCGGTGCCAAATTGCCAACCCTCTTAAATTTCTATTGGATTTCGATTCGATTGGGCCCTCGATACCACTCTCTCGGCGAAATACAGCACAGACGAGCAGACGGATCACCTGATGGTAAAGAGTTGCAGCTGCGCATAGACATTCGCAATTGATATTGAGAACCCCAGACAGATTAAAACAAAGTGTTGATCCCACGAATTTTGCACAGAACTATAATCGAGCAACGTATCGCCCGAATTCCATTCAATTAATTCCTATTGTTAAAGTAAACTAAATTCTTTACAGCATTTTTACATTCAAAGAATGTGTGACCAAAAAAAATTTATGTTACTGTCTTAATTAGTTACGATAAAATCGTTATTTGTATTTTTATTGAAACGCGTAAGATGGAATAAAAAGTCTAAATTCAAATATCATCGCAACGTGAATGAGACTAAATGTTTGCCCAATAACTATGTATTGAATCATACATAACATTAGTTTTAGTGATCCAAGTCAGGCCGATGACTTTTCAAAGAAAAAAACTCAAGTAATAATAGATTAAATTGCACACTAAATTGAGCATTATGCCTTTTATAATAAAGTAGTCCAATGCGACCATGACCGATATGATACGATAGTTTTTTGGGCTTCTTTTTTGTAGGTCGGTTACTGGTTGTTCTTTGGTGTCCTCTAGAAGGTTGCTTCTTTGGTTATGATTAGGTAAGTCTGTACCTACCTGGGTAGGGAAATTAGACAAGTTGTCTTGACTCCGTAGGTACTAAGTTACTTAGGCCCATGTGTTACATATTATATCAGACAACAGAAGAATCACAAAAGAATAGAAATTTTATATACGCAGAAATTTTATAAGAACTAGCGGCCGCCCGCAACTTCATCCGCGTGGAAAAGTAACTTTTTACCCCCCTTTCAACCCTTTACAACCCCCTTTTAGCAATAAAAAGTAGCCTATGTTCTTTCTCAGGGTCTAGATCATCTGTATACCAAATTTCATTTAAATCCGTTCAGTAGTTTTGGCGTAAAAGAGTAACAGACAGACAGAGTTACTTTCGCATTTATAATATTGGTATGGATAGTATGAAAGTATGGATGTTCTTAGTTGTTTTGTGAAAATTAAATGTTAATCTTTATTTACCTACTTAGTTTTGCATCTGGAAAAGAAATTAGCTACTAAACTACATATATTTACACCGTGGTAGGAGACCCACGCTTCGGCTTCGACATGAATGGACCGGCTCGATTGGATACCTCACAAAAGACTGGCGTAAAGCAGCGATTGCGCTGTGTTTCGTCGAATGAGTGAGGGTACCAGAGACCCTATTGGGGAGAGGGGGTTAAAGGTTGCGGACTTGTGACTCTACTAGTGGGGCAGGTGTCTATGGGTGGCGGCAATCGCTTGCCATCAAGCGCTTGCTCGTATGCCGCCTCAAGTACAAAAAAAATGTTTAGAGTAAGTTTACAGCTTCGTCACCACGTCTGAAGGTAAATCCTAATACTTCCTCGTAAGTGCAAATTAACTACTATCATGAGAATACCATAGGACTAAATTACCGCGTTACTTCAGCGGAGACAGCACGTAACGTGTAATTATGGGCATTTAACTTTGTCTCGACCAGCTACAACTTTGTTTTTATCTGAAACCATCTGCTGGAAAAAAACTTTGTAACATCCTAGAATCAGATATAAGTTACTTTATTATAGCGACTTAGATAGATAGATTCCACATTTGCACAACATAGAGTCTCCGAATGACACGCACAATTTATACCCGATGTATCGGAAGCCCACTCTCAACAGTTACTCAGCCATTTGAATTTGTTCCCTCTTTGTGCAACCGTAACCTATGTTTGCCAGTCCTACATCGCGACTTACATCCTGTCAATCCATATTACTCATTTGAACAAAATTTGCGTCAACACTTTGAAACTTCGACATTACAAAATTTATGCAGGATTGTTTTATTAGTGAATCATTTCAAAAGTGTAGAAATATAGGTTGTCATAATTTTGATAAGAGAAGTCAAAGTCCAAGTATTTATTGGTGTCATGAATGTATAACTTGGAAATGAAAATACAACTAGTTAATTTTAATAATAACTTTTATTTAATGAAAATGCAAGATTGCTTCAACAGAACACTACAAACAGATAAATCCATTTTCCTTATTAACTTGTCTAACATTGACCATAGGTCCTCAACATTGGACTTCTATAATGCACAATAATCTCAAAGTATACTACTACAGTGGAGCTCGATATCGTAGCTATATCCGAACGTAATCAAAACTTTACGTGATCTACCGTTTAGATCATACGTCAACGATACGAGTTCTAATTTCGTACGAAAAATAATTTTCATATACGAAATCTAATTCGTAACGTTCATGTTCATAGTCACATTTACCGCAATAAATGATTTCTATTCTATTCTATTCTATTCTATTCTATTTTATTAGCTCGTAAAAACTATGATTATCAAAAAGTTTGAGAAGCGGTCACCACGAACTAGACTTAAACGATCCGTCTCATCACCGTGTAACCATTATCGTAAGTGTCAAGTATAAAAACTGAATCTCATCGCCTACAATTAGTCGCAATAATCGTGCCCTCGTGACGTCACGGAGGTGGCACCGCCAGGCACGCGGTGTGACGTCATCTCTCTGTAAACTCGAGAAATGAAGAAATCTTCACTTTGGTTTGTTACATGTCGTGTTTGCTATAGTTGCGGCACACTAGGGATGGTAGGTGGTTATCGATGTTGAAAGGAAACATCGATGTTAAAACATACGTAAGTTAGTTTCTACCGTTTGTTAGACGCAACATTTCGGCATGAATGAGCCGGCTCGACCGGAGTGATACCACGGCCTCACAGAAGACTGGCGTAAAGCAGCGCTATCTTTCGCTGAGTGAGTGAGGGTACCGGAGGCCTAATTGAGGGGAAATGGGCTAAAGTTTTGCAGCACACTTGTGACTCTACTAGTGTTGCAGGTGTCTATACGAACGACGGCAATAGCTTACTATCAGGTGGTCTGTCCGCATGTCTGCCACCTATCACAAAAAAAAAATTACAACGAAACATATCATCGTAATGTTGCCAACTTATTCTAATAGTATGGGGACTTCCAGATCAATAATACCACCCTCAAAATCATAAAATTAATGATACATATTTTTGTTTCTAAATCACGTATCTAATAGGAAACCCATCCAAACCCATAATTACATATTGCTGATTGTTTCCACTTTTGTGACGTCACTATGGTACCAGGCACATAGAATGACGTCATAAGCGTTTTTGTCTTCTGTAAACGTTTGTTCGAGTTACAGCAAAACAATTGGAAAAAATTAACCGCAGAGTTATTTTTAGCGTCGAGTGTTATTTGGACAATTGGGTCTATCGTTATGGACAGCAAAAAGTTCATATTGATAGCAAAAACTCGTGACGTAATCATCGATCTTTTTTACTAATTACAAATTGTAGTAATGTAGTAGATATACATATGTATGATTTAACCTAGGTATGTACAGTGGCCAGCACATCAAGTTACTACAATCTGTCAAATTTCCTCAGTTGATATTGAACCTAACACGTTTGACGTAAAAGTGAGGTTCAATTGAAGAAATTTGACAGATTGTAGTAACTTGATGTGCTGGCCACCGTACCTATGTGCATTTACCTTAACATTTACGAAATTTGCATACTATTCCAAATAGCTAAAAGGCATACATTGTATACCTAAGAATCCTTTATGTATGTAAGCAATTCCGAATTTTGTATTTATAAATAAAAAAATAAAGTAAGTCTGGAAAATGCTGGTTCTGTACCCCCTTGCTTCGGAAAACACGGTAAGCTATTGGTCCGCGGCTGATCCCATTTCAGTCGTGTCACGCTGGTGCCCCATCAGAATATGCCCTGTGTTTGCGCGCATACTTGTGCACTATAAACGTCCTGCGTCGATGAAAGCCATCGACGCAGACGTGCTTTAAAGTGCGACCCACTACCCACTGCGCCACCAGGCAGTCACCGACGTAAGTGATATTATCGGTACCCTGAGACGTATAAAAACGATTCTCTCAAATATGACAGTTTATAACCTTATCCATAAATTAGTTTATTTACATGATTGTTTATATTTAACGAGAAGTGCACCGAGTCATCTCACATAAACCGAGGCTGTACTTGACTCCCGACTGTGGATGAACGGGTACCGTCGCGCGCACAAGTGGTTCAGGGATTAAAACTTGCCTTAACTTGAGTGCTTGAGACTGGAACTTAGCAAACTAAGTACATTTCGTATGATAAGCGTTTGAGTGGTCTTTGAATATTTTGGAGGTAAATTGGTGGGTAAGTTTTATGGAAGTTGTTTGCTTGTAGTTTTAAGTGTGGAAATGAGGAATGGTAGGTATTTGGTTTGCATACTAATTTTATAGAAAAAAAATCATTACGCGTCTGGTGTGTCCGTGGGTGGCGGTAATCGCTTACCATCAGCTGATTCGTCTGTTCTTCTGCCCCCTATATCACAAAAACGCATACACAATTTAGCGATATCAGCGTAGCCATTCGCCGCATTTGGGGGAGGGAATGTTTGAGCAAAAATTGGACGCACTCAGCTCAGCAGATGTAGTCCCATTTTTTGAGGATTTAAAATTTAGGTTTTTACGATATTTAATGCTCAAATTAAGACTTTTCATTTTTGTCTTTTTACTCGACCGGCATCAAAATTTTCCTATCTCAAAAAAATAATGAGCTTTGGTGATCAGTGGATGGAGTGGTGGAGTCCCACCTGGTATGTAAGCTTGTAATTTGTATCTCAGCCAGTAATGGGCATCGTAAGTCTATGACGTCAGCAGAATAAAAAAATAATAGACAAACCTTTTGTCCCTCTCTGTACAATCTAAGCGTGAGCGCTTGAAGGTCAAACTCAACTATGCAGCACAATCACGATCTATACCCTCGCCAGTAGCAAACCGACGTAACAACCACCTTGACCCTCCTAACCAACTTCGATCTTAACTCTCCAAACATAGAGCCGAAAATTCTCCGCTACATATCGAATTTATCAGAACCGATTTCCATCAAGATACATATTAAAATTATATCATAATACGTACGGCAAAGTGTACGTAATTATGCAATTGATTCGTGTTTACGATTGTGTTTCGTGATGATGGCTGTTCAGCTGATTATACTCCGATAACCTGTGCCCTGGGAATCATCATCATCATCAGCTGTTGCAGTCCACTGCTGGACATACACAACTCGTGTATCCCAGCGGTTATTGTCAGTTCGGTGGCTGATATAGCAAGCCTTTTGCCACTTTAACTTGAGTATTTAACTTTAGCCCTGAGTATATGTACTCATTCATAAGTGTTATGTATGGACCAAACTTTAATAAAGATTTTTTCTATTTCTATTTCATTTTTAATTTATATTCATGACTAGCGAATGCCCGTAGACTACTCGTATCGATACTATATTTTTTTCTTTGTATTTGATTAACTTGATGGGTAAAAGACTTGCAATTTGATACAAGTCATCATTCCTGTCAGCCTTATTTATCACTAACCCTACCCTTATTAATATGTACTATCGTACATATTGACTTTACTATAGACAGTTTATCTATAAGTAGTGGACTATCGAGTATTTACACCCTAGTGCATTCCGCGCCTGGTTTTAGGGTTACAAAAGTCAGAGGTCGTTCCATTGTTCTCGTAATTAGCAGATTTACCAAATCTTGGATCACAGTTTAGGCACAAAATATGATTATTATTTTGTGAATTAGGGGTACGTACAGTCAATTGCATTAATAAGTATACAAGCTCATTTAAATATGAACCTTATAGTCCTGGCATAAGTGTTTACATTTTATTGCAGGTGACTGTATCCTGGGAAGCTACTGCTCGATGAGATAAAATTACTGTTTTCAAACCCATTGTCTAACTATTTAATGTTAACTCTATCAATATTAACCTTACTTCGTGGTCAATCATTTGTTTGTAATTGTGGTCAACCAAACGTTATCTAAACGTCAAATTGATGACTTTTTAATACCCGGCCTGATGATCTCCCATTAATATCTAACGGATATGGAGGGTTGTAAGAGGTGACTTGTGTTCCAATATATAAATAAATAAAAAAAATTACAACATATCTCATACATTGACCTGACTCCGTACGAAGTAGCTTAAGCACCCGTGTTACAGGTAGGTATGTACTATTAGACAACAGAGGATCTCAAATTTAATATTTAAATACATATTATTATATATTAGCCGCGACACTGAACAAACACAAGTGTTCATCACACGAATGCTTGTCCAGGGTGGGGATCGAACCCACGACCTTTGGCGTATGAGACAGGGTCACTACCAAATGCGCCATCCGGCCAGTCAATTTAAATATAGCCTCTCACTCTGGGTTTTTCAAATCTATATGCGTATTTCTACCACTTTAGCTAGAACCTAAGCAGATTCTACGTACCGTTTTTTTTCTGCAGATTACAAGTTAACATTAACAGGTACGTATATGAAAAAAAGGAACGAAGACTATTAAACAAAATAAAATAACGAAACCCAAATTAACAAAAAATATTTATTTGCTCATAATCTAAACCACAGACCACAGTTGAAGGATTTCGAAATCGTCCTCTACTTGATAATTTGAGTTGCAATTTGGATGTTCATTATGTAATATATCCATAAGGTTCAAATTGCTACAAATTTTATTTAGATCTTCGTATTTTATGACACGCGATCTCGTGCGTTTTGAACTGAATTTGGTACGTATTTAAATAAGTATTTAGGTAAGAAGGGTACAGTCAGTATCAAAATAATATAATCATTCAAACCTACCAAAAATATCTTAGCAGTTGACAACCTGTTTATGAATAGTATAGAAGATAGAAGAAAGATAAGATATACCTATGTTAAAGTTTCCTCTATACATATGTTATTTACCAACACCGCTCGCCACATCAATTGTATGTATGTCTACCTATTTGTATCGTTTCAACCAATGCCAGTATCGGATGATGTCAATTGATTGTCAATCACAATTGCGCCTAACTGCAAACCGTAAATGGCCGCCGTAATCGACAGCTCGATAACTAAAATGGCATTCGATTTCGGTTTCAATCGATGCTTTGCGATTAATAGTTAGATAGTAGGTAGATATTTTTCAACTCATAACCATAACTAACCATGTACCTAGTTCCTACATCTAGATTTACCTACGTCATTAGTTAATGTTTATGTTATGTGGCATAAACATTGTCATGATTTTCTATCATAGAGTTCACTTAGAAACAAAATGCCATCAGGTCTTGAACTTATAAAAGTCGAAGTATGTGTTTAATCTAAGCACCGCCTGCGTTGTATTTCGTCGAGTGAGTGAAGGTACCGTAGGCCAAATTGGGGGAAAGGGGGTTAACCTTTAACCCACTTGTGACTCCACTGGTTGTGCTACTGGTGTTGCAGGTGACTATGGGCAGCAGAAATACCACCAGATGATCTGTCCTTTCGTCTACCACCTATCACTTAAAAAAGAACACAAAACTTTACACTTGAATTTATTGTCTCTCATATTAAAATGGACATGAATAATATTTTATATAATTTATTCAATAAAATAAGGGCAGAAATCATTACAATACGATAAAGCTTAACAATATACTTAAACCAGAGTTTTTCTTTGCCTGTACTGTGAATGAAAAGTTTTTAACTTAGTGCAATCAGCATCCTGACTGAATGTCGCAAGTTCTCCGTCTCTCTTTCATTGTTGCCCTGTTTAACTACCTACTTACTTATAATAATATGAGAGAGTATGTTTTCCTTTTTGTGTACCGCAACCTTTCTGCATGACTTAACGTCCGGCCATCTTATCCGCAGCAATCCTCCAAGATATCTTATTGTGTTCCTATGCCTCACAGCACCACAATAACTTCTTTCAAGATGTTAATTTTTGTATAACAATGAAGAAATATTCGGAGAGGGAAATACGCCCACACAATGAACCTACTGACAGTGTTAATATGCCAAAGGCTCGGCATTATGTGCGGACAGCTAGGTACACTGCCGCGCTCACGATAAAAGCAGTAAGTCAAAACATTAAAAACCTAAACAATCTATATCAGTGTTTCCCAAACTTTGCTATGCCATGGCCCGGTAATTTTCACACTGACCCTTCGTGACCCACTAAGTACTTTCAAACTCAAGCTGGTTCCATTAAGGTTAAATAATACCTACACATTTATTGATAGTAGAAATGTTTATTAGTACATACTAGGTACTAATATTTTGGCATTTAGTCACTATTTTATTAGTGCGAAGTATGCAGCTGCTTCTTATTTTTTACTAAAGAATCCAAGTTAGGTTACTCTTGTTTTTAAAATAAGGCGATAATATCGCGACCCGGTTATTTCATTTTGGTGACCCCGGCACGCGAAGCGCTGATCTATATCTTCTATGTATGTTTACTATTTATATAGAGGCTTATCTCATGTTCCACGCCAGGGCTTATAGGTAAACCAAAAACATGAAACACTAGCGCGATATAATAAACGCCGAGCAGTGAGGTAAACCGAAACGAATTGAGGGCGGGCTACTCATCTTCTATACTATTTATAAATAGACAATGACAAGGCTTATAGGTAAACCGAAAACACGAAACGCTTGCGCGATGTAATTGGACACAGCGCCATCTATTGGTTCATTTCTGAATTACGGTCCCGAAGCGAAGTGAGGGCGGGCCACTAGTAAATAAATAAAAAGGGGAATTTTTTTTAATGTTATATCTGATGGTAAGCGATTTCCGCCGCCCATAGACACCTGCAACACCTGTAGAATCACAAGTGCACCAACTTAACCCCCTTTTCCCCCAATTGGGCCTCCGGTGCCCTCACTCACGCAACGAATTAGGCGCAGGCGCCAGTCGAGCCGACCGTTTAATGCCGAAGCGTGGCTTTCCCACAGACATACATGGGTATTACAATTTTATAAGACGGATAGAAACCTAGTCTATGGCGTTTATTTTTCCCCGTAAAGGAACTGTCGCGAACACTTTTTATTTACACCGAATATCTTTGACTGTCGTTTAAAACCTATAAGCACATAGTTATGTGTTGTGGAACGTGTAATCCCCTGACATTTGTACCTAAGGTGACCATACGCCCCTCTTTAAGCAAGACAGTGGGATATCTTCATCTTATACTATTTATAAAGAAATAACTTCAATATAGACAACGACAAGGCTTATAGGTAAATCGAAAACACGAAACGCTTGCGCGATGCAATTGGACACAGCGCCATCTATTGGTTCATTTCTGAATTACGGCCCCGAAGCGAAGTGAGGGCGGGCCACTTGTAATATAATAATGGGCCAGAAAAAGATGCTATGACGATTTATATAAGTATGTCCAAAATTAGAAAGCAAAGGAGTTGGACAGGGGTCTATAGGGGAACTTGGGGTAGGCCTTTGCCTAGCAGTGGGACTCTAGCCTAACTAAAAAATAATTGCTACAGTGTTACTTATAAAAGCGAAGCGAAGTGAGGGCGGGCCACTAGTAGGTAGGTACATAAAATAGGTACAGTTAGGGCGGCTTTCCTGTCATGCGTATGAGACGGCCATGTTGTTCCAATAGGTCCGTACTTGTCAGATGTCCCGTTCGTTGCAATTAGAAAACACGGCTGTCTGCCGCCTATAGATAGATAAATGCTTTATTGCATAAAAAACACAATTTAAGAACTAGACAACAGAAATCTAATGTACAATTTCGGCGGTGTTATCGCTTAAAGCTCTACCAGATCACCCTTCTACCAGACACCTTTGGGCAAAAGACATTTGATAAACAGAAAAAGGGCTAGGTGTACCTAACATTATTAGAAAAAGGAAAATATGAGTCCTATATGTACCTGGTCTATCAAATAAATAATAATCCAGTCAAAAAATACATTCCAGTTTGCATTAATTCCCAACAAAACATTAATAAAAAACAGATAGCGGCTCCTGAAAATACAAACAATGTCGAGTGTCCCTCTCCGACACAAAACGTGGCCACTTTATTCATGTCGCGATATATCATGTTGCCAACCCCCAAAGATCCCGTGTAAGCACCGTCACGTAAATGTATGTATTTCTTTCTTATAAAATGTGCGAAAACTGCCACAATGGTTTCTGATACTGCCTGAATGGGAAAGGAAATTATTGTTACAAGAACGGGTGTTTGCTATGAAATTTTGTGTAGGCGTTCTATAAATACGCGTAGCCTGATTTCTGTTGGAGACGGCGGGATTTTGAAAACTTCTGAGGAAAAGATTAAGATGAGATTTGTTTCATCTAAAACGGGTTAAATCTATAATAGTAACATAAAAAAGCTCACCATTTCAAATCTTGGAAGATCTGGTTTATGTACTTACCTACCTGTCCTATTTTGTTGTCAAAAGCAGAACAGGACATATTTAAGTATTTTTAATCTGAAGTTCTGGACTAGGTAAGTAGGTTTTTTTTAGGGTTCCGTAGCCAAAATGGCAAAAACGGAACCCTTATAGTTTCGTCATGTCCGTCTGTCCGTCTGTCCGTCTGTCCGTCTGTCCGTCTGTCACAGCCGATTTACTCGGAAACTATAAGTACTACAGTGATGAAATTTGATGGGAATATGTGGTTGTATGAAACGCTACAAAAATATGACACTAAATAGTAAAAAAAAGAATTGGGGGTGGGGCCCCCCATACATGTAACTGAGGGATGAAATTTTTTTTTTCGATGTACATACCCGTGTGGGGTATCAATGGAAAGGTCTTTTAAAATGATATAAAGTTTTCTAAAAAACATTTTTCTTAAAGTGAACGGTTTTTGAGATATCAGCTCTCAAAGTCGTAAAAAGTATGTCCCCCCCCCTCTATTTTTATAACTACGGGGTATAAAATTCTAAAAAAAATAGAGGTGATGCATGCTAATTAACTCTTTCAACGATTTTTGGTTTGATCAAAGTATCTCTTATAGTTTTTGAGATAGGTTGATTTAACTGTAATTTTGGTTAAGTTATTGTGCTTACACTGAAAACGATGGCTGAACCTTATAAGATAGATCAAAAAATATACTACAGTATTGTACACCTTTAAAAATATATTTGCTGCTACGGAACCCTTTGTGCGCGAGCCCGACTCGCACTTGGCCGGTTTTTATGTGATAGGTAGCAGACGAGCAGGTGATGGTAAGCAATTGCTGCCGCTCATGGACACCTGCAACACCAGTGGAGTTACAAGTGCGCTGCCGACCTTTTAACCCTTTCCCCCCCGGGTAGGCCTCCGGTACCCTCACTCACTCGGCGAAACACAGTACAGGGGCTGTTTCACGCCGGTTTTCTGTGAGGCAGTGGTATCACTCCGTTCAAGCCAGCCCGTTCATGCCGAAGAGTGGCTCTCCCACAGGTAGGTACCTATTTATTCTTGTCTTCATCGGTTCTCAAGAGCAAAACTTCTGCAATTATTTTTACTTTAAATTGGGTAGGCAGGTACTCAGGCGAGAGCGGGACTGAAAGTGCAGAGTTCGACAAATCTTAATATTTCTTTTTTTATTTATTTTTTTTTATATTATAGGAAGGCAAACGAGCAAGCGGGTCACCTGATGGTAAGTGATCACCGCCACCCATGGACATCAGCTACACCAGAAGGAGTGCGGATGCGTTGCCGGCCTTTTAGGAAGGTATAGGCTCGTTTCTTGAAGATTTGAATGTCGTACCGGTTCGGAAATACCGCTGCGGGAAGTTGATTCCACAATGAGGAGGTGCGTGGCAGAAAGTGTCGAGTAAAGCGCACGGTAGTGGACCGCCATCCATCCAGGTGGTATGGATGGAATCTGAGTTTATGGCGTGTAGTGCGGTGGTGAAATTTGGCAGCGGGTATTAATTCGAACAACTCCTCAGAGCACTCACCGTGGTAAAGGCGGTAAAACACACATAGAGATGCAACATCTCTCCGCAGTGCCAGAGAATCTAGGCGAGCAGTGAGATTCTCGTCGCCGACTAATCGAGTTGCGCGACGTTGGACGCGGTCAAAAGGGAGGAGCTGATATTGGGGTGCCCCGGCCCAGAGATGGGAGCAGTACTCCATGTGGGGCCGGACTTGAGCCTTATAGAGCTGAAGGCGGTGGGTTGGCGTAAAAGTACACCTTGCTCTGCCGAGAACACCCAGTTTTTTTAGAGGCTAATTTAGCCTTATCCTCCAAATGACCCCCGAAATTGAACGTCACTCGATATATCGACGCCAAGAATCCCAATACTCGTTTTGGCGTTAAGGTGAGTGTCCTGGAAGTGAAGGGAAACGACAAAAGCGGTTTTCTTCGCAGTGAACGCGCAAAATTGTGTTTTTTTGGGATTGAATTCCCAGGCCCTGCATGGCCGGAATATGAGGCATCGCCCGTACTGTCATCCGCATAACAATGAATGCCACTGGTATGTAACATGTCATTGATATGCAGGAGGAACAGAGTTGGGGATAGCACACAGCCTTGGGGTACACCAGCATTCACAGGGTTTAGGCCTGAGCATGAGCCGTCAACTACAACTTTGATGCTACGACCCGTGAGAAAGCTGTGCACCCATTCGCACAGTTTCTCAGGCAACCCATAAGCAGGAAGTTTCGAAATGAGCGCTTTGTGCCAAACCCGATCAAAGGCCTTCGCAATGTCCAGGCTTACTGCCAGGGCCTCCCCCTTGCTTTCAATGGTCTCCGCCCCATCTATGCGTCAAATAGACGAGAAGATCACCAGCCGATCGACCCCTACGGAATCCGTATTGGCGGTCATTGATGAGCTGGTGTTCCTCAAGGTGGCTCAGAAGCTGACGGTTAATGATGGACTCCATTATTTTTGAGAGCAAGGAGGTGATTGCTATGGGCCTGTAGTTACCAGGATCAGAGCGGTCTCCTTTTTAGGGATCGGGTGCACTAAAGCAGTCTTCCAAGACTTTGGAACCACGCCCAGCGAGTAAAGAGTGTCGGAAAAGGCGCGTTAGGACTGGAGTCAGCTCAGGAGCACATAATTTTACAACGACAGGAGGGATTCCGTCAGGGCCGCTGGACTTATGGATATCGAGGGAAAAAAGTGCCTTGCGGACAAGTTTTTGGGAAAAAACTATATCCTGGAGGGGTGAAGCACACCGCGGGATGGTAGGATGGTATTTCGAACAAAACGAACCCTGAAAATCTTAAAATAGTCCTAAATCTAAGACAAATATTGTATTTTCTTGACTCTATAAGCTTTATAACAAAACGTCGTGTAAATTTTAGTTTCAAATTGATGCGGTCACTTTTATTTAGCCGTAACATACTTACTTTTTTGAAACTAACGTTGTTATCGTTGGCCTAACCAGATTGTAAAATTAGTTTTTATACTCTGATTAATAATCATGTAAAGTAAACTGACAGATGTCAATGTGTCATCCCCATACATTATCACTCAATTTGACACATGCAAAATTTCAAAATGTATAGAAACTTGTCATTTTCATCTGTCAGTTTACTTTACATGATTATGAATCAGAGTATAGTTCTTTTATTACTTTTATTGAAGTGGCAGCATCATTTTCAAACAATGACTAACTTTGGTATCCATTTTGTAAGGTTTAGATAGATAATCGATAGATATAATAATGTACCTACCTTATGGCACAAAATAAATTTACAACTTAATAACTAGGCATTACAGAAATTGTATGTAGCTAAAACTACGATAGCAATTATAGAGATAGATAGTAAAATAAGTAAGATACCTATACTCTGATTCATAATCATGTAAAATGACAAGTTTCTATGCATTTTGTGTCAAATTTAGTGGCAATGTATGGGGATGACACATTGACATCTGTCAGTTTACTTTACATGATTATGAATCAAAGTTTACATAACCCTAGTGCACCCCAAATGCCAAAATAAACATGCCACCGACATTATTTACTTACAGCATTTAAGTTTGTAGGTACATTGCATAAGCATTGTATGGGTTGGTACAGGTAATGGGTTCAGAGCCCGGATGAGCCTCGGGCGAGGTTTGCCATAAATCACAGTGTTGAGGTAAAAAAACCTATCCTTTTCCATTGGGCTACCAACATCCACCATTAGGTACTATTATTATTTAAGTATTATCAGGTATTTAAAAACTAGTTAATCTCATAGTCCACGTCAAGGTTTTTGCGCCATTTAATCGTTTCCTAGCGCCATCTATAATTGGTGCTGGTCTAAGTAATCATTTTTATTTGTTTTCTCTAGTTATTACTTTGTGTAGGTACTACTTAATTTCATTCTTTCTTATGTTTGGTTACGTAGGTTTTATACTAATTTGGTGTCGCAATCAGGAATAAGATAACCTACTTTTCTAGGTCAGTGGCCAGTGCAGCCAAATGGGTCGATATACCAAGAAAGAGTCGTTACTCCGTTCCCATGGCAACGAGGTGTCAACAAATGTGAAACCCCTTTTTTAAACACCCCAATTAAGTTAAAAATAGAACTTGTGTTATGCGTTAGGTGGCAGACAAACAGACGGATCATATGACGTGACGGTGAGCGATAGCCGCCGCCAGACACCTGCTACACCAGTGGAGTCACACACACACTTTGGGGGCGCTAGGTTTAGGCATGGGTTAGAGCCATCCCTGGCTTATACCTATATTATTCTGTGATTATACTCAGCAGTGGGTGTAAGTGGGCTAATATGACAAAGAGACCTCTCTAATCAAAAACTTGACGAAAAATCATACAGTGCAGTTTCACTGAAAGCATCTTAACATTTTATGTCCCTCCCAGTTGGAAATCCTCGTTTCTAACCCCGCCATTATTATAAAATGATTACAAGATGATCCGATCTCATTTCCTTTTCAATATTTCATTCTTCGAATGATTTAATAAAGAGTGAGTTGCATTTGGCGAATCGGATTCAGCGCGTATTAATTTTGATGACGAAAATATTAAGCTGGTGTTGATTTCTGATTACATAAAAATTGAAGTGTGACAATAAAGAACTGACTTACTTACTTTAACTGACTTCGATAGTTGACGCACTTCATTTGAATACTAGTGGCCCGCCCTCACTTCGCTTCGGGACCGTAATTCAGAAATGAACTAATAGATGGCGCTGTGCTAAATATCATCGCGCAAGCGTTTCGTGTTATCGGTTTACCTATAATCCTTGTCGTTGTCTATAGAAGTTATTTCTTTATAAATAGTATAGAAGATAGAAGAAGATAGAAGATATTACTAAACATTGACTCCCCGATAGTCTATATAGAAGGCAATATGGCCGGTAAGCACCGGGCCGTGAATTCGGGGTCTAGGGTTTGATTCCTGGGTCGAGCAAAACTAGGTATGTTTCGAATTCTTTGAACATTACTGATAGGGTTTGCTACTACCAATCAGCATTAGGCATTTTAGGCAAGCGTGGTAGTTAACCGTTACTACCGAATCCCATCATAATAGTGACGATTTGATTTCTATCTATAATGGAGTCCTTTGCCCTGCAGTGGAAAAAGTTTTTTTTTTTATGTGATAGGTAGGTACGTAGAATGTTCTGTTTTGTCTTTTTCAGCAGTTATTTTTCAAAATCTGTACTAAGATTATTTGAAATACTGCACAATATCCTACAGGTTCAGTACCTTATTTCTTTCTGTAGCTATCGTTATGCTGTGGCAATAATTTTAAATATCGATTTAATTAAATCTGCGTTCAATTATCGGGGATACAGCACGATGAGCCCCCGGGAGGGCATTATCAGGCTCGAGAACTTAATGGAAATTGGATTTTGGTATTTTATTGATAAGTAGGTACCTCATTTTCCTTTTAGACTCGTAATGAGTTCGCAGCTCATAATGCATTTCGTAATTTTTTTCCTCTAATAAGTGTTTAAAATCGTTTCAATATCAAATTATTATTGTAATAAACCGGCCAAATTCGATTCGTAACTCGCACTCGTCCACCAAGGGTATCAATAATGTTAATTATTGCTAAAGGTGGCCGTTTTTAGCAATAATGAATATTATTGTTCATTGTCACGTGTAAAAAATATTGTATTGCATCTCGAAAAATCCAATTTACTTGCTTCTAGGTTTGTTGAGTATTATTTTCTTAATAAATATCATAATATTGTCATTAAGTAGATTAGCGGCGCTAGTTTCGTCATTGTAGCCCCATAAGTCTTGCTCGACACATAGGCAGACAGACGGACAAAGTGATCTTATAAACCTTCCGTTTTCTTTCCTTTTGAGTAATATAATCATCGAAAAATTCTATCTACGGCCTTAACTATCGTTTCTTACTACAGGTAAAGTAGGCAAGACGGCCTAAAACAAAACCATATCGTCCCGAACCGAACGAATATAATACTTACCTGCCGCATCTAAATAAAAAAGATAAGAACAAACGTATGAAAGGACAAAAATAAAGCTTCGGCCGTGAGCTCTTTCCAGGTGTAAATAAAACTCAACACAACGCCGGAGACCTTAAAAATTCAAATCCTAAAGGCTCCATATCCCAAGTAGGCTCTCATTTGAATACTCCTCAAGTAGGGATACCCCATTCTTAAACTCACAAAAGGGGCTCTCAAATTTGCGAATAACATTATCGCTTACGAAACTTGAGATCCTGATACGAATCCTCATTTATTTGGGGTCTTGTCACAATGACGAATGGGTGTCAACCCTTGTGATCTTAGCCTGCAAGGCATAAGTGATAGCGATTTTGTATAGCGCCCTTTTAAACATCAATTTGATCAGAAAAAAAAGGAAATAATTATTTTTAAGTAAGTATGTACCTAAAATCATTACATGCAATACACATTAAATAATTTGGCATTTATGGTGTGTAACTAGTACAATTAAAAAAAACCATGTGACCAAAATGGTTTTTACACAGCATGTGAGCGTGTCACCAACACAGCACACCGAATTAGCAAACTGAAGTGGCAGTGGGCTGGTCACATTAGCCGCAGAACTTGACAACCGTTGGAGCCATAAAGTCCTTGAGTGGAGACCGCGACTCGGAAAGCGTAGTGTTGGACGCCCTGCTACAAGATGGAATGACGACATTCGAAGGCTGGCTGGAGTGAGCTGGATGAGAGTAACCGAAAATCGGGAGCGGTGGCGTGCATTGGGGGAGACCTATGTCCAGCAGTGGACGAGCGTGGGTTGCTAATGATGATGATTAGGTGAGCGACGTGAAGAGAGAAAATTGGCCACCCCCTCTCCCCGCACCCACTACACTACACTAATGGGCCGTTGTTATCACTCCGGTCGAGCTTTGGTATGAATGGGCCGGCACATTAATTTAACAAATTCAATAACGCTGTCCGCTCAAAACTTAACACTTGGTTAACATTCCGCCCTCGTAGTCACCGTACAAGTGTCCACGTTTTGACAAGACAATTTATGGTCTCCTGAACGCGTTTTATGTAAACTTCTGTAGGTTTGTCCTAATTGAAGTATTAGCAGATAAATTACATCTGTCCATCGGTTTCCAGCTAAGATTAATGGGGACAAGAATGTTCCAAGTTTTATGGGGGCTTGGCTAGACTCATCAATGGCGACTAGATGTAATGTTCCAACTATTATGGAGGCTTGGCTAGACCCATCAATGGCGACTAGATGTAATGTTCCAACTATTATGGAGGCTTGGCTAGACTCATCATGGCGCTAGATGTAATGTTCCAACTATTATGGAGGCTTGGCTAGACTCATCAATGGCGACTAGATGTAATGTTCCAACTATTATGGAGGCTTGGCTAGACCCATCAATGGCGACTAGATGTAATGTTCCAACTATTATGGAGGCTTGGCTAGACTCATCAATGGCGACTAGATGTAATGTTCCAACTATTATGGAGGCTTGGCTAGACTCATCAATGGCGACTAGATGTAATGTTCCAACTATTATGGAGGCTTGGCTAGACCCATCAATGGCGACTAGATGTAATGTTCCAACTATTATGGAGGCTTAGCTAGTCTCATGAATGGCGACTAGTTGTAATGTTCCAACTATTACGAGGCTCGGCTAGACTCCCTGACTAGACCGTGGACAGCCACGCTTCGGCATCAATGTGAGTGAAACCACGGCCTCACAGAATACTGGCGTGAAGCAACGCTGTGTTTCGTCGAGCGAGTGAGGGTTCCGGAGGCCCAATTTGCTTGTACAGTTGTCAAAAAAGGTAAATATTTATAAAACACTTTTTATCTAACTTCATTATTGTATAGTTTCGTTTGCTAACTAAGAGGTCAAATTCATAGACTAAAATTGCGTGAGCAACGCTGCGAGCGCAGCCTAGTTCACTAACTAATCATAAACTACTTAAATTTAAGAATAATTCTTAAATTTAATTAGTTTATGATTCCAATACTTAACCTTCGACAGATACGAGTAGAAAGTAAGTCGATTATAGTTTTGTATAGTATTCCAACGAAGCATCCGGCGTAGAAGCATCGTCTGGACTCTGCCTGAATTCCATTCCGGGTGTTCCGGGCTGAGGCAATAGTAGAACAGTTAGATCTGTTTATTGGAATTGTGGTGGGCACTTATTAATAGAAAGTAGCGGAAAAACTTTGTTAATAAAATAGTGTATGATCAACAAAATGAATTAATGCTTTAGTACTAAACTAAACTAGAAACCGAATTAGCAAACTGAAGTGGCAGTGGGCTGGTCACATTAGCCGCCGAACTGACAACCGTTGGAGCCATAAAGTCCTTGAGTGGAGACCGCGACTCGGTAAACGTAGTGTTGGACGCCCTGCGACAAGATTGGATGACGACATTCGAAGGCTGGCTGGAGTGAGCTGGATGAGAGTGGCCGAAAATCGGGAGCGGTGGCGTGCATTGGGGGAGACCTATTTCCTATGTCCAGCAGTGGACGAGCGTGGTTTGCTAATGAAACTAGTACTAAACAGTCGTCACAAAATCGGAATTTCTCAAAAGAAAAAATGAGGTAAACATTTTTGCTCGATTCGGGAATCGAACCCGGGACCCCCGAGATCACGACCCGGTACTTAAACCACTAGACCAACGGGGCGTCAATTATATTATAAGCTCGAAAAAATGTGAACTGAAGGGGCATTTCCTCAACTATGTGTAATTGATTTTAAGTCCGTCATTCACGACCGGATTAAACCCCTGTCTTTTTGAGATTACCCTGTGGGATCATCAAGACAATGGATTAAAGTCAATCACTTATCTGTGGTTGAAGTAGCTCTCATGCAGAAGACAATCCAATATTATTAATTCCGGATTTATCTTTTTTTATATGTCGGTATAGCTTCGTTTTCTTATACTTGCGCGATGTAATCTATACCTCGCGCCATCTATTGATAAAGATTGAAACTAGTCATAAATAAACTCGCTTTTAAGGTACACTGTGAATTCCATCCCCAAAACTGCATGAAATATTACAGGGCCGGAATCCCCTCCTCTGCGGAGGTGTGTATTAATTATTAACTTGGACACAACTTTGAAATGCGCCCCTGTGCTAGTCGATTAGTTTAAATATAGATAATCCAGAGGGTCTAATTTGAAGTCGACGTTACGACCGAATCGGAGTTCCCCTCTCTTTCACACGCGCTGTACGCGCTTTTGTTTGAATGTGACAGGTATAGTCACGTTCGTTACGGGACGTCTTCGTTATAAGCCACCTGGTTGCACTTCTCTGGGTGTATCTGTGAACATAGGTACGTACAGTCACACATCAATGAAAACAAAACTGTAAGGCCAAACTGCAATCCCCTTTTGCTTTTTTCCTTACCACCATCACAATATCGTCGGACTAACGGGCAGGTGGTCTACCCACAACACTTCGTCCTCAAATCCATTAACAAATGAGTAATTTAATATAATAAATAATCGACGTTTCTAATCGGTAAATAGGTGGCAGGCGCCGTCACGGCCAGTCTGACTTTCGCACGTCTTCGTGCGCACGTTATCCGATTTGTCCAGCTAGTGTATCTAAATATAAATGAATAAATAAATAAATGCGCCAGACAATCACACCAATCAACCTGGTCTCAAACTAGGGCAACCCCTGTACTATGAGTACCAGTTGACCCAGACCCAAGACAACTTAGAAAATGCAGTTTCCTAAGTTGACCGGGAATCGAACCCGGGACCTTTCGCGCTTCGGGCGAACACCTAAGCCAATGCGCCATCGAGGTCGTCGATCTGGATTTGATGTTCGACCGCTTCACAATTGTTATCCATTGGTGTTTGATTTTGGTCATGTATTTAAGTATGTGTTGATACGGTGTTCCAATGAACCAAGCAGCGCTCGAACTATGCAAGTATATATAAAAACAAACCTTTTATCATCAGTCCCTATGTAAATTGGTGTTAAGCGCTCAGCCCCCGCCCGACAAGGACATTGGCTCGGATCCAATAACCCAGAGTTAGCGTACTCCATGTATCAGGTTTATTAAATTCTTCACCCCATACCGATATTGGATCGTGTCAAACAAGACGCAATCTATAGTAGCTTGCGTTTTGACTTTGTAACCAACTTCGTGCCTTTAATACATTAAAACTGGACTATGGCTATGTGGTCAGTCATTTTAGCTAGTATTTAATTGATAATTAACTGCCATTTCGCAACCCCTTGACAGGTGGACTAAAAACACGTACCTATGAAAATTAGTTATCCACAGTTTAACACTTTTCGGAATAGGCATAAAAAAATTAAGCTTTTCATACAAACTCGGTCAAGTGACTTGTTCTTATCGGGGAGTCAGAAAAAAGGTCGATGAATTTCGCAAAGACATAGAAAAAAGAACACTGTTTAGCATGTTTGGTAGAACACGTGGTTAAATTATGTATCTGTGAACATTTACAGCCCTGTAACTAGTGATCCCTGATCTAGTGAAGGTCGCAGGAGTCCCTTGGATGCGGGTGGCACAGGACCGATCTGTCTAGAGAACGTTGGTGGATATGCTATGTTGCCCATGTCCAGCTGTGGAGATCTATTTGCTGAAATGATGATGATGATACACCTACGTGAACCTTTAAGACTGGATTATATTATGGAGACATCATAAAAGCCAAAAAATGAGTAGATAGCGAGGAATTTAAATGGCGTCTTTTAGTGGTGCTGCCCATCATTAATCCTTCCAACCAAAAGGTGTAAAAGTGTCGCAAAAGAGCGCTATTTGTCATTTTCGTAATTTAAAACCAATTAGGTACCTATCTATCACAAAATACTTACACACAGAAGGTAACCTCAGCCTGATTTTGAATTTAGAAGAGTTCGTTGACATATGCTATGGTTGTTGCTCGGCATGAGTAGGTACATAAGCGCGCGGCCTCTACCAGAGACTTCGACAGTTTGACAATCTATGTCATTAATGGATGGCTAGGATTAATGTGGTCGAAAAGGCGTATTTCCCCGTTAGTGCGCATGCGTGAGTTTCATGACACATTTTTAGCTCTTAGTGGGCAGCCTACTTTCTGTGTGTAATTATTTTGTGTATCTATGTTGTGCTGGTATTTTCGAAATTAAAAATATTTCAGAATTTTCGGAATGGTTGGTGAGAGACGTGGATAAAGGGGTGTTAATGTTCACACAGATACACCCCGTATAAGATCTCATTCGGGACAACGGCTGGCCGCAAGGAGAGCCCTCCTTAAAGTTAAACGACTGGAAAGTCCCACCCATTCATCATACACATACATACATATAATTTATCAATGATTCACGTCTTTCTGAGCATTATGCAGCAAAACTGATAACGTTTACCATTAGGGTAACCTTACAGGCTTTCCCCGTCACGCCGCCTCGACGATAAATTGCCTATTGTCCTGGCTATACGAACGTTAGAGATAGTGAGGGGACGAAACATGTTGAGGAAATATCGATAAGAATGATTTCAAATAAACATTTCTTCTTTAAAAAAAAATAGCATTTAAAGTGTAAAATAGCAGTAACCAATAACTGAAGTGTTTAAACTATGATGAGACTGAAAATATTCTTAAGTTATGGCTTAGTTGATTGCACACACCAACACACACCCACATACACACACACACTCAGACACCCATAGAGAGATACAATTTTCGTGTAGAATAAATAAATAAATTATAAAATAAGTTTAAATTACACTTTATTTAAAAGAAAGGGTAATATTATTATATTCATGTAAGGGTATTATTATTGTATTCAGTTATTATAACCAGATGTTAAGGAAGAGTGGCTCCCTCTGACACAAGTGTTTATGCACCTAATAGAGGAAGCCAACACCAATTTTGTAAAGAAAATTGTGAACTGAATAAAATATTATTATTATTTCTTTTTACTACATAGGGACACCCTGATATCTGTGAAAATGTAGATGCCTTGAACCGCATCTTCCACACATATTGTGAAAATAAACAAGATACATTAACCAAAAGAGTGATGGGTATGAATGCAAGGAAACACAGGACTGCCGAAAAAGAGACGTTTGTAAAACTGGCTTAACTGAAAAGGGGGAAACATGATAAGACGATGAATGACAGGAAAATATGGAAGAAGAAAGATACAGCACCGATCCCAGATTATTTGGGAATTGAGTAGGAAAATGATGATGATGATGTCTTTGGTTATTAAGATGCCCCCTGCCCGTACGAAGCGATTCGCTTCCACATTTATCATACGGACAGCTAAGGAGTGGAACTCCCTGCCGAGGTCTGTTTTTCCCGACCACTATAACTTGGCTATCTTTAAGGCAAGAGTGAACAGGCATCTTCTAGGCAAACGCGTGTCATCCTAGACCTCATCGTCGCTTTCCATCAGGTGCGATTGTGGTCAAGCGTTGGCCTATAGTCTAATAAAAAAAAAAAGTGTATGTGCAAACACAGGTATACTCGCTATTCCCTTAATTCGATGGCACACCTGTATGACACGACCGAAGAGGAATTGGGTGCAAGAACGGCTTAACGATCTTTGGTGCTTACATAATAGAATTCCAATGCCAATTCATTATAATGCGTTAAGAATGTCATGAAAATGGATTTTTGGGGAACTAACAGAGTACCCAGGTTTTATAACCTGTTGGGTTACCGTTTACCGTCTACCATAAGCAATGTAACATAAGCAACAGTGGCGCCAACAATTAAATTCTTGACTTTATAGACGCATTACAAGTAGACACGTTTCTTCTAAAATTACCGACAACCGTGCATCGACACGGCTCTTTCCCATCACTATCTTTTTATGCTGTTTCGGAAATGACATATAAGGTAGCGGTGGTTGCAGGAAATTGTAGGCTATGCGGTCGTTTGACGAGCCGCCCTGCTGGCCTGATTGCAATTTTGTCTTACGAAGCATCGAATTTGCTTCTCAATCCATTTTTCCATACAAAATGTGAACATAATTCATAATGATTGCATGGTAACCACACTTTTGCGCTTGAAAGAATTTAGACACAATTTCTGACTGGCTCTATGGCGTTTCGGTTAAATCTAGTTACTAATGACCCATCCCATTTGCCATTGCCATTTTGAATGGGCAACTGGAGGCTTGACCGGAGCGATAGCCTCACAGAAGACCGGCGTGAAGAAGCACTTGTGTTGTGTTTCCTTGAGTGAGTAAGGGAAAGTTACTGGAGATCTAATTGGGGCGAAAGGGGGATTTAAACCTCATTTTTGAGCGCTGGAAAGAATTTAAAAACAAACTTCTGACTGGCTCGATGGCATCATTATAGTATCTGCCATCGAGCCAGTCAGCCACTGCATTGGTCACTAAGTATATGCACAAATCTAAGGTTGGATCTACTCTATACAAACTTTTTTTGTTATGGTCATTTATTAGGAAACCTCGTACGTCCAAAGTCGTAAGTCTTAACACAAGCATTGCAGTCACGAAATCAGATCAAAGTTTTAGATCAGTGGTTCTTAACCTTTAAGTCATGAGGGACCATTTTACCAAAATTCTGTCGTGTCAGGGACCACACACTTAGGACATGCGTCTCGGCGCGTTGTGCGTTGTGTTGACTCGACTCATCACGTCACGTTACTTGTTTATTACGATGTCTTCGCGGACCACTTGGAATGCCTCCAGGGACCACCAGTGGTCCGCGGACCACCGGTTAAGAACCACTGTTCTAGATGATCTACTATTATTATAGGTGGACCTCTTCCTACCTACGACCTCCCTTTTTACCACCGCTCTAATACCATAATCCTAGCTCCTAATTATTTTTAACACGTGACCCACATCACTTCAGTTTTATACATACATAATCTAACAAAACCGGCCTGTACCGGTCCAAGCCTGCTTCGAAACCCTCGAACACATTAGTGGTAGAACAGCGGAGATAGTAATTTATTATTTAACGTCGTAAGGCCACAGCAGACACAATGGAAAATCAGAAGGCTTTTAGGTCTTCATCATCATCATCATCATCATTTCAGCCAATAGACGTCCACTGCTGGACATAGGCCTCCCCCAAAGTTCTCCACACAGATCGGTCCTGTGCCACCCGCATCCAATGAACTCCCGCGACCTTTACCAGATCGTCGGTCCACCTGGTGGGAGGCCTGCCACGGCTGCGGCCTCCTGCGCGTGGCCTCCACTTAAGGACCTTTCCACCCCAACAAGATCGCAGGAGATCTAAGGTCACGGACATAGCCCAAAGAATTGCGTGGCTAAAGTGGCAATGGGCAGGGCACATTGCGAGAAGAACAGACGGCTGTTTTGGGTCTTACGACTATAATATTTTTAACCTGGGATGAGCCATGCTTTTTTAAGTCTAAAGGAAAGCTATAGATTCGTTGTCTGTCTATCTGCCCGTGTTTCACAGTAATTTTTTCTGAAACTAATAAAACTACGTTGCTGAAGCCTTAATGCGGTTTGCAAAATACATCTACGTAAAATGTATTTTGCAAACCGCATTAAGGTTGTTTATACAAAATTAGAAAATAAAATATTTGGGGTTTCCATAGGTAGTTAAAACTGTCACTGAATAGTTTGTCTGAGACACACTCTACAAACACATTATAATCACTATCATCATCATATCAGCCCACATCCACTATAATATCGTCAGACCAAACGGCCAGGTGATCTACCCACAGGAGTCATCCCAGTTTACCACACATATGTACAGACAGCGCACATAGGTTACTACAATCTGTCAAATTTCTTCAATCGAACCTCACCGTTATTGTCAAACGTGTTTGGTTCAACTATCAACTGAGAAATTTTGACAGATTGTAGTAACCTGATGTGCGCTGTCCGTACAATTCGCACGCGACCCCCCCAAAATTTACATCAGGATAAAAATCATAATTACTAAACATAATTACCTGGATCATGGTCGTTGGTACCCCGAGCTCTGAAGCGGCTGGCTGCGGACGCAACTGGGAATGGCCGCCATGGTTCGCTGCATTTGTACCCCGCTTTTCCCCCTACAGTATTCAGCCCTTAGGATTACGTCCCGCCCTTAATTTCACAGGAGTTTGTTTAGGGCTGCCTCTCCCGGATGCCATATTGGAACGTTTAATCGCAAAGGCTTAGGAGCTTGACCGCTTTAAAATACATGAGAATAAAGTTTTAGTACAGGCCCTCACTTTAGCTTGTGTAAAATCAATTAACTAAAGTCAATGTAATAAAAAAAAAGTAAAGATTTGACACAACATCACATACCTACAATATCCTGGTCTCAAACTAAGGTTTTCTCTTGTGCTATGGAAACCAGACAAACGAAGAAACCACAGACACCCAGACCTAACACAAATATTTGTTTCATCAACAAACTTTGTGGTGGTGCGAGAATCGAACTCGTGCCTCTTGCGTCTCAACCGGCGCTCAAACCACTGCCAGGCCTGTCCCACTCCGCGTGTAGTATCGAACTTGCAAGTACATGCGGCGTCCCCTCCTGAGGGGAAAATTAGTAGAAAATCACGAACGAGCTGCGACGCAAGCGCGACAGTTGCTTGCGATAGAAAGAGAACGCACTTCTACTCGTAGGTATGAGTAATGGTAGGCATTGAACGCTGGACGGTCGGAATTGCAACGTTATGTTATGGTAGCCTGAGTCTTAATTTCCATTACCGGTTTTTAGGAGTGGGCTTTCTGTACATGCAGTGGCACAGAATACTTAATAAGTATTCTGTGCCACTGCGCAAATCGGGTCGTCAAAATCGTACCTAAAATATTGATATTGTTTCCCATGCAACCACATAACGGAGCCCTTCTATCTATTGATATCGTTGACTTTTCGGAGTAACTACATCAGTTCGAGCTATTGATAACATTTGCACTATGCACTTCCAAAGGTGTTCAGCAGAAATTTCAATCTAGATCACGTAGAAGTGGACTATTGCAAATGCGCTCGCGATGTTTGCTGCAATTTGCTGTTGGCAAACATCACAGATGGATTCGCTGTACGTGGATTATCGAGCTTGCTGTAGGTAATCATTTTGAAACACCTATCCTAATAAGACATTTTTCGGTAGTGTACCCTTAGATATGTTAATCCAGAGTATGTAGGTATACCAATTTTTATTAAAATCGCTCCAGCCATTTGTCACGACTAAACACTCACAAAGATTCACCTAGATATACGATTACGTAGTGAAAACTTTCTGTAACGCAAACGATACGAAGAGCCGCCGACTTACTTACTTCTTTCTCACTAACTTACTTATTTCTTTTCTCATGAATCAAATAGTTTTGTTCATATTAAGTATGTTCTTCAGAGTTAATATCCACGTTTCACACCCACACATTAAGATTATAGCTAGCGGGATGAAAGAATAGCGATGACCTTGAGTGCGCAGAAAGTTCAGTTCCGTTCTCGCTGATCACTTATGACATAGAAAATAAAAAGATTTCTTTACTTGATATTAGCCTCTTTAATCTCCATGTCTATGTAACCGCCACCGCAATATTCCTTGAGGTACATTGAAGATATATTTGCGTAGATGCGTCCCTTCCGGAAAGGGAAGTTGTAGGGTATGGCACTGAGAGGGATACTCATGTTGTAGAGGTGGTAGGCGCCCTGTAAAACATATAGAGTTTTATTCACCACAAAAATCACAGGCAAGGTCGAAGGAAAAAGACCTAGAGGAAGAAGTCCAACGCCTCCATTACATACCCTATGGGATGCTATACAGGGTGTATCTGTGAACATTTACATCCCTTTAACCACGTGTTCTACCAACTATTCTGAACAACATTTGTTCTTTGACTTTTGAAAATTCGCATAAAAATTTTTCAGCTTTCTATTCAAAGTCGGTCACGTGACTTGGTCATTTTGTATGGGGAGTCGAAAATTTTTTCGAAGAATTTAGAAAAGTTGTTGAACAAATGTTGTTCAGGGTGGTTGATAGAACACGTGGTTAAAGGGATGTAAATGTTCACAGATACATCCTGTATCTATACTATTTATAAAGAGGTAAGTTCTATAGAACTGTTGTCTATAGACAACGACAAAACTTATAGGTATTCAAAGTCGGTCACGTGACTTGGTCATATTGTCTGGGGAGTCGAAAAATTTTTCGAAGTATTTGGAAAAGTTATTGAACAATATTGTTCAGAATGGTTGATAGAAACACGTGGTTCAAGGGATGTAAATGTTTACAGATACAACTGTATCTATACTATTTATAAAGAGGTAAGTTCTATAGAACTGTTGTCTATAGACAACGACAAAACTTATAGGTAAACAAGAAAAGCAAAATACATGTGCGATGTAATCGTCTCCCAGCGCCATCTATTGGTTGCATGGGAAACTAATGTCCCGAGACGAAGTGAGGGCGGGCCTCTAGTTTAATAAACACACACATAAAAATAAAACTCACTCCTTCTGGTGTGGCTGATGTCCATGGGCGGCGGTGATCACTTACCATCAGGTGACCCGCTTGCTCGTTGCCTCCTATAATATAAAAAAAAAAAAAAAAAAAAAAAAAAACTAAAGGCTTACCGGTGGCAAAGGGCAAGATCTCTCCCCAAGGCGCCATGCAAAGCGGGGCCGAAGAACTTTTCGTGGTGCAGCATATCGCAAAACTCGACGTGCAATTCAATGAAGCTGGGCTTGTACACATTTGACAGGAACTCGTAGAAGTACATGTCCACCTGTTTGATTAAAATACGCTAGGCTATCCTCAGTATCAATCAACTTCCGATACCGGTGGTAGAATCGCCATTACTGTCTATTTATTTTTTTAGTCTATCCTATGTATCATCATACATGGGTGTATCTGTTGAACATTTACATCCCTTTTAACCACTTGATCTACCAACCATTTTGAACAACATTTGTTCTATGACTTTTGAAAATTCGCATAAAAATTTTTCATCTTTCTATACAAAGTCGGTCACGTGACTTGGTCATATTGTATGGGGAGTCGAAAAATTTTTCGAAGTATTTGGAAAAGTTATTGAACAATATTGTTCAGAATGGTTGATAGAACACGTGGTTAAAGGGATGTAAATGTTTACAGATACATCCTGTATCTATACTATTTATAAAGAGGTAAGTTCTATAGAACTGTTGTCTATAGACAACGACAAAACTTATAGGTATTCAAAGTCGGTCACGTGACTTGGTCATATTGTCTGGGGAGTCGAAAAATTTTTCGAAGTATTTGGAAAAGTTATTGAACAATATTGTTCAGAATGGTTGATAGAACACGTGGTTAAAGGGATGTAAATGTTTACAGATACACCCTGTATCTATACTATTTATAAAGAGGTAAGTTCTATAGAACTGTTGTCTATAGACAACGACAAAACTTATAGGTAAACAGGAAAAGCAAAATACATGTGCGATGTAATCGTCTCCCAGCGCCATCTATTGGTTGCATGGGAAACTAATGTCCCGAGACGAAGTGAGGGCGGGCCTCTAGTTTAATAAACACACAATAAAAATAAAACTAAAGGCTTACCGGTGGCAAAGGGCAAGATCTCCCCAAGGCGCCATGCAAAGCGGGGCCGAAGAACTTTTCGTGGTGCAGCATATCGCAAAACTCGACGTGTATTTCGATGAAGCTGGGCTTGTACACATTTGACAGGAACTCGTAGAAGTACATGTCTATCTGTTGATCAAAATACGCCAGGCTATCCTCAGTTATATATCTTCAAAATCTTTTGTTATAAAGTAAATATTGCACTTAAAAAAATTCTCGGGGGGTTCAGGTGGGACTCGAACCCACAACCTTCCACACCCGAGGATTTTTTAAGTGCAAAATTTACTTAAGAATAAATTGCAAAGAATTGCTATACCAAAAATAAAAAATATTCTTTTGTTATAAGTATGAATGAATGAATTAATAAACTTTATTTGGCACAAAATCACACACAATAAAAAAGAAAAACATACACACACAAAAGAAGAGAGACAAATTTATAATAATATTAAATGCGCCGAGTGACCTGCCCCGTCGCTGGTTTCCAGCGGCTACCTTGTAATACTATTATGCACCTGTTCCATTGTAATGTTTCTTTTAAAAAGAAAAAAGAAGAAAATTATAAAAAAAAGTAGGTATATTAACTAGCTTTTGCCCGCGACTTCGATAAAATGAGAGATGTTTTTTCCCGCTAACGTTCGTTTCCGTGGATATTTTGCATTATGCTGTTGTAACTAAGCTTTAAGTTTACTAATCTACCTGCATGCCAAATTTTAAGCGTCTCTAACTTAAGCGGTTTAGATTTTTCATACAAAAGGCTAATCCCCGCTAATTCCCGTTCTCGTGGGAATTTCGGGAATACCTTTTCTTAGTGCACCTCTAGTACCTTTACTGTGATTTTTAATCATGTGGAGTAGAATGACAGATGTCAATGTGGAGTAGAATGACAGATGTCAATGTGGAGTAAAATGACAGATGTCAATGTGGAGTAAAATTACAGATGTCAATGTGTCATCCCCATACATTATCACTCAATTTGACAGATTCAAAATGTCAAATTGTATAGAAACTTGTCATTTGCATTTGTCAGTAAAAATCAGAGTATTGGCACTTGAAATAAATTAGGAAAGGACGTAGCTTACGTCCTTTCCTAATTTATTTCAAGTGCCTACGTTTAGCCATTTAGGCTGTAAAAAAAAAACTTACGGAAAGGTTATTGTTTATGGTAAATTTTTGTCTCGATGTGTAACCCCACATAGTATAAAGGGTTTCTTCGCCCAAAGCGCTGAGATGTAAGGTTCACGAACGAAGCACATTTAGGGTTCACGTAGCCTATCACAGGGTGTTCTGTGCTTATATAGCGTATCTGAAAAAAAAACAATACTACATTGACTCGAACATCTGGAGAGAATATAAAAAAGTAAAAAAACTAAAACCCAACTACGACAAAAAACCAAGTTTTTTGTCGTAGTTGGGTTTTAGTTTTTTTAGTTCTTTTTTAATTGTAATATTTTGGTGTCCAAGTGCTAGTAATATATATATATTCGAAATGTACAAGTCAAGCGCTATCAAATGATACCAAACACAGCATATTTATCGTAACTTTATTTTTTACTCTGTATGTTTTGTCCGCTAGACGGCGCCACATTAGATTTTGTGAAACCTCATATAGCCTATAACCAGCGGACAATTAAGACGCTTATAATGATATTGTCATTTGATAAGTAGTTTAGAAGTTACGTGGAAACAGATGAACATACATACATACATACATACATAGCCTGTCAAAATCATAACCCTCCTTTTGCTTTGCCGTAGTCGGGTAAAAAGAAGATCGAACGGCCAAGAGAGCTTATCTGGGACGACCAACAGGACGCCGTCCTGTGAGATGTCTAATATATCGCTGCTGGGGCGAAGTCGCCAAGGACCTTAAAGCACCAAACGTGCATGAATGGCCGGTATCGGCACAGGACCGAGCCAAATGGCGAACTTAGACGCCGGAGGCCAAGACGCACCATAATAATAATAATAATATGTGTACACATCCCCACTTTCATCAATGTGTCTCAAAGGGGCCTCTACGTGTTGGATCTGTATCCCCACACACGCCTTCCAAAAGGACCGGCCTCCGTGCCGTGATTTCCAACAGGAGAGATACATAATAATAATATTTCACTACATCACATACAGTTGATCTGACTCTGAGATAGATAGCTCAAGCACCTGTGTTACAGATATCAGAACCAACAGTGGGATTACAAATAAATACATATAATACTTTTCTTTTGTAAATACATACTTATATGTAATACATAGAAAACACACATGTTCATGCACACAAATGTTTGTAACTGTGCGGGGATCGAACCCGCAACCCTTGGCCCAGACGCAGCATTCACTACCACTTTTATTCCCAGGGGAAACCATCATGGCCTTCACCTTGCCACATGTGGGGGACAAGGTGGTGTATGGGACTCTAACCCTAACCAAAACCCCTGGGGTGTCCATCTCAGCGGAATCGCGGTCGGATACCCCACAGCCGGGACTAGACCGTGCCGCAAATCGCGCTCGCCACTTTGAGCCAAAATGTTTGGCGCAACGCAACCCTTCCCAAATGTGCGACCTACCAGGACACCCAGTAGGATTTTTTTTTCCCTCGCGGAGTCGTGATACTGAGCAAGCCACTCCCCAGTAGTGGCATGCTCACGTACTCCGAAGCCCGTTTAGTCGCCTCTTACGACAGGCCGGGAATACCTTGGCAGTATTCTTAACGCCCCTAGCCACAGGGCACAGCATTCACTACCACTGAACCAACCGGGTCGTCGACCATGACCATGGTTCGCTGAACTGAATCAGCATATTAAGTAAAGTACCCAATACTTCAGTTGTCGATCGGCACTCTTTCGTGATATGGGGACAGCAAGAACGCGGTACCGAGAACTGGTATGAAACCGATCAGGTAGGCAATTCTCGTGCACTAAATTCGACTGCAGTGTCGACTTCACGAGAATTGCTCCCCAGCATTTAAGTTTTTTTTCACATGGAAAGGCAATAGGAGAGCCTGGAAACAGACAGTTACAATAGTGTTGCTGAACTAGTTTTATATATATAATAGCAAAAAAAACTTTAATTATTGTTGTATTAAAAATATTTTTTAAATATTATATATTTTAAATAAAATTAAAAATAGTATAATAATAATCATAATAAAATAAAATACATAATAGGTATCGCATATTTAATAGATATTACCTACAGTGCCCAATACTCATAATATAAAAAAAGCAATATCTGATAAAATACATAAATACTCGGAACTAAAAGAAGAAATCTTAAGAATATGGAATCTACATAAAGTATACATTGTACCACTGGTACTCTCCAGCAATGGAGTTATACCTACACATCTTCACCACAGTATCAAACTCTTAGGTTTTCCCGAAAATACATACATAACAATGCAAAAAGCTGCGATACTTAACACGTGCAGAATAGTCAGACGTTTTCTTCAAGATGAGCCGTATGAATCGAACCCACAAAATACAAATTAATAAATCAATGTAAAGTTCAGTTGCTTGGATAAACGCCCGTAACTGAACTTCGAAACCGGCATTAATGCTGAGAAAATTTACAGCGATCATAATAATAATAAGTTTTACCCGCCTTTTTCAAGGTTGGAGAAAGATGAAAAAGTCTTAGATTTCATAATAATAATAAATATAAAAACAATGAGTGTAGGTATATTATAGTTATTGTAGGTATATTAATAAAACTGGGAGTACTTAGTTATTTTATTTTACCTTTTTTGCGGAGCATTTGTAATGATTTTCAAAACAAGTCAAATAAAGGAAAGCGGCAACAAAATAAAAAATAATAAAAGAAAAATTCAACATTTTAAAAATTGTACCAAACACGACATTATATAGGTACTTACATTAACTATTATCTACTTAATTGAAGTTTTTTGAAAACATTTCCTGTACCTACTCAGTTAAAAGCAATCATTTATAAATGACTAGCGGCCGCCCGCGACTCCGTCCGCGTGGAAAAGTAACTTTTTACCCCCCTTTCAACCCCTTACAACCCCCTTTTCGCAATAAAAAGTAGCCTATGTCCTTTCTCAGGGTCTAGATTATGTGTATACCAAATTTCATTTAAATCCGTTGAGTAGTTTTGGCGTGAAAGAGTAGCAGACAGACAGACAGACAGACAGAGTTACTTTGGCATTTATAATATTAGTATGGATAATATCATGCGCATACAACATAAATGACATATTTTTGATTGAATTAATGATTGATGAATTTAATAATGATTTGTATCTTTCAGGGTTCCGTAGCCAAAAGCAAAAAACGGAACCCTTATACTTAGATTCGTCATGTCTGTCCGTTTTGTTCGTCCGTATGTCACAGCATTTTTTTCCGAAACTATAAGAACTATAGTGTTGAAACTTGGGAGTGGGAGAGCCACGCTTCGGCATGAATGGGCCGGCTCGACCGGAGTGATACCACTGCCTCACAGAAAACCGGCGTGAAGCAGCCCCTGTGCTGTGTTTCGCCGAGTGAGTGAGGGTAGGTACCGGAGGCCCACTCGGAGGGAAGGGGATAAAAGGTTGGCAGCGAACTTGTAACTCCACTGGTGTTGCAAGTGTCCATGGGCGGCGGCAATTGCTTACCATCAGGTGATCCACCTGCTCGCCTGCTACCTATCACATAAAAAAAAATATTGAGGTTTCTAACATAATTTTGTTCTGAACTGAATAGTTTGCGTGACAGACGCTTCCAAAGTGGTAGGTAAATAGTTGCAATTATGCACTATCTGAATAAAATATGAATTATTAAAACATAACCTACTTACTATTGATAGACTGTTTTTTATTATTTTTTGCTCGATTTAAGGCCTTTATTTGCTTGCTAGTGATGTCTTAGTTTTAAATATACCTACCTACGGAACTTTATGTTCGATCAAAAGCTTGTTACCCGACTACGGCAAAGCAAAAAATTTCTTGTTTGGAAAGGCGTAGTCACACGTTACACTTTGCACACCTGCCGTAGCACTTTGACAACGTGTGACTGCGGATTTCCAAACATGAAAATTTATCTCTACATAGTGAATCCTACTATTATTATAAAGGCGAAAGTTTGTGAGTATGGATGTTTGTTACTCTTTCACGTAAAAACTACTGAATGGATTTGAATGAAACTTTACCACAATATAGCTTATACATCAGAATAACATATAGGCTACAATTTATAAAAATATATTGTGTGGATTGTCCAAAATATGACGGTAAATTAACTCCACGCGTACAAAGTCGCGGGCGGCCGCTAGTATTGCATACTTCAGAATAGTATTGTGTGACATTATTGTAAATTGACAACGAAGGCATCTTGGTAAAGTCTACTGTGTCCATTTACTTAAATTGCACCTACATTAGCAATTTTGTTTAGTTCAGTATTCTGAAAATCTTGTTTTATACTTTTTCAGCGTCGTTTTTTGCCGTAGTTGGGTTTTAGTTTTTTTCCATTCTGCATACATTTATTATTTTAATTTGACGTCATTTATCCTATTTTAACAAATGGGTATAATTTCGGTAAGTATCTATCTATTCAAATTGTACAATGCATGACCTCATAATTTAACAACACGTAACTTTAGTATTTTTTAGTTAAATAACCTAGAAATAACAAATTAAATACGTTTCTATGACCCATAATAAGCTAAATTTATATTAATGATACAGTACAATTTATGGTGTAGGTATACCTATACATATGTATCATTTAATATTTTTGATAGCACTCATTGACTTGCTATGTTGATGGTGTGGTGGGTTAAATAATAATAAATCAAGGTAGTCAAGTGTTACTTATGTAAATAATTGTTGCCAAGCTGTAAGCATTCCTAATAAATACATGTTTATTTAATAACTAGCGGCCGCCCGCGACTTCGTCTTCGTCCTTTTAACCCTTTACAACCCCCTTTTCGCAACAAAAAGTAGCCTATGTCCTTTCTCAGGGTCTAGATCATCTGTATACCAAATTTCATTTAAATCCGTTCAGTAGTTTTGGCGTGAAAGAGTAACAGACAGACAGACAGACAGAGTTACTTTCGCATTTATAATATTAGTATGGATACTAGCGACCCGCCCTCACTTCGTATCGGGACGGGATGAAACGAGAACCGCCAACCTATTTACACTGATTGTGGCGAAAATACTATATTTTTTAAGAAAGCAAAACATTACTTACAGACTTAGATAAAAGTAAATTGAATTTTTCAAGATGCAATACAATAAATAAAACACGCGACAAGTTACAATAATGTTAATTATTGCTAAAAGTGGCCGTTTTTTTGTTCGACAAATAAGTAGGCAGCGAAAGAATAAATAAACGCAAAACCTTTTATTTCCTAAATCAAATTTCATAGACCTCTTGTGCGTGAGTCCCACACGCACTTAATTTTTTTGGTTTTTGTATTTTTATGGTTAAAGTTATCGACATAGCTCACCGGATTAGCAAGCTGAAGTGGCAGTGGGCTTGGTTTTTGTATTTTTATGGTTAAAGTTATCGACATAGCTCACCGGATTAGCAAGCTGAAGTGGCAGTGGGCTGGCCACATCTGCCGCAGAACTGACAACCGTTGGGGTAAACGAGTTCTGGAGTGGAGACCATGTCTCGGTAAACGTAGTGTAGGACGACCTCAGGCCAGATGGAGTGATGATCTGCGCAAGAGGGCTGGCTGGAGCTGGATGCGAGTAGCCGAAGATCGATCAAAGTGGCGAGCATTTGGAGAGGCCTATGTCCAGCAGTGGACTGCAACAGGCTGATGATGATGATTTTTATGGAATTAGCAAACTGAAGTGGCAGTGGTCTGGTCACATTAGCCGCAGAACTGACAACCGTTGGAGCCGGAGACCGAGACTCGGTAAGAATATTGTTAGGTAGACGTTCTGCGACAAGATGGATGATGACGTTTGAGGGCTGGCTGGTGTGGGCTGGATGAGAGTGGCTGAAAATCGGAAGCGTTGGCGTGCAGTAGGGGAGATCTATGTCCAGCAGTGGACGAGTGTGGGTTGCTGATGATGATTTTTCTGATTATCAGATTGCTTCACTTGATGTTGGTCTCTTTGATTTCCATGTCTATGTAGGCACTGCCACAAAGTTCCTTTGTTTCTGTTGAGGACAAGTTGGTGTAGATGCGTCCTTTGTGGAAAGGAAAGTTGTGGGGTATGACGCTGACGGGGATACTCATGTTGTAGAGGTGAAAGACTCCCTGAAAAAAAAAATACCTCTATGACGACAATGTGTTTTGTTGATTGTTCCAACTATGATAAAGTTTGAGGACCAGGAAAGTTAGGTTAGGGAAATTCCAAGATTTTTTCCACATCACTGCTCTAACCTTTCACCAATATTTTTCGTTTAGTAGAGTTTAGTCAGTATTATCATGTTTGTTGATGAAACAGATATTTGTGACGGGGTTGGGCCTTTGTGGTTTCCATCGATGTTTCTGGTTTCCATAGCACAAGTGAAAACTTTAGTTGGGGAGTACCTACTGCAGGACAATTTATGCGATGTTGTCTCAATTTATTTAATAATATTAGATATTTATTTTTACTTACAGGTGGGTAAGGGCAAGGTTTCCCCGAGAAGCTTCGAAGCATAGGAGCACCAAAGAACTTGTCATGGAGTAGCATATGGCAGATTTCGAAGTGCATCTCGACGAAACTCGGCTTGTACATGTTTGATAAGTACTCGTAGAAATAGAAGTCCGCCTGTCGAAAAATTTATCAATCAGCTATTATTTCAGTTAAAAAAAGGAAAAAAAAACTCGTTAATAGTAATAGTGGAAAGCAAAGTGGAAGGTCTTCGAGTGGAGCCCGCGGTCGCAGCCCCCCATAAGTTGGCCGACAATCTAGTGAAGGTCGCGGGAATCCCTTGGATGCGGGTGGCACAGTACTGATCTGTGTGGAGAACATTAGGGGAGGCCTGTGTCTAGCAGTGGAAGTCTATTGGCTGAAATTATGATGATGGTGATAATATTTTTGTCCTTCACATAAAATCAGTATAGTAGGTAATTAAGTAAGTAAGTCATTTATTTGGTACAATAAAAAACAGTCATATTTTCATGTGATACTCGTAGGTGGCAGACGAGGAGACGGATCCTGATGGTAAGCGATTGCCGCCGCCCATAGACACCTGCAACACCAGTAGAGTCACAAGTGCGCCGTTAACTTAACCTAAGTTAGCCTAACTGACCACAATCTGATGACAATCTGTCTGCAGCGCATATTAACTTATTTCGGTCACATAATGAGAGCATTGAAAAGCTGATCGTTGTTGGGAACGAATCCTAGGACGATCCCCAACCAGATGGATCGATCAAGTGACAGGAGCATAAGCAAATAAGGTTGCCCGATCGTCAGAGACGCCATGAGTAGGCACCGATGCAGGCAGATAACACAAGTGAGGTGCATCGCATCCACAATCAATGATGACCACCCTTTTTTTTTTTTGTTCACGCAGAGTGAATGCCGCCTTATGCACACCCGGCCGCTGGGAGACGACCAGGTAGTGTGGGGCTCTCCCCTGGATTGGGCCTCTGCTAATCAGAGGCCGTTCAAGGGCATACCCACTAAACACTCTGCGACTTTTCCCGGCAAATCCAGGCTCGGGGTGGGAAAGCGGGGAAATAGGACGAACCTCATCACCGCAGACCCACCCATGGACAGCAAGGCACGCCAGTACGGCCTCTTTCCGACTCCCGGGGCTTAAAGCCCCCAGAGCAGCTCCCACTGCCCTCCGACAAAGCCCCAACCGGGCGGCGCCCGCATCGCTGGATTGCGATACGGGCGTCGCGGGCATGGGCTCCTGCAGAACTCTCCACAAACCCACACCCTGCTGGCTGCAGGGCAAGGTGGGGGAGAGTGCCTGCAGGCTTCCAAAAAACTGCCCCACCAGACAGCCCCACGGCCGGCTACGCTGGATTGCGCAGTCGGTCGCTGGGCGGAGAGGTGGGGTTAGCCGGCCTTTGCCGCATCCCACTGGCTGTGGGACGCAGCGCAGACCAGCAACTAAAGACCCCCACAAAAGATGTGGGGGGTGGCGCCCGAAGGCGCCCCACTCGGTGGGGCCCACGTCAAGGTGCGCCCAAAGTGGAGGAGATCCTCACAGGGCGCCGGACAGGGCCCCGGCCCAGACAGAGCTGGGCCTCAAAGTGCAGCTGTCAGCCGGCGGGTAGCAATATGGCGATAAGCCAATTGCTACCCGCCGTTGCCCAGGGACACCAGGACCCGTCCGGTAGCAGTTCCAAACAGAAAGAAAATACTACCGGGGAGGCCACACGAGGAGGTCGCCGCACCGTAGTCCCCAATTGATACCACCCTCAGTCAGGGGAGCGAGCGACTGAAGAGAGAGCCTAACTGTAATCAAAAATACTTACGGAAATGTTAGTCCTATGGTCACTAAAAGATTCAAGGTGCAGCCCTACATAGTAACACAGGGTTTTTCCGTCCATAGCGCTGTGGAAGTCAGGTCGCGACGAAAATATTTGGGATTCACGTATGTAACCCTAGGGTTTTCGTGCTTGATATAACGGATCGGAAAATAATACAAGTATGTACAGTCAACATCAAATCAATATGTTTAAAATAGGAAAAAAAACTCGTTAATAGTAATAGTGGAAAGCAAAGTGGAAAGGTCTTCGAGTGGAGCCCGTGAATCGGTCGCAGACTCCCCATAAGTTGGCCGGCAATCTAGTGAAGGTCGCGGGAATCCCTTGGATGCGGGTGGCACAGTACTGATCTGTGTGGAGAACATTAGGGGAGGCCTGTGTCTAGCAGTGGAAGTCTATTGGCTGAAATTATGATGATGGTGATAATATTTTTGTCCTTCACATAAAATCAGTAAAGTAGGTAATTAAGTAAGTAAGTCATTTATTTGGTACAATAAAAAACAGTCATATTTTATGTGATACTCGTAGGTGGCAGACGAGGAGACGGATCCTGATGGTAAGCGATTGCCGCCGCCCATAGACACCTGCAACACCAGTAGAGTCACAAGTGCGCCGTTAACTTAACCTAAGTTAGCCTAACTGACCACAATCTGATGACAATCTGTCTGCAGCGCATATTAACTTATTTCGGTCACACAATGAGAAGGGATGAGAGCATTGAAAAGCTGATCGTTGTTGGGAACGAATCCTAGGACGATCCCCAACCAGATGGACCGATCAAGTGACAGGAGCATTAGCAAATAAGGTTGCTCGATCGTCAGAGACGCCATGAGTAGGCACCGATGCAGGCAGATAACACAAGTGAGGGATCGCATCCACAATCAATGATGACCACCCTTTTTTTCTTTTTTTTGTTCACGCAGAGTGAATGCCGCCTTATGCACACCCGGCCGCTGGGAGACGACCAGGTAGTGTGGGGCTCTCCCCTGGATGGGCCTCTGCTAATCAGAGGCCATTCAAGGGCATACCCACTAAACCACTCTGCGACTTTTCCCGGCAAATCCAGGCTCGGGGTGGGAAAGCGGGAATAGGACGAACCTCATCACCGCAGACCCACCCATGGACAGCAAGGCACGCCAGTATCGGCCTCTTTCCGACTCCCGGGGCTTAAAGCCCCAGAGCAGCCTCCCACTGCCCCTCGACAAAGCCCCCACCGGGCGGCGCCCGCATCGCTTGATGCGATACGGGCGTCGCGGGCATGGGCTCCTGCAGAACTCTCCACAAACCAACACCTGCTGGCTGCAGGGCCAAGGTGGGGGAGAGTGCCTGCAGGCTTCCAAAAAACTGCCCCAACCAGACAGCCCCACGGGCCGGCTACGCTGGATTGCGCAGTCGGTCGCTGGGCGGAGAGGTGGGGTTAGCCGGCCTTTGCCGCATTCCCACTGGCTGTGGGGACGCAGCGCAGACCAGCAACTAAAGACCCCCACAAAAGATGTGGGGGGTGGCGCCCGAAGGCGCCCCACTCGGTGGGGCCCACGTTCAAGGTTGCGCCCAAAGTGGAGGAGATCCTCACAGGGCGCCGGACAGGGCCCCGGCCCAGACAGAAGCTGGGCCTCAAAGTGCAGCTGTCAGCCGTCGGGTAGCAATATGGCGATAAGCCAATTGCTACCCGCCGTTGCCCAGGGACACCAGGACCCCTCCGGTAGCAGTTCCAAACAGAAAGAAAATACTACCGGGGAGGCCACACGAGGAGGTCGCCGCACCGTAGTCCCCAATGATGACCACCCTCAGTCATGAGCGAGCGACTGAAGAGAGAGCCTAACTGATAAAAAATACTTACGGAAATGTTGTAGTCTATGGTCACTAAAGATTCAAAGTGCAGCCCTACATAGTACACAGGGTTTTTCCGCCCATAGCGCTGTGAAGTCAGGTTCGCGAACGAGAAATATTTGGGGTTCACGTATGTAACCCTAGGGTGTTCGGTGCTTATATAACGAATCTGGAAAATAATACAAGTATGTACAGTCACACATCAAAGTCAATATGTTTAAAAATTAGATGAGGGTCTTCTTATTTTTAAACATATTGAGTCGAATATCGATTGAGGAAATTTGGCAGGTTGTGGTAACCATAGGTAGGTAGGTAGGTAGTCATAGGTAGGTACTTAAAACTTTTAAGGGTGTTAGAATAGTTATTTAAAGGATTGCTACTTTATTTTTGAGATTCCGATATTTTGGCGCTGTTGCAAGTTCCACGGTGAATAGATAGATAGATACTCTTTATTGCACAACACATTACAGAACTTAATGCTAATAGTAATTTCCAAATACAATATCGGCGGCCTTATCGCTAATAGCGAATATTGAATATATTGAAGTTTCTTGCGGGTAATTTGGTTTAAGCAGACAAAAGTATCGGTCTAGCTTCCTTCTAAGTATTTTAATGCGTTTACATCCGATCCCACTTTGGGCTGCCTTTTTTTACCTTTTTGCGCAAGCATTTGTAATGATTTCCATAAGAAGTGAAATAAAGAAAAGCTACCAAATATAAACTGTTAACAAATAAATGGTTTAGCTTCAACATCGCTCGGCACACATCACAATATTACAAGATATAATCTCGCAGGCTCATAATATTCGATTTAAATAGCCGAATTCTATGAATAAAAAATAAAAAATGACATTAATGTACCTGCACTTAATTTCTGATTGCAGTCGATTTAAAATAACGTAATCATGTATTCGTATGCAATGACTTAATCATGTATAATGATATGCAGGCACTTTCGACATCCGGGAACTGAAACAGGTAATTTAGTACGAACCTACCTATTGAAAAAGTTGGGGGCCTATGTGGGCGTCTACTGGCTGAAATGATGATGATGATTGAAAAAGTGTGCTCATCTGTAACAATCTTATATCAGCATATAATGTATTAATACCCGATTACCCAGCCTTTCGCAGCGCATTTGTTCGCGGGTCGTGCTCAAAATGAAGTCGCCAAACATTGTAAAATTTAAAAAACCCCCGACACAAAAAACATAAGCTACCTTTAAAAAGTAAAAATTAACCAAAGAAAATTAATCCTTAAGTGCCTTATATGTATAACTATGTATTAATATTTAAAAATAAAACTTCGGGTTTTTGTCATTAACTAGTAATTAGTGTCACGTGCTTACCTATCTTTTTAATTTGTTTAATAGTTAATTATATTTTAGTTTTGGAGTCTCATAAACTGTAACAACTGTGGACTCTGTGGATGGCATACTCTGTATACTGACTTCACAAAGGCGTTTGATAGGGTATCGCACCTCGTATTAACGCAAAAATTGACATCCTATGGGTTTACGGGTTATGTTCTTCAATGGCTAGCTTCCTACTTATCTAATAGATATTTTTACGTTGTCGTTAATGGTTATAGATCCAACATTATACCCAATCACCTCTGGCGTGCCTCAGAGGTCACACTTAGGACCAATCCTATTCAACATTTTCATAAATGACCTTCCTAACTGTTTCGTTAACTCTTCACCTTACGTTTTCGCAGATGACTAAAAATAATTCGGACAATTAATAACTTAAATGATGCACGATTGCTACGGGATGATCTTAACAAACTAACAAATTGGTGTGCAGACAATACCATGGAACTTAATATTAAAAAAATACACAGATAACGTTCACCAGGAAATCAAATTTAATTATTGCATAAATGGTACACAACTAAAAATAGTTGATACTGTTAGAAACTTTAGCGTCCTTATTCATCCATACTAATATTATAAATGCGAAAGTAACTCTGTCTGTCTGTCTGTCTGTCTGTCTGTCTGCTACGCTTTCCCGCTTAAACCTCACAACCGATTTTGATGAAATTTGGCACAGACAATCTTTAGACCCAGGGAAAGGACATAGGCTACTTTTAATTGTTAAAAATAGGGATGAAGAGGGTGAAATAGTGTAGAAAGTTTGTATGGGATTTCTTAATTTTAAAAGATAAAAACCATGAAACTTATATTTGGGCATAAACAGATATAATTAAACATTTGTTTCTAGCGTTTTTTGAAATTTCGACCAGTGAGGGGGTGAAATAAGGGTTGAAAGTTTGTATGGGATTTCTTAATTTTAAAAGATAAAACCAGTGAACTTTATATTTGGGCACTTAACAAGATATAATTAAACATTTGTTCTAGCGTTTTTGAAATTTCGACCAGTGAGGGGGTGGAAATAAGGGTTGAAAGTTTGTATGTATTACTTAATTTTAAAAGATAAAACCATGAAACTTTATATTTGAGCACTTAACAAGATATAATTAAACATTTGTTCTAGCGTTTTTGAAATTTTGACCAGTGAGGGGGTGAAATAAGGGTTGAAAGTTTGTATGGGATTTCTTAATTTTAAAAGATAAAACCATGAAACTTATATTTGGGCACTTAACAAGATATAATTAAACATTTGTTCTAGCGTTTTTGAAATTTCTACCAGTGAGGGGGTGAAATAAGGGTTGAAAGTTTGTATGGGATTTCTTAATTTTAAAAGATAAAACCATGAAACTTTATATTTGGGCACTTAAATATTTGTTCTAGCGTTTTTGAAATTTCTACCAGTGAGGGGGTGAAATAAGGGTTGAAAGTTTGTATGGGATTTCTTAATTTTAAAAGATTAAACCTTGAAACTTTATATTTGGGCACTTAACAAGATATAATGCACTTAACAAGATATAATTAAATATTTGTTCTAGCGTTTTTGAAATTTCTACCAGTGAGGGGGTGAAATAAGGGTTGAAAGTTTGTATGGGATTTCTTTATTTTAAAAGGTAATACCATGAAAATTAGTTTTTAAGAACATGATAAGATATAATTAAACATCTGTTCTAGCGTTTTTGAAATTTCGACCAGTGAGGGGGTGAAATAAGGGTTGAAAGTTTGTATAGGATTTCTTTATATTAAAAAGTAATATCATGAAACTTCATATTTAAGCACATGATAAGATATAATTAAACATCTGTTCTATTATTTTTGAAATTTCGACCAGTGAGGGGGTGAAATAAGGGTTGAAAGTTTGTATAGGATTTCTTTATTTTAAAAAGTAATACCTACCATGAAACTTCATTTTTAAGCACATCTATACTAATATTATAAATGCGAAAGTAACTCTGTCTGTCTGTCTGTCTGTTACTCTTTCACGCCAAAACTACTGAACGGATTTAAATGAAATTTGGTATACAGATGATCTAGATCCTGAGAAAGGACATAGGCTACTTTTTGTTGCGAAAAGGGGGTTGTAAGGGGTTAAAAGTGGGGTAAAAAGTTACTTTTCCACGCGGACGAAGTCGCGGGCGGCCGCTAGTAAAAAATAAAGCTTCTACCACCTATCGATTTAATAGTCAAAAAAGCGTCAAGAGTTTTAGGTTTTATAATTAGAAAAAAAAAACCAGGTCGTTTTGAAATTCAAAAACTTTAAATTTTTTTTAGCACGTAGTCTGCTTGTACTTTTGTGTAGTCTGGTGTCTCCATTACGCTGTGCACAGTCTTCGAATAAAACGAGTTCAAAAACGCCTACTGTATCACGTGGCGTACTCTGTTGGCATGGCATAAAGGATAAAGGGATATTATGCACATTTAAAGTTGTTTAAAAAAAAAGAGAGTAGAAGGAATGTTTTGAATTTATTATTTTTATCAAAAATATTAAAAGGCCAAATTGCTTGTTCCAATTTTTATTAAACTTCAAATTTAGAGTTCCCACCAGATATCCCAGCTCAATAAACCTTTTATGCCATCCATTCCGTAAAACCGTACTAGGTTCAAACTCCCCTGCTCCAAGACTTTGTAAGCTTCACAACACTAAAAGCGAAATAGATCTATTCAGTATGTCTTTACCAAGAATTAAGTGGCAGCTAAACCAATCAGATATTAAGTAGAAGAGCAAATCTTTGTTCTCGTTTAGATTAATACTTATCTTATAAAGACAGTTTTACAAGCATGAAGTGTTAACCTAACTATAATGAGGCGTTTTCCAAAAAAAAAAAGTTCCAGAACGCTTACTAGATGGCATGAAAGTCACAAAAATTCAACTGTCAAATCAATGTGTGTATTGTCTTTGACGTAGTCTTTGGTAGTAGTAACGGAATTGATATTGACAGAACTATTTTCACCTGCTACGCGCCATCTTAGGCGCCATCTATTGAGATATTATTTTATTACCTTTTTATTTTTTGTTTTTTGTATCTGTTGTTTTGTGCATGTCTACTCTGTTACTTATATAAGATTCTTATGGCGTCACCCAAGGTCCAGCCTGAAAACCAGCGCTGCAGCAGCTGCTCGCGGCGGCTGTAGCATCATGCTGAGGCTGAACCTTGTTGGCCGCAACTTCTGTTTCCCTTGTTTTGTCTTTATGTCTGTGAAAATGTTGTGGTCAATAAATGATTTCTTACTCTTTTTTAAGAAAATGCCTCATTGTACATTTAGCTCTTAAGATTTAAAATTGTTATACGAGTACACAAACGTTTATAAATGTAACAATTAATGGTAAACCAATAAATAAATAAATAAAAACAAATGCTTTAGCTACTTAGCACGGAGTCAGCATGAATTAAATTATTTATTTAAAAGAGAAAAAAACTTAATAAAGGACTGAGTATTTATAAATTTCTTCACTTTATGTTAGCTTCCTTAATTTCCATGTCTATGTAACCGCCACCGCAATATTCCTTGGAATCCGTTGAGGATACGTTGGCGTAGATGCGTCCCTTCCGGAAAGGGAAGTTGTAGGGTATGACACTGAAGGGTATGCTCATGTTGTAGAAGTGGTAGGCGCCCTGTAAAACATTTAGACTTTTATTTATGTACCACAAAAATATTTGATTTTTTTAGATGGCAAACGAGCATACGGATCATCTGATCCCATAGACACCTGCAACCCGAGTAGAGTCACATGTGTGCTGCCCACCTTTTAGCCCCTTTCCCCCCTAATTGGGCGTTCGGTATCCTCACTCACTCGACGAAACACAGCACAGGCGCTGCTTACTTTTCCTTACGTCGTCATAGCTGGATTTTTTAAAATATATCTCATAATCCTCACAATTAATAGGTATATCTACCTACTTAAATCAATGAGCGCCTAGTACCTATAATCGCAGTGTCGGCTTATTATAGAAGAATAAACGAGAAGCGAGAGAGATCACATTATTATTATTTGACAAACTGTTTTTAAGGGGCTATACGAATGAAACTAGCGCCGCTCAACCTATTTACACTGATTGTGGCGAAAATATGATATTTTTGAAGAAAATAAAAAATTACAGACTAAGATCCAAGAAAATTGGATTTTTCAAGATGCAATACAATATTTCTAACATACGACAAGTAACAATAATGTTAATAATAGCTAAAAACGGCCACTTTTAGCAATAATTGACATTATTGTTACTTGTCGCGTGTTTTTAAATTGTATAGGATCTTTAAAAAATCAATTTACTTTTATCTAGTCTGTAATGTTTGACTTTTTGGTTTCTTAAAAAATATCGTATTTTCGCCACAACCAGTGTAAAAAGGTTGGCGGCGCTAGTTTCATTCGTTTATATATATATATTCGTCTATTTCTTCAATGGAATGTCATCTTACTGTCATACACATTAAGTTGAATATCAATTGAGAAAAATTTACAGGTTGTGGTGACCTGCTGTGTGGCTGTCTGTACGACAAAATTATTTTCACTGCATTATATTTTTTCTTACAAAATGGCTTACCGGAGGAAAAGGGCATGATCTCCCCAAGGCGCCACGCAAAGCAGCGCCGAAGAACTTCTCATGTTGCAGCATATCGCAAAACTCGAAGTGCATCTCTATGAAGCTGGGCTTGTACACATTTGACAGGAACTCGTAGAAGTAAATGTCTATCTGTTGATCAATAGTAAGTAAGTAAGTAAGCAAATTTATTCGTGGATTATCAATGATTAAACAGATTCCTCTAAATGAACTAAAATACCGCCAAATTATTTAAGTTTCAATAAATAATTATATACTATTTTAGTATTTTAATTTAAATTTTTAATAATAGGGTATCTAATCCTAGTTTATAAATAAAATTTATTAAATTATAATTTTAATTAAATTAAAATTTCAATAGGCCAGGCTATTAGTGAAAAATCCGCGAGATGGCATACTGTTAGATCGAGGTCTAACTTCAAAGTTTTCTTCAATACGGGGGTAACAAAAAGGGGGTATCAACCATAAAGGGAAACAATGTGTACCTTGTGTAGATTCTATATGCAAAGTTTCAAATTAATAAAAAAATATTTTTGGAAAAGATAAACAATCTTACCGTAATTCATTTATACAATTTTGTATGCAAACAAGGAATGCAAGAGGCGGTATTCAAAAAGGAGCGGTCAAAGGTTAATATACCTGTCAGCCGATTGCTTATTAGTGATGTGCGAATTGAACTACCTAGTAATCATTTAATGCTAATATAAATGAAATAATATAAATGGAAACATAAAAAATTAAGAGGAAAAGCCTGGAACCTGTATTTTTGTATTATGTTCCTTAGGACAAAAGCGGAAACCTTGACGGTAAAATCTACCTTCAGGTGATTCATCTGCTCGTATGCCCTGTACTTACTGTGGGAGAGCCACGCTTCGGCATGAATGGGCCGGCTCGACCGGAGTGATACCACTGCCTCACAGAAAACCGGCGTGAAGCAGCCCCTGTGCTGTGTTTCGCCGAGTAAGTGAGGGTACCGGAGGCCCACTCGGGGGGGAAGGGGATAAAAGGTTGGCAGCGCACTTGTAACTCCACTGGTGTTGCAAGTGTCCATGGGCGGCGGCAATTGCTTACCATCAGGTGATCCACCTGCTCGCCTGCTACCTATCACATAAAAAAAAATGGCCAAAAATACAGAACACTTATTAAAGAGAACTTACGGAAAGGTTACTGTTTATGGCAACTTTAGTTTCGACGTGCATCCCTACATAATGTATGGGGCTTCTTCGCCCATAGCGCTGAGATGTCAAGTTCGCGAACGAAGCACATTTTGGGTTCACGTAATCTATCAAAGGGTGTTCTGTGCTCATATACCGAATCTGAAAAAAAAATTTTTTGCCCAATTTGAAAAATCTGAAAAAAAAATAGCTCGCTAACTTTTTGGGTTCCGTAGTCAACTAGGAACCCTTATAGTTCCGTCATGTCTGTCTGTCTGTCCTGGCATGCTCTAAGGTCCTGGCCGTTTCTGCACCGATTGCCACGAAAATTGTTGGAGAGATGTATACTGATAATCCGAAAATTGGTTAATAAAATTATCGAATAATAATTATTTTTCACAAATATTGAGTCTGTTTCTGCCATTTGAATTTAGAATGACGTCACTTTATTTATCAAAGACTTTTTATCAGGCTCTCATAAGCATTTTCATTTAGTATCCTTATTGGCGAAATCCACTAAAAATAATTCGTTTAGTAGAGTTTAGTCAGATTATCATCACAAAAATATTGGTTAGGTGTGGTTAGAACAATGACCGGCCAGAAATCTTGAAATTCCCGAGCGAATTTTCTCCTAACCCAAATAATTAGGTCCACCATCTTGGATGGTCCGCCATGTTAGATTTAGAATGGCGCCCATTAATTTAACACAGCCATTAATGTCATCCATACTTAACGTGAATACAGCTCAATCAGTTGAAGATATTTGCTTCAAAATTGAGTTGCAAGATTCTACTTATAAACCTACATACCTAATTGAATAAAAGCTTTTAATAGATTGCAAAAAAGAGAATATTTGCTTTATTTTACCTTTTTCGCGGAACATTTGTAATGATTTTCGTAAGAAGTCAAATAAAGGGAAGCGGCCACAAAATAAAAAATAACAAAAGAAGAATTTAGCTTCAACATTGCCCGTCTCTCACAATTTAACATTACATTTTAAAAATCATACCAAACACGGCTTTATATACTTTCATATGTAATTTGTTATTGCAGTTTTGTGAAAACATTTTCTGTACTCAGGCTGTTTAAGGTAATCATTCCTAATAATTGATATCATGTTCATTCATACAATGACACCTTTTTGACTTTTTTAACTGTACAATAAACTGTAAAATTTAATAATCCGAGACGAGAACCAGTGTTGCTGAACCATCAACAGTTTAACTATCGATAGTTGAATTATTGTTACTCGAAAACTATTATGATTAATTTATCGATAGTAGATAGATATTGTCCAGTGGAATTGTATCGATATTATCGATAGGTAAATTGGCGCAATCCTAATGATAACACCAATACCACAAAATAGGGACTGACACAGAAGTTAGACTTTGACCTGATTTTGAATTTCGAAGAGTTCGTTGACATTTATGCTACGGTCGTTGCCCGGCATGAGTACATAAGCGCGCGGCCTCTACCAGATAGACCTCGACAGATTGACAATCTTATGTCATAAGTTAGGATTGATGTGGTCGAAAAGGCGTTTTTGCCCGTTAGTGCGCATGCGTGAGTACATGACAAATTTTTAGCTCTTAGTGGGCAGTCAGCCTTCTGTGTCAGTCCCTATTTTGTGCCAATACGCTTAAGGTTGTTTTGCACAATCCCGAGCTACTTATGTTCGAAACACACTCAAACATGATTTTTGCTCGACCCGTTAATCGAACCAGGGACCCTGAGACACGGCCCGGTACTTAAACCACTAGATCAATGATGCGTTTTTGGGTAAGTTAATACCTATTTAAATTTTACGTTGCATGAACTCACAAAACATCACTTAACTTAAAAATCAAGATTTTTTGTTATGTACAGTGGCCAGCACATCAAGTTACTACAATCTGTCAAATTTCCTCAGTTGATATTAAACCAAACACGTTTGACATAAAAGTGAGGTTCGATTGAAGAAATTTGACAGATTGTAGTAACTTGATGTGCTGGCCACCGTACCTACCTACCAACAACAACAAAATGAAAAATACGGTCTTATTACCAAATATTAGTGATATTAGTGACAATAAGCCAAATTCCATTTTAATGACATAGTGACTAGTAGTGGGCGTTAATAGTTATAACCATTAAATTAACACGATAAAAAAAAATACCCATTAACAATGTTAAGAAAAATTCCCGTAACAAGCTAAATTTCACTTTTCGTAATTCTTTATGTAGCTTCTTGCACTACAGCATCACCTAGTGGATTCGTGCGGAATCATGTACCAATAAGCGCGTATTAATTTTTTGCTAATATGGCGCCGAGAATGCGACGATGCGACGAAACTCAGATAGATGGCACCAATGGCGGTAGTGTTAAAACTGTTAAAAACTGTGTTTACGGAGTGAGAGAAAATGACGTCTATTAGAAACAAAATATGGTTCATTATTGTCCGAGAGAAAAATTAACTGAAAATAAGTTAATGTTAATTCGTCTAGTGGTGTGTTAAATTTAGTGATTTGGTATACAGGAATACAGGAAGATAGGAAAAGGAAGGAAGGTTGGCATTCGGCAAACGGTAACGGGTCAAAGTTTCTTAATTTTGTCCCAATTTTTTTTTTTTTTTTTTTTTTTTTTTTTTTTTTTTTTTTTTTTTTTTTTTTTTTTTTTTTGCTCGACTTGGCGGGAGCACTGCCGTACTGCATACTAAAGTTATAACAAATAACAGTTAAGATAGCCGGTTATTTTTAATTAGCATTAACTATTCACATGTTAAACAAAAATAACATTTAATCCCAAGTCTAATAGTGACATTAATGGTGTACAGTCAGCCACACATCAGGTTACCACAACCTGTCAAATTTCCTCAATTAATATTCAACCTAATGTGTATGTTAGTAAGATGAGAGTCGATTGAACAAATTTGACAGTTTTTGTATACTTTGATGTGTGGCTGTACGTACATGTTTGTATGATTTAGCATTTATGACGATTCTATGGTGGGTAGTGGAGCAAATAGTAGGTATTTGGCTGATGCAAATCAAGTTTAAAATTAATATTTAAGTAGTGGGTTTCAGTGTGCACAATGCTGTTATTTGAATATCCGTTTCATCAACAAATATTTTGTTGGTACGGGAATCGAACCTGCGTCAAACCACTGCGCTAAACGGGTCATCAAAATAAAAGGACCATTGCAGCCTACAAAATATTCCCAAATTGCTCAAAAAGAGTATTTTTTCAAGATTAATGTTGTAGGAACAAAGCACCTAATTTTGAATTTTGTCACAATTTACGATCGCAGTAAATAAGATTGTAAATAAATTTCATTTTCGCACTTATGAATTTATGGCCCAGAGGTGACTTGTATATCGTAGATTTAAATGTTATTTACTTACTTTGGAAAGGAGATGTACAGTACCCGTTTTGGTACAGGAGTGGTTCAGATTTTAGATAATACTACCTGTTACACGCGACTTCGTCCGCGTGGAATAGTAAATTTGGTTAGCATTTTTAATTATTTAATAACTTTTACCCCCTTACAACCCGTTTGCAATAAAAGGTAGCCTATGTTCTTTCTCAGGGTCTAGAACTCTAGACCATCTGTAACGAAATTTCATTCAAATCCGTTCAGTAGTTTTGGCGTGAAAGGGTAAGACAGAATTAGAGTTAGAGAGACAGGAGAGAGTATACTAAATTATAAGAACTGTGGATTTTGTTATACAATAAAATAAGACAAACAGTAGATTTCTACATTTACTTTATTTACCTCAATCTGCAAAGCTCACACATTTATACGTGAATCCCACGAAAACAGGCCATTATATCTATTTATGCTAATCAGTGCAACCGTTAAAATTCACGAGCTGTCATAACAGACCCTAGGGGGCGCTTTGGGCCCGTTTTAAATTTTTATGATCATTACCTACCTTGGGTTTAACCACAGCATAATTGCCAGTAGCAATACGACGCTGCTTCAAAAACCTTGAAATCATCAGCCTATCACATGCCAGTCCAGTCTCGCGGGCCAGTATGGCGGTGCCAACGGATGTGATGCCGTGTCATCGCGTCTATTGTAAGAATGTGGGAGAGCCACGCTTCGGCATGAATGGGCCGGCTCGACCGGAGTGATACCACTGCCTCACAGAAAACCGGCGTGAAGCAGCCCTTGTGCTGTGTTTCGCTGAGTGAGTGAGGGTACCGGAGGCCCAACCGGGGGGGAAGGGGATAAAAGGTTGGCAGCGCACTTGTAATTCCACTGGTGTTGCAAGTGTCCATGAGCGGCGGCAATTGCAGCATTTCAAAATTTTTTGATCGGTCACTGTTCTAACCTAACCAATATTTCTGTGATGATAATACTGACTAAACCCTACTTCAGGTGAGATGAGGTCAAGTGCAATCCCATCTTATATAAAAAAAAAATAAAAAAAAAAAACTAAAAAAATCTTTAAATTCTCGGGCGAAGTTTTCCCTAACCTCATTATTTCTACGCAAATTGAAAGCGTCTCGCAACCGTCAACAGACAGGGCCCGTATGACATGAAAACGGGCGTCGCCTAAAGTTAATAATTATAAGTCAGAACAAAACCCTAATTAAGTACTTACTTAAACGCAATCTATTACTGCTGGTAACCACCTCAACTGTGGACATAATGATCCACAAACACATCTTGTGAGTTCAAAAGGCTGTCGTGGGACGTCGGATCCAGGATTTTGATGTAATTTGCTTACCTGAGCCTGAGAATGGACTCTTTGACTTTTGTTTGGGGACGTCCCATTGGGAATGAAAGGTCATGTTCGTATGAGGGTACATTGCTTTCAAATATTTAGTTCAGGTTTTGTTGATAATTGGAGGAAGAGAAGGTTACTTTTGAGAATGGAAAAATCTTTATTTAGGTACTTACCTTAATTTTCTGTAAAATCGACATTCTGTAAAAAACTAGCCAAGTCTCAATGGAGCTGCTTATATATCTCTAAAAAGTAATGAAATCTAGACAAATTCGTGCCAAGTCTAAGGTTCCTTACTGCGATTTCTTTATTATTATAATTAATTAACTATTGCGGCCGCCCGCGACTTCGTACGCGTGTTGTTAAGAGATTTTTCATACAAAAAGATTTTGCCGCTAATTCCCGTTCCCGTGGAAATTTTGGGATTTCCTTTCTTAGTGCACCTCTACGGTACCTAAGCTACGTCTCTTGCAAATTTCAAGCGCCTACATTTAGCCGTTTAGGCTGTGCGTTGATATGTCTGTCAGTCAGTCAGTTTCTCCATTTAGATGTTGGGTGACTTGGTCGTTGAAAGGTACACAAGAGTACAAAACCAGCTCTATGACACCATTGCCACAATATATAACACATATATTGTGCACAATATATACAATATATAACACATAGGACACAGAAAGTAGACTGCCCACTAAGAGCTAAAAACATGTACTCACGCATTCGCTCTAACGGGCAAAAACGCCTTTTCGACCACATGAATCCTAGACATAAGATTGTCGAACTGTCGAGGTCTGTGGTAGAGGCCGCGCGCTTAGAACTCATGCCGGGCAACAATCCTAGCATATGTCAACGAACTCTTCTAAATTCAAAATTATGGCCGAGTCTCCTTTCTGTGTCCTTTATATTTTGTGTCTACGGTACCTAAGCTACGTCTCTTGCAAATTTCAAGCGCCTACGTTTAGCCGTTTAGGCTGTGCGTTGATATGTCAGTCAGTCAGTTTCTCCATTTAGATGTTGGGTGACTTGGCCGTTGAAGGGTACACAAGAGTACAAAACCAGCTCTATGACACCATTGCACCAATCTGTCGCCAGAACCATTACCGATGATGGAAAATAGAGGGATTAATAGTGAAAATCGCTCTCAGTGGTTTTCAATACATTTATTTTGAATCACTTCAATATTATTTGTTTGGATGATAGTTTACTTCACTTGATGCAAAGATTTAAATCATAGATATGCCCTCACCATACTTTGACCGCGCCGATTTGAGTCGAACCACAAATTAACTGAGTTTTGCTCAACTAGGAGTGTGTCATTTGGACACGGTGACAGTTGTACGAAACAGCTGCCTGGATTTTTTAAAGGATTCAAAATGCCTTCATGTGCCTAATTATTGTGCAGGAAAAGTTTTGAGTTTGTAGTAACTCAAATAAAGCGAGTGGTGTAACATTTCACTAGTAAGTATTTTCATCAATGATTTAATTTATTTTATTTAGTTGACAAAACATGAAAATCTGGTCGGACAGTGCATGATAGAGAGAGTAGTATTGGCAATTACTCTAAGACAAAAAGAAACAACATCATTATCTCGGTACCGCTACAGTGGCCAATATACTTAGACCCGCTGTAGTACTCAGAACTCAGTTGATAACAGCATTAACAGCTCATCTTCCGTATAAAAGTACGGAAGCGTCAGCAGTCATCACGCACACATGTCATCAAAATATTCGTTTTTAGGTGTCAGGGCATAATATCTATGATTTAATTCTTTGACTTGAAGGGCACCTCACTAATTTCCATGTCTATGTAGCCACTACCACAGAGTTCCTTCATGTCCATTGAGGTGAAGTTACCGTAGATACGTCCTTTCCGGAATGGGAAATTGCGAGGGATGATATTTGCACTTATGCTCATGTTGGTCAAATGATACGTCCGCTATAAACAAAGAATACCATCAAAAACATCATCATAAAAAAAAGGAATAATAGTTTTGTCAGGTTGTCACGATATGGCAGCCAGAAGACGGTCGCCGTCAAAGAGGTAGGCCCAGAAAGAGATGGCGTGACGACCTGGACCAGCACTCCGATAACTGGCAAAAGCTGGAAGGAATAGGGAGCAGTGGAGGCTGTAGGGGAGGCCTCAGCCCAGCAGTGGGACAATTAGTGCTAAAAAATGGATCTGGTAATAGTGTTGGCCGAGAGTATTGTTCCGCATAACACCTTTTTTTCCATGGGAAATGCCGCCGACCTGAAGTGCAATGGATTGACTCGCCACCTTTCGGTAGCGCCTTTTATGCGGGTGTGCCCGTCGGCTGGGAGACCGATGGGTAGCGTTAGGCTTTTCCATGACTGAATCCTCAGCTAATCTGGGGCCGGTCAATGGACCTACGAACAAAAACCCCTCTTCCTAAACGTCTGGGCCTAAGATCCTCTCGGGTAGTTCCCCTGCCCTCCGAAATAGGCCTCACTTAGTGGCGCCCACGTCGCTGGGTTGCGATGCTGGTGTCGCTGGCAAGAGCTTTTGTGGGACTCTTCACTAACCCACACCCTGCAGGCTGCTGAGTGAAGTGGGGGACGGAACCTACAGGCCTCCAAAGACTGTCACGCCAGACAGCCCCACGGCTGACTACGCTGGATTGGCGCAGTCGGTCGGTGGGTAGAGAAACAGACCACTGGCTGCGCTAATAAATGTCAAACGGCTGGAGGTAAGGCTGGCTGGTGTGGGCTGGATGAGAATGGCCGAAAATCGGGAGTGATGGCGTGCATTCATCATCAGCAACCCACGCTCGTCCACTGCTACTGCTGGACATAGGTCTCCCCCAATGCACGCCACCGCTCCCGATTTTCGGCCACTCTCATACAGCTCACTCCAGCCAGCCTTCGAATGTCGTCATCCCATCTTGTAGCAGGGCGTCCAACACTACGTTTTCCGAGTCGCGGTCTCCACTTAAGGACTTTATGGCTCCAACGGTTGTCAGTTCTGCGGCTAAAGTGACCAGCCCTCTGCCACTTCAGTTTGCTAATTCGGCGTGCATTATGGGGGACCTATGTCTCCAACGGTTTTCAGTTCTGCGGCTAATGTGACCAGCCCACTGCCACTTCAGTTTGCTAATTCGGCGTGCATTATGGTGGACCTATGTCTAGGAGTGTACGAGTATGGGTTGCTGATGATGATGATGATGACTGGCTACGACAAACCAGCTACAAGGACCTCCCACTATGCAATCGGAGCTTCCTTAACATGGAATTTTGTCGTTGCCTGCATTTTGCATGCCTGTTATTATATAGTCAAGAGTCACCTTACCGGCGGGTAAGGGCAACGTTTCCCATCGACGGCCTTCAACATTGGAGCACCAAAGATCGGATCGTGGAGCAGCATATGGCACAGCTCAAAGTGCAACTCGATGAAGCTGGGCTTGTACACGTTTGTCAGGAATTCGTAGAAGTAAAAGTCCACCTGTTGATCAAATGGGTGATATGATAAAATAACCGACTAATTGATATTTTATTACTGTAATTTTTTATACTGTCGCAATAATTGATCAACCGCCTTTTTTTAAATAACTGCTCAATATTGTTTTACAAACTTGAAAGGACATAGGCTACTTTTTATTGCGAAAAGGGGTTGAAAGGGGGGTAAAAAGTTACTTTTCCACGCGGACGAAGTCGCGGGCGGCCGCTAGTACTTAATAAAAACATCTCGTATATTTCAATAACAGCTCAAATTTTTTTTCCTAAAAAGGCAAGAATACATACTTAATAATATTATAAATGGGAAAGTGTGTCTGTCTTTCTTTTACAGCAAAACGGAGCGACGAATTGACGTGATTTTTTATGTAGAGGTAGTTGAAGGGATGGAGAATAACATAGGCTACTTTTTGTCCCTTTCTAACTCCCCATCTTAGGGAAGTGGGGGGCGTGAGCGAAGCCGCGGGCGAAAGCTAGTACAATTATAAATAAAACTTTTAAGATAAGCGCTAACGATAGGGTGCCAAACGGGATGGGTAAGTAGGTATACAGATTGTCTGGTTACACTGTATTTTAACACTAGTGGCCCGCCCTCACTTCGCTTCGGGACCGTAATTCAGAAATGAACCAATAGATGGCGCTGTGCTAAATTACATCGCGCAAGCGTTTCGTGTTTTCGGTTTACCTATAAGCCTTGTCGTTATCTATAGAAGTTATCTCTTTATAAATAGTATAGAAGATAGATATTATTAGACATTGGCGCCACGATAGTCTATATAGAAGGTTATATGGCCGGTAAGCACCGGGCCGTGATTTCGGGGTCCAGGGTTTGATTCTTGGGTCGAGCAAAACTAGGTATGTTTCGAATTCTTTGAACATAGCATACTGATAGGGTTTGCTATCACCAATCAGCATTAGGCATTTTAGGCCGTAGCGTTTCGTGTTTTCGGTTACCTATAAGCCTTGTCGTTATCTATAGAAGTTATCTCTTTATAAATAGTTATAGAAGATATAGAAGAAGATTGTCTTAATACTACTTACGGACAAGTTGAAATCCATGCTCACAACAGTTTCAGAGTGAAACTCAATGTAGTGCACAGGATCTCTCCGACCATAGCGATGAGATGTGAGGTTAACGAATTTCACGCATTTTGGATTTTGGTAAGTAATCTGATGGATGTTCAGTGTTTATGTACCGAACCTGAAATATATCACGAGTAGTTAGCACATTTTATATAGGTACAGGGGTTCTACTCTTTGGTGCTACTCCGATAAACGATATCGATCTAGTCGTACCGATACGGACAGCAGTTCATACAAAAAACCCTACCTCTAAACACAGCTTTAAATACGAAGAATTGAATTTGACAGCTTCACAAACGTCAAATCGAACGAACATTTCCCTATACTCTGATTCCATAATCATGTAAAGGTAAACTGACAGAGTAATCCCATACATTATCACTCAATTTGACACATGCAAAATGCTAACATGCATAGAAACTTGTCATTTCATCTGTCAGTTTTACATTACATGATTAATAAATATTATAGAGTATACGACGTCTCTGATGGTATCGTTAAAAGTATCGTTTCGTACGTACTTTCCTTTTTAAGAAAGCAAAACATTACAGACTTAGATAAAAGTAAATTGATTTTTTCAAGATGCAATACAATATAGGTAGGTATAAAACACGCGTCAAGTAACAATAATGCTTAGAATAATTATTCTAAGCAATAATGTCAATTATTGCTAAAAAAGTTGTGATATCTCAGATAATTCAAATGAGAATCAAATGATTCTTTCAACGATGTTTCTTAAATTGAGGCGTCTTTTGATAAAACACATAAAAAAAAATTGTCAAATACCCAATTGCTATACTATAATAATGTATTAATATGGGTGTGATTTGCCTGAATAAAGATTATTATTATTATTATATTATTATACCAAAATTAAAAAATTATTAGGTGTTCGTAGTTCCCCAATTGAAATCTAAAGTGCTGCCTTGCCTTACCCTTTTAGCGGAGCATTTGTAATGGTTTCCGTAAGAAGTGAAATAAAGAAAAGCGGCTACCAAATACAAACTGTTAAAAAATAAATTATTTAACTTCAACATGGCTCGGCACAAATCACAATATTACATGCAAGATCCAGTAATATTCGGTTTATATAGCCAAATGTTATTGTTCTGAATACCTTTTGAGGTTAATGTAGGAACGTTAACTTATTAATTAATAATTACCAATTGGATTGGTTTATAATACCGCAATCATGTATCATTATATTGTAGGCACAATAAGTTCCTAAGCTACTTATTACTACTACTCGTACTACGCTCTGTATGTTGTAATAAGCAATAAATTACTTTGTCATTACAATAAAATTAACCATTTTTTTCAATGGGAAAAACTTACACACTCAACCCCTTTAACATCGTAAGAAATAGAAATAGAAAAAATCTTGATTTACCTAAGTTAGGTCCACAGAACACTTTTGAATGTCAAAACATAATATTATCTACCACTGGGTCGGAACGTCGATTTCTACTGAGAAGACACCAGCAAGAAACTCAGTAGTTACTCTTTTCAAATAGTAATAAGTTACAGAGTTTCATTGAGCAAAATAACTTACTTAATAATCCAAGGAAATAAACAGTAAGTTTATTTCCTTACATAGTACTTAATGTATTACAATTATTTTTCTTTATCGTTGAGATAATGGTCAATTTTAAATAAAAGTTATGGATAAACGCACACGATAACATCAACGAAAACTAATAAATTAACATGTTCAGGAATCTTTATCATTCAAATAATCTTGTACATTATAGTAACCCTTCTTCATTAGGCAGGTTTTAATATGGGACTTAAAATTATCCATTGATATTGATAGAGATCGCTATTAGCGATAAGGCCGCCGATATTGCATTTGGAAATTACTATTAGCATTAAGTTCTGTTATCTGTTGTGCAATAAAGAGTATCTATCTATCTATCTATAGGTTAATGACATTTTGCGGCAGTTTATTGAACATTTTAATGCTTAAGCCAATAAATGAATTACTGATTTTATGAAGTCGGAGATTTAATGCGGTTGTTGGGTATTACTTACTTTCTTACTTACTACGCTGGCTCAGCGACCCGAAGTGGATCTTGGCCTCCGATATGAGAATTCGCCACTCCGCTCTATTCTCTGCCACCTCTTGCCAATCCGGCCTTTGAAAGTAGTAGTGGCAGAAAGGAAGGTGTTCCGGAAAATCCTAGGGCCTACCAAATGCGACGACGGGACCTGGAGACTAAGGAAAAACGCCGAAATCGAAGAGCTTGTGGCCGAACCAAATATAATGGGCGAGACAAAGTCAGCAAGGCTGCGCTGGCTCGGTCACTTAGAGAGAATGGAGTCAGATCGTGCTGCCAAGCGAGCTTACCTGGGTCGATCTACCGGGAAGCGCCCAGTGGGGCGCCCCAGATACCGCTGGATGGACCTTCAAACGCCGGATTGGTTGTTGGGTATTATTAAGCAAAAATAATACTTACCCAACAACCTTTTAATAGGCAAAACAATTGATTTTATTTGTGTCTGCTGTCTGGGGACGCGTCGTAGGGACGACGTAGACGCCTTAGTGCCCTATCTACGGTTAATTAGCTCCCGGCAAGATGATTTTTATTATCCTCATTTTAAGATCTTAGATTACTTGCTAAGGGGGTTGGTTTTATTCGTGTTACCTAATATGAGGGTTTCGGGATTAAAACGACTGAAATTTAACGGTGTAATAACTTATGGCGCGGTCATATTTCATTAAGTAGGTAATACAGACGATCGAAATTAAACAATCTGACAGGATATTCGGTAAATAATAGTTCTAAGGTGGTACCTAGAAAACACAAAAAATTAAAAGGTACCTGCAGGTACCTATTCATGAATGTGGGCCAAATGATCTCTCAATTACAGAATAAAAATAAAATCATTCATTAGACTCGCTACATCAAACTTATATTCTCATTTACTTACCTACATATAAATATATTTCGTAATCGTATTAAATTATGTACAAATACAAAACAAATTCGTTTGTATTCGTTCAGCAAATAACATTATTTTTGTATTTGTGTTGATTGAATGTAATTTTATATTCCGGTTTACGTATTAAAAAAAGCTAAATAAGTAGATTTCCTTTAGACCAATTTTTTTATGTGATAGGTAGCAAACGAGCAGGCGGATCACCTGATGGTAAGCAATTGCCGCCGCCCATGGACACCTTCAACACATTGACCTGACTCCGTACTAAGTAGCTTAAGCACTTGTGTTACAGATATTAGACAACAGAGGATCAAAATATAATAATTATATATATTTGTCCAGGGTAGGCGTATGAGGCGGGGTCACTACCAAATACGCCATCCGGCCAGTCATAATCATAGTCTTCAAAACATTTACGTATTTTTTTTGCTGTACATACACATAGATATCAATATTTTTCTTTCTTATTTTTATTTGAAGACCGTATTCCGGTAAATGACATGGTTAGGTCCCTCCACCAGCCCATGGTCCTTCCTACCGTCTCGGCATACGGACCGAATCTTGGGAGACGCTCACCAGGTACTTGCTAAGGGCTCTTTCCCCGGTGCGTTTCTTCACTCCCTACAAAGTCTGTGTCTTTGGCCCATCTCAATGTCACTTCTCCCCAAATGGGACGTGAAACACCACGGCACATGCGACTCGCGCTCGGGCAGTTCCACATCAATCGAACTCCTTCCTAATGTCAAGCCTTTTGTGTGCGCACGCAATCGTCGAAATCCTTCTGCAGAGTTGACCATCTCTTGTCATTCAGCATCTGTTGCCGTTCTTCTTCATACAGCTGACATTCCCACAGCGCATGGTCCCGAGTTTCATCAGATTCTCTTTAGGGACATACAGGTGACTCACTGAGATTCATCACGTTCTGGTACAGGTCGATTCACGAAAGATGACCACAAATAACGTTCGTCTACACATTTAATCTCATGAATGCTCATTCTCAATTTGACACTTTATAAGGGCTTAGACTAAACACATTCTTTGTCTAATTGAACATGTTTTTTGTCTTAAGTCTTTATTTCATGAGATTACATGCGTAGACGATCGTCATTTGTGGTCATCTTTCGTGAATCGACCTGTAAATGACATGTATTTTACTCTCACGCCTTTCTTTTGACTCCCACAAGAGCTTTTAAGTTTATAATTACGCGAACAACTAGGATGCCTATTAAGTTTTCACGAGCGTATTTTCAGGAGAGTTTTATATTGCTCCCATGCGGTGCGCGTCGTCAAGTGAACAATGGTTAATTTTAGAGCATAATAAACGGGATCAAAGGCTACGCCCGACCATACAGCGACTTTTGAACAGACCTAAAGAACTAGAAGTGTAAATCCTACTACTATTATAAAGGCGAAAGTTTGTAAGGAAGTATGGATGTTTGTTACTCTCTCACGTAAAAACTACTGAATGGATCTGAATGAAACTTTACCACAATATAGCTTATACATCAGAATAACACATAGGCTACAAACCTGAAGTCCACGCGAACGAAGTCGCGGGCAAAAGCTAGTAAATAATAAATTGAAACAACATCACATACATTGTCCTGTAGCCTTACCATGAGTTTGAAATACTATCCTCGCTATCGAAAACTATCGCTTTGTCTCTTTCATTGTTATGCGTTTGAAAGAGACAGAGCAATAGTTTACGTTGTTTCAGTTTTAGATGTCAACTCATGGTAGTGCTACTGGCTCCAAACAAAGGTTTTCCCTTGTGCTATGGAAACCAGAAACAACGAAGGTACTACAAACACCCAGACCCAACACAAATATCTGTTTCATCAACAAACATTTGTGTTGGTGACCTTTACGTCTCAACCGGCGCTCAAACCATTGCGCTAAACGGGTCGTCAAGTCAAATGTTAGTGGTCTTTTTTTTCTTGAGGTACCGCTTCATTACTGGAGACTGACCATCAGCTCTTTAAATCGTAGCCTAACCATGACAAGCATAAAAAGTAGTTTGAGTAGAATTTGTAATTATTTAATCATTTTTTTGACCCATTACAACACCCTTTTCGCAATAAAAAGTAGCCTACGTCCATTCTAAGGGTCTGGACCATCTGTATATCAAATTTCATTCAAATCCATTTAGTAGTTCTGGCGTCAAAGAGTAACAGACAGACAGACAGAGTTACTTTCGCATTTATAATATAACTTAGGAAGTTAGGATTAGGATCACGTGTTTTTATCATTATTTATTACCTACTTGAAAAGGGGAGTTTTTTTAAGGTTTGCAGGTTGTCCCAGTGGCAGTGTCCCAAAATGTAGGTCGGCATTTTCGCTTTTAGTCTAGATGGCCCGCCCTCACTTCGCTTCAGGACCGTAATTCAGAAATGAACCAATAGATGGCGCTGTGCTAAATTACATTGCGCAAGCGTTTCGTGTTTTCGGTTTACCTATAAGCCTTGTCGTTGTCTATAGAAGTTATCTCCTTATTAATAGTATAGAGTATAGATGATCAAAATCAAAAAGTCCATACTCACTATTGAGCGGAGTTCAGCGTCAGAACTGTATGAATCACTCTAAGGCTATACGGAGTTTGCGTCAGAACTGTATGAATTCGATGCCATACAGTTCTGACGCGAAATCCGCTCAATATTAAGTATTGAGTTTTGACTTTGATGATCTACTTTTGTTCTTGACTGTTATAAATCATCGAAGGATTAAGGGGCTATACGAATGAAACTAGCGCCGCCAACCTATTTACGCTGATTGTGGCGAAAATACGATATTTTTTAAGAAAGCAAAACATTACAGACTTAGATAAAAGTAAATTGAATTTTTCAAGATGCAATACAATGTATAAAACACGCGAAAAGTAACAATAAAGTTCATTATTGCTAAAAGTGGCCGTTTTTAGCAATAATGAACTTTATTGTTACTTGTCACGTGTAAAAAATATTGTTTTGCATCTCGAAAAATTCGATTTACTTGGATCTAAGTCTGTAATGTTTTATTTTCTTCAAAAATATCATATTTTCGCCACAATCAGTGTAAATAGGTTGGCGGCGCTAGTTTCATTCGTGTAGCCCCTTAACCACATCTAGCCATTCTACACGGCTGTCTTTTCCCAGCAAAGTTTTCTAATAATAATGTTCCTAGAGTTGGGCGGCTCGTCTTAATCGGCGATTATCATAGTTTCAGCTCTAATCTCCGGTCTGTCTGTGCTTCAGCTTCAGGAGCGCTAATCCGCCTCATTGAGAAATTTTGAGAATTTACAGTATTATAAGGGAGCGATGAGATACTACAGTAAGGGAGAGACTATAGTAAGAAATAAGAATGTGGCCATCAAACCATGATTGTTTTACCATGCTTTTTACCATGGGAGAGCCACGCTTCGGCATTAATGGGCCGGCTCGACCGGAGTAATACCACGGCCTCGCAGAAGACCTACTGGTGGTTCAGATGTCTATGAGCGGCGGCCATCGCTTACCATCAGGTGATCCGTTTGCTCGCCACCCATAAAACCAGCCATGTTTAGCCAGTTCAAAGGCAAAGAGGAACATAGTTCGACGCTCAAAGGGCGTTGATTGAGGTGTGAGTGATCGAAAGCTTTTTGATTCCCCCGCTGGGGGTGCTAGCTGCAACTGCCGATTTTAAATTGAAAAAGGATTTTATGGAAAGTGACGTTTTGTTGCACGACAAGGCTGATTTAGAGTAGAAGCAAAAATCTGGGCAATTTTTTCTTCTAAGTATCAAAAATCCGCTATAGTGAGACTACGATCAGAAGCCTATCAGTGCCATTGACAGGGGGCGTTGTATGTACAAATGTTTGCCATTTTTTTTTAAGTGATAGGTAACAGACGAGCAGGCGGATCACCTGATGGTAAGCAATTGCCGCCGCCCATGGACACCTGCAACACCAGTGGAATTACAAATGCGCCATACCATGGGAAAATGTCAATTGACATTTGTATGGAAAACATGCGACAAGCAAAGATAAATCTTTGGCGACAAGCCGTCGGCCTCGTATTGAGTAACTCTATGGGCCTTTTTACCTAAATGTTTATTAGAAATCCTGTAAGTAATGTATGCGTAGCAGGTTAAATACGCGATATACACCTAGGTACCCCGGGCGTTTGTGTATTTGGCTTATTCCCGCTGTCCACCCTTTGTTTGTTCATCCCGGGTGGACAGAGATACAAATGTTTAAAATATTCCCATTGTCTACCCCTTCTCAATACCTACCTAGAGGGGGTAGATATCGGGAATGTTTTAACTATTTGTGTGAAAGTCTACCCGGGTTGGTCATCCATACTAATATTATAAATGCGAAAGTAACTCTGTCTGTCTGTCTGTCTGTCTGTCTGTCTGTCTGCTACTCTTTCACGCCAAAACTACTCAACGGATTTAAATGAAATTTAGTATATAGATAATCTAGACCCTGAGAAAGGACATAGGCTACTTTTTATTGCGAAAAGGGGGTTGTAAGGGGTTGAAAGGGGGGTAAAAAGTTACTTTTCCACGCGGACGGAGTCGCGGGCGGCCGCTAGTCGGAAATAAGTTATCTTTTTGTGATATAAGGGCCTCATCTGTAACGGCCATAAAGTTGGCGTATCACGCAGATTGTATCTGCGCATTGGTTCACAACAAAGGCTTGTCAACCGGCGCGGGTGACCGGCCAACTTTTATTGTGTCCGGCGAGTTGGGCGCCGGACGTGGATAGATTGCGGCCCGTGGGATCGGCTGGTTCGTTACCCAGACTCTAGGCGGAGCCTGTTTGTGGCCATAAAAATTTGGCTGAGTCCGAAAAGTCACGCACAAAGAATTAAGGTTAGTTGCGTTTGTTGATTTATGAAATTATTAAATTAAATATAGGTTTTTTTATTATTTATATACCTATTTTTTAATAAATCTATTTTATATATTTTTCCAACAAAATTCAATTGTAGTACCTCATAGTAGGTAACACGAATAAAGCCCCTTTAGCATGTTAGATCTTCAAAATAAGCAATGTCCTCATAGAGTGTAGAGCCATATGTATTAAAAAAATAAATAAGACATCCCGACGATAATAAATCGTACCTGCTTAAACATTATGTGCAAAAAAAAAAAATTTTATTCTAATACTTACAACTTCAAGCGTCCCAGTGTTACAACATCTTCGTACGATAAATTGCCAGATTAAACAAGGCAATGTTAAGAAGCGATTAATTGAATGGGCCCCCTGCCTTACTGGGGCTCGCAGTGGCTCCCCCTAACTCATGGTGCACGGACAAGCCTCGACAAGCCCCGATAACGTCAGCTCATCAGACAAATGAACTGTTAACTGTGATAAGATAATTTGGGGTTAGTGAAGTGCCGCAGGGTGATATTAATATAAGAATCATTGAATTGTGTCGTTTTTAACACTGCTATTGTGTGTCGAGTGAATTGTCCCGTGAACAACTTGCTTTGACCTAATAGAGTCTTAAAACCTACGGCTTTGTTAAAAATAGTGTCCACAGAATCCTTAGGACATTAAAACGCTAAACACCGGCGTTTTATTGAGTGACTGTGACTTCGACTGACTTCGACTGTTGACTACACTTTATCAATCTACACTTGACATTGGCAAAATTAAATGTGTCGTGAACACAATTACAGGCCATATAACAAAAAAAAAAAATTTGGGGTTCGAAACTCGTTGAGCTTTGATCAAGTGGTTTCAGTAGCACTACCATGAGTTGACATCTAAAACTGACATAACGGAAACTATTGCTCTGTCTCTTTCAAATGCATCACAATGAAAGAGACGAAGCGATAGTTTTCGATAGCGAGGATAGTATTTCAAACTCATGGTAGTGCTACAGTAACGTAGCGTGCGTAGTAGAGTAGCCTGGCCCAATAGAAGGAAAGAGGGATAAAAGGTTAGCAGCGCACTTGTGACTCCACATTACGTTATTTAAAAACTTGAAATTCATAAATGTTTTTTTTTATGAGATAGGGGGCAGACGAACAGACGGATCACCTTCTGTAACCAATATTCTGTAACGGATAAATTGAATAAATAATTTTTTAAATTAGAATTTTATGAAAAGAAAAACCAGTAACAACGAAGGAACCACAAACACCCAGACCCAACACAAAATAGTATTTCATTAACATACATTACCTCGCTTGCCTAATGCGGATTGGTGATCACAAACCCGAGCGAGCTACGTTCGAAAAATCGAAATAAACTTTTTGCTCGACCCAGAAATTGAGCCTAGGACCCCAAGATCACGGCCGGTACTTAAACCACTAGACCAACGAGGAGTAACTAAACAAAATTCCCTTTTTAAAAACAAAAACAAAAATATTTTATTGTTTCTTAAAAACTACGCTGTACAAAATCAGTAAAAAGTATTAATACTAAGGAACTTGTTTTTTTTAACCGCTTTAAGTTTATGTTCCAAAAAGGTTGAGTACCCCTGCAGCAAAGCTTCAACAAACGATATGCAGTGCAAAGTAATCTTTCCGTAGTAGGGATGCAGTCAGTTTATCGATAATATCCTATCGATACATCGATATTTCGTGAAAACAATTAAATATCCTTCCCTACAATTTAGTTTCATGGTGAAATCAAGCTTAAAGAATAGATTTTATTTTTGGTATAGCAATTCTTTGCAATTTATTCTTGGGACCTCACCCACCCACCTGAACCCTCCGAGGAATTTTTTAAGTGCAATATTTACTTATTAAAGAATAGATTTATTTTATGATGATGATGCCGATGATCTTTGCAGATATTATGAAGATGGGGGTAAATTTTATATTGTACAAAATGACTGTCTTTTTTTATATTGAAGACAATCAAGACGACCTCACTTCGCCTGATGGTAGGCAGTGAGATCCAAATAGCAGTAATCAAATCGATGTTATCGATAATATCGATAGTTCGTCACAACCCTAAGGTCTTCGCAAGGAAACTACGAGTTAAATCAACATTGTCTGAATGCAACGAGCAAATGCGATGCTATTGAGCTATTCCGACTGTACAGACGCCGACATCAACTTGCTTAAAGCCTATGCTCCGACGTAAACCCTAACTGTATACACATACAAATACAGGGTGTATCTGTGAACATTTACATCCCTTTAACCACATGTTGTATCAACCATTCTGAATAACATTATTTTGTTCAACCACTTTTCCAAATTCTTCGAAAAATTTTGCGACTCCCTATACAAAATGACCATGTCACGTGACTGACTTTGTATGGAAAGATAAAAAAAAATTAGGTATGCGAATTTTCAAAAGTCTAGAATAAATGTTGTACAGAATGGTTGGTAGAACACATAGTTTAAGGGATGTAAATGTTTACCGATACACCCTGTATAGCGGACTAAGTTAAACTACCTACTGTATGTTCCTATACAGTAGTTTGAGAGAAGACGCTCGGCGAGTATTTAGCCTACTCTTGATGTTGGGATAGGGTTGGCACTCTGGGCCATAGAGCACAAAGTACCAACCCTATCCCAACGCAAAATCCCTATACACGTCTGCCACAACCTATATAAAAAAATACAATTTCAACCTGACTTTTTGTAGATTAGGCAATGTAAGAAACGAGCCTATACCTTCCTAAAAGGCCGGCAACGCATCCGCAACGCATGCACACATGCTTCTGGTGTAGCTGATGTCCATGGGCGGCGGTGATCACTTACCATCAGGTGACCCACTTGCTCGTTTGCCTACCTATAATATGAAAAAAAAAATGCACTGACTAACTGACTTTACTGTGGGAGAGCCACGCTTCCGCATGAATGGGCTGGCTCGACCGGAGTGATACCACGCCCTCACAAAAGACCGGCGTGGAGCAGCGCCTGCGTTGTGTTTCACCAAGTGAGTGAAACTACCAGAGGCTCAATTACGGTTAAAGATTTTCAGCGCACTTGTGACTCTACTGAGGTATTGATGGACAACGGCAATCGCATCAATCAGGTGATCCGTCTGCTTGTCTGCCACCTATCTCATAAAAAAACTGAGCTATCGAGGACATTAGAAAGGTAAGTGTCTTATTAATCAACTAGTGGCCCGCCCTTACTTCGCTACGGGACAGTAATTCAGAAATGAACCGATAGATGGCGCTGTGTCCAATTACATCGCGCAAGCGTTTCGTGTTTTCGGTTTACCTATAAGCCTTGTCGTTGTCTATAGAAGTTATCTCTTTATCTTTATAGTATAGAAGTTTGAAAAAATAGCTAAATACTAAAATTTAAGTGGCTCAAGTGGCAATGGGCAGGGCACATTGCGAGGAGAACAGACGGCCGTTGGAAGGACCTTGAGTGGAGGCCGCGTGCAGGAGGCGACAGCCGGGGCAGGTCTCCCAACAGGTGGATCGACGATCTAGTGAAGGTCGCGGGAGTCCCTTGGATGCGGGTGGCACAGGACCGATCTGTGTGAACTTTGGGGGAGGGAAAATTGAAGACTCTTTAAAACCTATCTTTCTATGTCAATTTGCACCCGCTCCTAAGCGAAGTGCACCACGGTCGCTCGCTTAAGTTATGCCGCTCGCTCAAATACCGCTCGCTCCGCTCCGATTGACACTCATCCCGCATTCATGAATACAAATATTATTTGCGCTCTAAGCGCGCGCTCACAAATTCACTTTGCATTTGAGAGTAAGAAATGTTGACTGTCTTCTAGTGGTCTAGTCGTGATAGACACTGGAGATCTAGAAAACAATTTCTTTGAACTTTGAACATGCACCTCTTAATTTTGCTCTTTGATTACCTGATCGTAAATGATTACCACTACATCGCTAAAATCGGAGGGGCCAGAGGCGGCGCAAGGCGTAGGCCATGTGGGCCACGCCACCGCCCACGGCCTCGCAATACAAGGGGCCTCGCGCCTCAAAAAAATTTAAGCTCGTCCGAGGGGCTTTATCGGTCATCATCGTCGTAAAATCGACAGAAAAGGAAAGGGCCTCGCGAAATCAGTCTTGCCCACATCAAAATTAGATCTTGCCCCGCCACTGGGAGGGGCTACATGGATTCGAGCAGCTCGGGACCGGGCACATTGGCGAAAGGGAAGGGAGGCCTATACTCAGCAGTGGGTACTACCGGGCTGATGATGATGATGAAATGATTACCGCCGCCCATAGACACCTGCAACACCAGTAGAGTCACAACCTTTAACCCTCTCTCCCCGAATTGGTACCCCCTCCGATACCCTCAATTACTCGACGAAACACAGCGCAGGCACTAAGTACATACTTCACGCCGATCTTCTGTGAAGCCGTGGTATCACTCTGGTCGATCCCATTCATGCCGAAGCATGGCTCTTCCATATGTCTCCTTTCTTCTTCTTCTTCTTACGTACGGACTTTTCCGCAATTAGGCTGCAATTGTGCCCATTTCGCGTGCGGAGGGTGATGTTGACCGGTCTTCATTCCAAATATGTCTCCCTTTTGTAATGGGGGAAGTTTAATTACATAGTTAAGTAAGTTATCAGCCTATATACTGTCCCACTGCAAAGGCCTCCATCATTAGAAATCAAGTCATCGCTACTATGATGGGATTAAGCTTGCCTAATGCGGATTGGTAATCACAAACCCGAGCTATGTTCGAAAAACTTTCGCTCGAAATGAATAAATAAGTACCTATGTTTTTATTAATTTGAAAATGTATTAGCTATATCAATACCTAAACAGCCCTCATCTGAAATCCCAAGTTCTGCACTATAAATCATAGAACAAAAAACATCGCAACTAAGATACGAAACTATGGCAACAGTAAGAAAGATATCCTATGGGACTGTTAGCATGGATTGGAAAACCAACTTACCAAATCTGTCGACCGTATCCTCTGAACTGTAACGCCCTAAAAATAAAGTTGAGAATAGAGATCGTTTGTTCAACAAGAGATGCTGTATCCTGGTTTTTAGAGACCACCAAAGGAATTGCAACAACTTATCATTTGTGGCGATAAATCGCGCGTCACGTGGCGCCATCTGTCTTGCTAAGTCTTTGTTTTGCGATATTTGTTTATGGGCGTCAATAAATAATAGTTGGCAGGACGAGGTTTTGTGGGGCCATCGGGCTTTGGGACTGGGTCTCCCATCAGTCATATAACGTTTTCTTGAGGCCGAAGCTACCAAGAGATAAACCAGGTCTATCGGCTTCAATGGTAGCTAACCAGTGGTAGATTAAGTATATTATTATGTTTTGACATTCATAAGTGTTCTGTATGGACTTAACTTGAATAAAGATTTTTTTTCTATTTCTAATAAACAAGTTCATCCACACTAATATTATAAATGGGAAAGTGTGTCTGTCAGTCTGTCTGTCGGTCGGTATTTGTCTCTCTTTCACGGCAAAACGAAGCGACGAATTGACATGTGCGCTACCAACCTTTAACCCCTTTCCCCCTGATTGGGCCTTCGGTACCCTCACTCACTCGACGAAACATAGTGCAAGCACTACTTCATTTGATAGTTGTTAGAAATTATACAACTTTTTTAATTTTATGCACTTTTCAGGTGACTTTCTGTTCTAAATGTTCTTTTCCGCCACTTTCAAGAGTCTGAAGTAATTTTGCACTTGTCAAGCTTGCACTGGCTCTCGCTCCTGCAATTTTCCTGAAATTCATGCTGTGACAGGAAGTAACTAGGCTGGGGTGAACTATACACAGGTATTATACTTATAGAGTGGAAAAAAACATTAAGGGAAAGCACATGCTTATTCCGCATTAGGCAAGCATGGTGATTAAGCCTAATGCCATCATAGTAGCGATAACTTGATTTCTATGATGGAGGCCTTTGCCCTGCAGTGGGACAGTATATAGGCTGATACTTTACTTTACTTTACTTAGCTTAAATCCTTAGTTAGCACGTTGTACGTACAGCCACACATGTGGCCGACTGTACCACCTAAAGGAAATTATTATATTCCTTTTTATACAGAAATAATACTGCATGGATATCTATAACACCTGAGCCATCACAAATGCGTTGCCGGGTCTTAAGGTCGTAAGACTCAAAAGTCTTATAAAAGACATAAAACAATTGATTTTTTATTGTGTCTGCTGTCCGGGCGTTACGACGTTAAAAATGGAAGCCCTTTTCTTGACGATCACTAGGTCGTATCTGCTCGGCAACTCCATCTTTAGCAGCTGGTTCCAGACTTTTTCTGTGTGTGTCCATAATGTTAAAGGACCTCTCCTTTTAATGGTTGGCAGCGCACTTGCGAATCCACTGGTATTGCAGGTGTCTACAGGCGTCGGCACTCGCCTACCCTGATCCGTATGCTCGTATGCCACCTGTCACAAAAAAAATAGTACGCAGATACTCCTGAAACTAGAGAGCTATGTCCTAAGCGCTGTCTCCGCTACACCTCCTCATTATTTGTACTCACCGTACCGTGAATCTCGCCCTGAAGGCAGAGGTAGGGAACCTTTTAGCTGAACCCTTTTTTTTAGTTGGAGAAAACGTACAATGTCCATTCTTCTTTGTGCACTTTGATTGGGGGGCAATTAAAAAAGGTTTTTATATACAGGTGCCTCTATGTTTATTTGTTGTGAAAACAGTCTCGTTTGTGATCAGTGTGCAATTCTACCTGACAACTTATAACGCAACAGCGTTAAATGTGTTTTGAGGCAGGGCCACTACCAAAGATGCGCACTCCGGCCAGTCATAATCTAAATATGATATGATGACTTATCTGCCAATATGCTCTGAGGAGGGTCATAGAATACTGTTACGTACTGTTACTGTTTTTGTCTTTGGTCACCGTCGTCTCACGCGTCAGCCCGAAGTCTGGAAGTTGGCGGTCTTGTACCCCCGTGCCTCGGAAAGCACGTTAAGACGTTGGCCCAATATCTCTTTGGTCGAGTTTCACTGGTGTCCCATCGAATTAAGAGGGTAAGCGAATAGAGAGTGCACCTGTGTTTGCGCACACACTTAACCACTATAATATATTCAGCGTACGTGGCTGATATTTAAGATTGGCAGCCGTAGCCGAATATCGGTTGGGGGATTATTTTATTCTTATCAAACTTTTCTGTTTTCCAGACCAGGAGGCATCAGGCCAAGGTGAGAAAATATACTGTGCCACCATAAAAAAGGTTGTCGACCCCAGGCCGCGAAAGATTCGCGACAGTGCTCACTTTTGGATGAAGAAAAGCTCGCAGTCCCTACAACTACATCACGGGTACATTTTGACGCCGTCTCGGCACACACGGAGATTTGTATGTCTGGGAAGTTATCGATTTCACGGTGTCAAGAGCACTTCGTTTTTGGAGGCATGGCGAAAAGTTTTCATATAAACCACTTACTAACTATACTCTGATTCATAATTATGTAAAGTAAACTGACAGAAGAAAATGACAAGTTTCTATGCATTTCGACATTTTGCATGTGTCAAATTGAGTGATAATGTATGGGGATGACACATTGACATCTGTCAGTTTACTTTACATGATTATGAATCAGAGTATACACCCCATAGAAATACACCCTATTGAAAGTAATAACTAGTCCTGTTTCTAGAAAGCATTTTCTTTTTTTATGTGTTAGGTGGCAGACGAGCAGACGGATCACCTGATGGTAAGCTATTGCCGCCCATAGACACTTGCAAAACCAGTACCCCCTTATTACAGCTTACCAGCAGGTGACCCGCTTGCTCGTTTGCCACCTCTAATATAAAAAAAAACAAAACGTGGTCTAAAGGTAGACTTGGTTTAAAATTGATGCTGTCACTTTCATAAAAGTCACAAATGAAAGTGACAACATCAGTTTTAAACCATGGCTAACTTTAGTCTCAGTTTTGTAATAAGAAGGGTAGAGACTAGAGTTACAAGTGCGGTTCCAACCTTTAACCCCCTTTCCCCTCCAATTGGGCTTGGGAATAGAAAGTGACTGTATCAGCAGTACAAAATACTACCAAGGTAGGACAGAGTCGACGAATTTCCCTAAAGATGTAAATGAAACCACGACAAGGGAAGGGAGGGTCTTGTAGCGAGGTCACCAGTACCGCTGGCTCAGCATACGCCTCTCCTCGTAATATCTGGATACCTACTACAATTTAGTATTGAGGTTAGGTATAGCTGGAGGCACGAAAGTATAGCGAAGATCGTTATTTTGCGCACTTGTAAAAAAGAAGACTTTCTATCAAAATTTTCTGCGCACTCAAGGTCATAACTACACTTTCTTGCCTCGGACTACAAATAGGTAACTATAGATGTTACTGATAATGTGTATGCCTTAGGCATATCATGCTATGCCTAGGCTATGTATAATATTCTCGGCGCTGCGGAGGTCAAACCATGTTGGATTACCTAATCAAAATCAACTTGAGAAACAAACATAGCGGGAAAGGATGGTTTAGGGAAAAAAACAGGCAAAAACAAACTCAGGACGCAGTCAAAATACGACATAGGTAGATATCAAAGACCTTTTCGAAGGCTAAACATGTTTTAAAATAATATTCATACAGGGTAACTACGTACGTTACGAAGTGGTACTTATCATTATATAAGTTTTTAACCTATTTTGACGAAAGAATGAAGGATAATGATCATTCGTTGATACTTTAATTGGGATTCAGAGTTTTTTCAATTACCTACGATGAAAATGAATAAGTAACTTTATTTGTGTTGTTCTTTTTATTATATGTTTTTTTGTATCTATTTTGTATTGCATGTCTTTACTAGTTATTGTTATAAGCAAAGGCCATACCCAAATTGCAGGCTGTAAACCAGCGCTGCAGCAGCTGCTTGCGGCGACTGCAGAATCATGCTAAGGCTGAAAATGCTATTTTTTATCCCACTGAGCTAACATCGTTAAAGAACTATTAGGTAGGTACTACAATGTAATTTAACTGCCAATAAAAGCCAGAGCCAAGCAGGTTTCCCACATTAGCGTCAAATCGGCGGAGTGTCAATTTTTCACCAATTTCCAGGGGTTTGAACTGATTTTATTACACCTATAAAATGTTTGGGGATCGTAAATATTTATATTGGATTGACTATTGCGGGTAGGGGATTGAAAAACAGAGACAATGTGGAAACTACTCGTACCTAAAGGGTGTCTCTGTAAACATCCCTTTAACCACGTATTTTGACAACCATTCTGAAAATAGAACAGCACTTTTGCACAAACTTTGGAAATTCGTAGAAAAATCTTAAAAATTTCATTTAAAGTTGCGAAATGACCAAGTCACGTTGACTTGTTCTAAAATTGGATTTTTCAAGATGCAATACAAAATATGTATAAAACATGCGACAAGTAACAATAATGTCAATTATTGCTAAAAGTGGCCGTTTTTTGCAATTGTTACTTGTCGCGTGTTATAAATCTATACATATAATAAAAATGTAAAAAAGCTGTGTCTGTACATTGAAGATATTTATCTCAAAATAACTTAGGCCGACTAAAAAACAGTAACAGAACATGAATCAATGATTTTTAAAATTTTTGTCTGTCTGTTTGTCTGTTTGTCTGTTTGTCTGTTTGTCTGTTTGTCTGTTTGTTCGCGCTAATCTCGGAAACTACTGAACCAATTCGAATAAAACTTTTTTTATTGTATAGCTGTAATATCAGGGCAACTTATAGGATATATTATATTTTGAAGACCAGGCTCCTTGATGTAGAACTACAACAGCCCAGCTAAACTATAAGAGGTAGGTCAATGGCACTTTAACAAAAGTTGTTCAGATTGATGAGCATTTTATGATGCCATGAAAAAATCAAAGATCATGGAACATCTGGTTTGGAACTCTAAGAGCCAGCTCCCACTATAACAAATATGGAATGAAATGGAATGGAAAATTGTCAAATGTGATGAGCATTTTTGGATGAGATCCTGTAAGGAAGGATATTCCAAACTTAAACCCCTAATGGAGCGAAAAGGGGGTTCCAAGTTTGTTCATCTTTAAGCCAAGAGTCATAAAGTTCACGCAAACGAAGTTGCGGGCGGCCACTAGTATTGTAATACATCTTGAAAAATCCAATCTACTTTTATGTAAGTCTGTAATGTTTTACTTTATTTTATTTTATTTTCTTTGAGACAACAAACAATTACCTACACACAAATTAATACTATTAGTTATAATACTAGTTAACTTACTAAGTACTAGTTACTTTCTTAAAAAAAATCGTATTTTCGCCACAATCAGTGTAATAGGTTGGCGGCGCTAGTTTCATTCGTGTAGCCCCTTAAGTTCTGTATTTTCGACTGCTCTGTGAGCGGCAGGCTCCGGGCACTTATCAATTTAATCACCGCACGGTGATGCTCTGTCAGAATTTATACAAGGTTCGTTGTCATCGCTTCTGTCACTAAATGCTTGTTTCACGTAAGTTTGTTAAAATTTTATGTGGGATACCTAGGTAGGTATTATACGAAAAAACTGGACCAGAGCGTGTCGGGCCGAGTTTATGGCAAAAGTGTGCAAATAGTCATATATTATTATACTTATTGACTACATAATTGATTTTAAAGTGAGTGAGGATACCGCAGGCCTAATAGGGGGTAAGGGTTAAAATGTTGACATCGCACTTGTGACTCCACTGGGCGTTGCAAGTGTCTAAGGGCGGCGGCAATATCTTATCATCAGGTGATCCGTCTGCACGTCTTTTTTTTATGTGATAGGTAGCAGACGAGCAGGCGGATCACCTGATGGTAAGCAATTGCCGCCGCCCATGAACACATGCAACAAGTGCGCTGCTAACCTTTTATCCCCTTCCCCCCGATGGGCCTCCGGTACCCTCTCTCACTCGGCGAAACATAGCACAGGAGCTGCTTCACGCCGGTTTTCTGTGAGGCAGTGGTATCACTCCGGTCGAGCCGACCCATTCATGCCGTAGCATGGCTCTCCCACAATTAAAACGTCTGCCATCTATGATATAGATATATATATATATATATATATATATATATAATATATATATATATATATATATATATGACGGACCCGATTGGTTCAGTGGTAGTGAATGCTGCGTCTGGGCCAAGGCTTGCGGGTTCGATCCCCCGCACAGTACAAACATTTGTGTTGCATGAACATGTCTGTTTTGTATTGGTCTGGGTGTTTTTCTATGTATTATATAAGTATGTATTTACAAAAGAAAAGTATTATATGTATTTGTAATTCCACTGTTGGTTCTGATATCTGTAACACAGGTGCTTGAGCTACCTATCTCAGAGTCAGATCAATGTATGTGGTGTAGTGAAATATTTATTTATTTATATATAAAAAAAACAAATAAAAAAACGGAAATGCCTTCATTGGCAGCAGCAGTATTGTGCATTCAAGCAGTACTTATCTGCTTTACTTATATGATCGAAGTACGTACAATCTACTAATCTCATCTTACTGTCATGGACATTAGGTTGAGTATCAATTGAGAAAACTTGACAATTTAACCTGATGTGTGGCTGACTGTACCTAGCTTTGTATTTCGCCGACAATCAGTCATAACGAGACGTGCACAATTTGGCCAATAACCTATTGTCCTATTGTCAACCAATCAGATCATTGAGCTACAACCGCTACGGTGACCAGCCGTTCCTTAATATACGGATTTTCTCCTTTTTTATGGGATAGGTAGCAGGCGAGCAGACGGTTTATCTGATGGTAAGCGATTGCCGCTGCCCGTAGACAATTGCAACACCTATAAAGTCACCTTATAATAATATAATAATAATATATTTATTTTCTCACCACAAAGTTACAATTGATATTAAAACTAATTTACAAAAGCTTATCTATATTCTGGGAGACTGGAGTCTGAAGTAGTCTGCCTGTATCTCAGAACACCAGGCCTCCACCCACAGGGTTTGACATAATTAGGTATTTAATTAGTTAGTGTAATTTTGAGAAATATTATCAACAATAATTTAAACACAGCTGTTTTGCACCTTTAAACCCTTTCCCCCTAAATGGGCCTTCTTACCCTCACTCACTCGATAAAACACAGCACAGGCGCTGCTCTTCTGTGAGGACGTGATATCGCTCCGATTGATCCGTTTAATAACTATCAGGTAATTTTAACAAAGACTCTCTCTCTCTCTCTTTCATCTTGACTGGCATGATGGGGGAAAGGGGGTTTAAGGTTGGCAGCGCACTTGTGACTCTACTGGTGTTGCAGGTGTCCATGGGTGGCGGTAATCGCTTACCATCAGGTGATCTGTCTACTCGTCTCCAACCTATCACATAAAAAAAGAAACTTCGTGAAGGGATTGAAATATTAAACAGTGGTCTGGTCACCGTATACAGCGATAACCACTGTCCTGTCTCTATCAGTGTGCAGCCATACGAGTTACTAGTTAGCCGCTAATGGCTGGCCACTGATGTACTATTGATGAGCCATTCGATATGCTCCTTGATTCCGAATTGGGCCCATGATTGGATGTAGCCCTCTAAAATAATTAAAATAAATAAATAAAGCGCCAGGCAACCACGTCAAACAACCTGTGGCTTTACCATGAGTTTGAAATACTATCCTCGCTATCGAAAACTATCGCTTTGTTTCTTTGATGACGATGATTATTGGCAGACGAGCAGACGGATCGCCCGAACGTAAGCGATTACCGCTACCTCTAGACACATGCAACAATTTATTACTACTAAATCAACCAGCTTCCTTTGAAAATAGATTTCTCTAAATAAATGAGATGACACAATCGTGTTTGTAAGTGTCGCGTGTAAGTTAATAAATAAATTGAGACAACATCACATACATTGTCCTGGTCCCTAACTAAGGTTTTCCCTTGTACTATGGCAACCAGAAACATCGAAGGAACTACAAACACCCAGAGCCAATACAAATATCTGTTTCATCAACAAACATTTGTGTTGGTGCGGAAATCGAACCCGCGACCCTTGCGTCTCAACCGGCTTTCAAACCATATTGCGCCAAACGGGTCGTCAAGTATCAAGGTTAATACCAACATTTCGTATTTCTCTTATAAGTAATTTATGTGTTCTTTTAGGGCCTCGTTCACCATCTCTAAGTAAAGTTCCAAGTAATTTACTCCTCAATTTAAGTGGGTTTGGAGGAAACTGGCCCCTGATCCGCGGCCTAGTTAACAATTTAAATATTTATTCAATACAATTTTCTCCGAACCCACTTTAATTGACAAGTAAATTACGTGGAACTTAACTCAGAGATGGTGACGAGGCCCTTAGAGAAATAAATGTCATAAACCGTAAAATATTCTTTCTCCATTTACGAAGACACTATCAAATCTCTAGAGAAGTAATCAAACCGACTTCAAACTTGAAATGATAGCCCTGCGGGTATTTATTTTGCAGAGCAATATCCGTGAGGGCGCAATTAGTGCTCCGACGCAGGATATTACGAGGGGGAGGATCGGTGCAAGGGTGCATTATGACATGGTGTGACTCAACGTCGCAAACTTTGCAATATCGGTGAAAAAAAAATCAGCCTAAGTATACACTGTTCCACCACTGTTCCACTGTCTAGCTGGTTTTGTGAGCATTCAAAGTTTCATGGGCAAGTCCATTATTAAAGTATAAAATTAAAAAAATATATCATTGAACTACCCGTACATTTTCCACCAACTTTTATTGCAAAACCATTTACAAACGAAACATTTGATAGGTGTAGCTACTGTGGGAGAGCCACGCTTCGCCATGAATGGGCCGGCTCGACCGGAGTGATACCACTGCCTCACAGAAAACCGGCGTGAAGCAGCCCCTGTGCTGTGTTTCGCCGAGTGAGTGAGGGTACCGGAGGCCCACTTGGGGGGGAAGGGGATAAAAGGTTGGCAGCGCACTTGTAACTCCACTGGTGTTGCAAGTGTCCATGGGCGACGGCAATGGCTTACCATCAGGTGATCCGCCTGCTCGTCTGCTGCCTACGAGTATATCATAAAAAAATATAAATATATTATTATGGACGGGACAGGATTGTGACCACGGCCGCTGTAACGCCAAGCGGTAAGTATATATTTACGTGCAAAAAAATTTACCTCACGTTAATTCTATAGTACTTTTAAACAATCCGATTCCTCAAACTTGCAATAACTTATGACAATCCCTCAGTGAACTCTATCGACTTTTATGAATTAAAAACAAAAGATTTATGCACAAATTATACTAATACCGTGCCGCGGCGAGGCTCATCTGCATTTAAATTATGGATTTAAATAAAACTGGTAGTAAAATAAAAGCTAGACTGGATAAAACCGCGTAAAACTCGGGGCCGCTTTCAAAATCCCTTTTATGGCTACTAAGTTTACGCCCTGGCTTCGGTTGTAATTACGATGGTATAATGATTACTGCGTATGCTTTGATTCATTGTTAGGTTAATAGTTTTTGAAATTCAAGAAAAAAAAAGTAATATAGGTAAGTGAAACATTTACAGAATACTGAAACACCTTCAGAATACTGATACAATTTAAGAATACAAAAACATCTCTAGAATACTCAAACATCTTCAGAATACTGAAATTTTTCAGAATACTCAAACATCTTCAGAATACTGAAACATCTTCAGAATACACAAAACATCTACAGAATACGGAACATCTTCAGAATACTGACACATATTCAGAATACCTACTGAAATATTTTCAGAATACTCAAACATCTTCAGAATACAGAAACATCTTCAGAATACAGAAACATCTTCAGAATACTGAAACATCAACGTGTAACTACAATGAGGCTCTTCTTAAGCTTATCAGCGGTGAGCCAAAATACTGAAAAAAAAAGGATTTTCAAATTGAAATCACAAAATTTGGTTTCTAGGACTTGTATTTCGCAATTGTATCGTCTATACAGGTTGTATCTGTGAACATTTACATCCCTTTAACCACGTGTTCTACCAACCATTCTAAACAAAATTTTTTCTATGACTTTTGAAAATTCGCATAAAAATTTTTCATCTGCCCATACAAAGTCGTTCACGTGACAAGGTCATTTTGTATGGGGAGTCGAAAAATTTTTCGAAGAATTTGGAAAAGTTGTTGAACAAATGTTGTTCAGAATGGTTGATAGAACGCATGGTTAAAGTGGTGTAAATGTCAACAGATACACCCTGTATTGTATACTCTGTCAATAAAGTCGTGAAATGTATTCTTAAGGATCTAAGTAATATATTACGGGATTCCATAGTATTATAATCAATGGGGCTAACATACCTATAACGTAAGCAGCAGCGGCGCTATCAATAAATTGCATAACTTCCTTGATGCATCATATTGCTCTATAAAAACGTAAATAAACCAGGTAAAAGATGGCAACATTTACGGAAGAATACAACACGGTGCAAAGCCAAAACTAATTTAGGAATTCAAATGTTAAGCCGATACCTGCGTAATGTAATTCCTCATTTCGCTCCCACCTCTCGGTTATGAAAGAAGCCTCGTCCCGTCCCGCGTTTGCATGTAAATTAACACTCTTAGTGATGTGCAAGTATCGATAAACAATCTTGAAGAGATCACTGTAATTTAAAAATAAATTACAGTGGTCTCTTCAAGATCGTTTATCGATACTTGCACATCACTATTGACTGTATCGTTAGATTACCAGTATGTAATGGAATCGAAAAGAGTGTCAATAAAATTTACGTACAAATAAACCACGCCAATAGCTAGTTTTTATTCAGAGGACCGATACATCGATAGTGTATTGCCACTAGAAATAATTTAGCAGCTAGTGGAAGAGCCATTCTTGATAAGAATGGGCCGACTGGACTGGAGTGATACCACAACCCCACCACCACCACCCACATGACATAGCCGGCACTAAACAACGCCTGCGCTGTGTTTCAACGAGGGGGTCAAGGTACGAAGACCCAGCCCGAAAAAGTGTCCGAAAATGTTGGCAGGGCTTTTGTGACTCTACTACCGATGCCCATGTACATCCATGGGCGACGGCGATTGCGTACCCTCAGGTAATATAAAAAAGAAAGTGGCTCGACATTATCGATGAAGAATTTTATCGATATCTCAGACGGATTATTTCATCGATATCGTCACACCACTAGGCGCCCAACGCCTCGGCGGTACACCCACTTTGCGGATAAACGGGAGATTACATTTTTTCACTCTAGAAGTTTGTCAATCGAGGCGAACCGCCAACCCGAGCTCGAGCCAGATTTGTTTAATAACTTATTGTTCCCGAATTGAAGATTGAATATTTTAAAGCGAAATCGTTTATTTTCGTTTCCTTTAGAAGGGAGGTTTAAATATAAAGTTTCTATTAGCTAAACTCAGGTTTATATTCCCAGTTGCATCTAAAATCGGTGTTTTGGGCTTCTCAAAAGCACTTGGATCATCCATCTACCATCTGTTCTTGATTGACCCAGTATGTTGCATTTAGTAGTGACTAGTGTTGAATATTTTTAGTTAATTATCGATAATAGTAAAATAAAATTCAATAGTACCCATCGATAGTCTATCAATACGTGTCAATAGTATTGAATGGGAAATTTAAGTAATATTATTGATAATGACAATACTATTGATAGTTCGATACATATTTAGGTAGCATTCGATGCTGTTAGAATCTACCTCATCAATTTCAAACATCATCGACAAATGTTTGGGCATGGGATAAGAATGTTCGCGACAAATTATTTTGTGCGCCTACGCAGCGGTAACGTTACAGGATAATTAACAAAACAGATTGGCCTTTGCTGCCTTTGCAATCTTGGGCCCTATCTTACGAATTTAGAAGGATTTGTCTACGATTAAATCACAGTTGCCGTCTAGTTCATTGATACTGATGTTGTGTTCCAATGTATAAATACTAAGCACCACGTTGGGCGCCAAAATATTCTTTTGGCGCCCACCGTGGTGGACTCTTCCTCAGCAATATGAAACTCGTCCGAGGGACCAACCACAAATCTAAGGTCCCCTGATAAGAATGTTTTGTGCTACGCAGCGGGACCGTAACCGTATAGGAATTTAATTAACTTACCAGATCGGCCTTTGCTGCCGTTGCGATCTTGGACCCTATCTTACGCGAAGATTTATTGTAATGAGACTAGAAGTGGCCTTTGTGGTGTAAGCAATTTCTTACTCTTTCACATAAGAATTAGTTACTTTCTTTGTCATAAACCTATTTGTTTTAGTATTTTTGTTTGATGAGTAGAACTTTCTGACGTCTGACTGCCCATTCAGATGTCTTAAATGCCGCTTGAAAAATAATGTCAAAAAAATCAAAACCATTGTGAGGAAGCGACGGAAGATTAACCTTGATGGAGACTCTTATTCATCGGAGGCTTAAACATTTTTTGATGGTTTGATGATTGTATTGATGCATTTTTTTTTCTTACAATGTACAATGGAAACGCCCCATGTCTGGTCGTTAAGTACTGGGCCGTGATCTCGAGGTCCTGGGCTGAGCAACGAGTATGTTTCGATTTTTTTAAACATAGCTCGGATTTTGTTTAATATAGCCATTAAAATTTGTATATAAACATATTTTCTTCCAGCTCTAAGCTATCTATCACTAAACTAAAACCGTATTACTGCCTCTTCTAGGTAGTATTGAGAATGTTTACATCCAAGATCTCGTCCACTCACCCAATCCGGCTTAACAGATCGCGCGACCATAAATATTTGGATGGACACATCCAATTTTATCGCAGACCGGCCACTTGTCTGCCGAGTGGTAGAGGCTAAAATACTGCATTATTTGCTGCCTTTTCACTCGTGATCAGAATGATATTTCGGCTTGGCTCGGGCAGAATCTATACTCGTATTACAGGTGGGGTATAAATCTGGCAATTTATATGTAGTGCGTAGCGAAAGGTATCGGAAAGGAAAGATATCGGATATATTGACTGCACGTTTTCGGGATAATTTGGAGGGTGCGGTATTGTATTCAATTTATACAGGCTATGTCGTTAAATGAAATATACACAATACATAATGATGTTACTTCGGCCCTGTTACGACAAAACACTGCAACCCGGGTTACAGCGTTTTATAATAATATGCACTAAATGTATCTACTTGATGTAAGCTTTGAAACTGACTAACATACGCAGTTCAACACAAGTTATGAACCGAAATATTCCATACTAGCGGCCGCCCGCGACTTCGTCCGCGTGGAAAAGTAACTTTTTACCCCCCTTTTAACCCCTTACAACCCCCTTAATATTATTATGTTGATAGCCTATAGCCTTCCTCGATAAATGGACTATCCAACAAACAAATAATTATTCAAATCGCACCAGTAGTTTCGGAGATTAGCGCGTTCAAACAAACAAACAAACAAACAAACAAACTCTTCAGCTTTATTATATTAGTATAGATAACATTCCGCTGTAACCTAAAACACGGAGGAAATATTTTTGCAAAACGCTGTAGGCTAAGTTTGCAGCGTTCTACCATGATAGAATATGGTCCGTCCGAGCGCTGTTAGTTAGCAAGCGCGAGACGCGTGCGTCTTATTATTTCTGCAAAACACTGCAAGCTTAGTTTGCCGCGTATAGGCGTGACGACTGGTCCTAAAATTTTATGAAATTGTTGGATGTTATGATAGATTTGAAATTGAAAATAACTTTGTGCTAGTTAAAATTTAATTATATTTCGTGTAATTTTAAAAAAATTATCCAAAAATCCGGTTATCATTGGATTGGATAGCCCATTAAATTTAAAGTAACATTTACTAAGAAAGTAGTTTTTTAAACGCAACATTTCACATAGCTATCATACAAAATGCATGCATACGCATGGCGTAGAAAATACATATTTCTGACGTAGCGATTTTATATGGAGCGATTTTAATCAAGTTCAAAACTAAGATTTTCAAATCGTGACATCTTGGAAAGTTTTTAAGATATCAAAATAAATAAGTATTTTACAATTTTTTTGTGATTGTGGAATCTTACAACGGCATAACAATTAAAAATAATTCGTCATGCTTATTATAATAAATTTTAACAAACGCTTTGATCACTATAACGGCGTTATATAGTGAGTTCGACTTTTTTAAGTAGGTAAATATTGCACTTAAAAAATCCTCGAAGGGTTCAGGTGGGACTCGAACCTACAATCTTCCACAGTTTAGGCGGATGTACTACCAGTTTATACTATCCGAACCCCTTACTGAACCGATTAATTTTATTTTATTTACTTTCGACTTTTTTATTAATTACATAAAAATTTTACTTATTTACCGTATGCTAACTATAAAAACTATTTATCCCATGGATATGCCAAGCTTGCACTAAATAAATATACTTAAATTCATACATTATAGTTCACACGACCTAGAGTAAATTGTAGTTGTTATTTGTACAAAATGATGTAAACTTAGTTTACATCGTTTTGTCACAATAAATACGAATGTAGGCTAGCTATATACTATCACTACAAAACACGTTTTTTTAGTATAATTATTTAAAATTAAATATTACGATAAAATAATGTTCTAGTGACGACTTGCGACTATTGTAAGTAATTGTTTAGTATAGAAATCATATTTATATCTTTACTAGATACGATTTAGTAACGAGCCAAAGATAAAAACTTTTAAACTAGTTTTTTGAAAATTGGCGTTTTACAGGATAACGCGTTTTGTCATAACAGGGCCGCCTTATGTTGTTAAATGAAATATGAGTATGTAATAAGGGCACGCGCTCACTTTGTTTCGTTACTTAATTTAGACGAGATGTCGCTAAAAGTCAATCGCGCAAGTATTTCGTATTTTTGAAGGATAGGTATCGTTTCGGAACGACCGATGACCGAAAAACAGGACTGTCCCGTTCAAAACGGGCACATGTGATCAGTTCAGCTATAGATAAGTATTATAGATAATTTCGCTCGCGCCCCACCTCCCCACTTCCCTAAAATGGGGGGGGGGGGGGTAGAAAGGGGCAAAAAGTAGCCTATTTTATCCCTTCCATCCATCCCTTAAACTATCTTCACTTAAAAAATCACGTCAATTCGTTGCTCCGTTTTGCCGTGAAAGAAAGACAAACATTCCCTCCAATTGAGCCTCCGAAACTCTCACTCACTCGACGATACACAGCGCAGGCGCTGCTACACGCCGGTCTTCTGTGATGGCGTGCTATCACTTCGGCCCATTCATGCCGAAATGTGGCTCAGCCACGATTGATTATTATATCATATCATTCCCTTATGTATTACTAGCTTTTGCCCGCGACTTCGTTCGCGTGGACTTCAGGTTTGTAGAAACCTCAAAAATTGTAGCCCATGTGTTATTCTGATGTATAAGCTATATTGTGGTAAAGTTTCATTCAAATCCATTCAGTAGTTTTTACGTGAAAGAGTAACAAACATCCATACATCCATACTTACAAACTTTCGCCTTTATACTTAATAGTAGTAGGATTTAAGGACGTCTTTTAAGAACCAAACGTGCATGAAACGGCATCTCAGCAGGCCTTCAGTGAGGATGACAGACTCAATAGGTACTTAGTTAGTTCTTTTGTGCCTGTCAACCTCATATTTGGATCTCACGGCCTTACCATCAGGCGGAGTGAGTCATCGTGATTGTCCTTAATATAAAACAAAATTTCGTATTTTTTTTTTTATTTATTATCAAGTAACATACATGGTACATACACTCTTTAGATAAAGGTAGCACATAAAACCACAGAGGTTTGTCTTGTGCTACCGTATTTAAAAACGCGCAGAATAATACGCTAACCTGAAACTAAATTGCTTGGATCAGATTTACAGTGCCTAACTGTAGACTTGATAAATGTTCAATATCATCTGCACATACATGAAATAGCTTAACTGAAACGTGTATCATATCAAACGGGGCGATTCACTGAGCCCTTTCGATCGGGCTATATTAGAATTCCACATCCGTCAATGTCGTACCGAGTACCGAGCGTGCAATATCGGGGCTTCGACACCCGAGTTTTGTACTATTTGAACTGGGGCCAGAACTAAAGCCTTAAAAAGGGTTTGATAGAGTCCAACCGAAACTAGTTTTCCGGCCGAAACTGAAACCGAATATTCGGCCGTTTCAGTTTCGGCTGAAACCGAAACCGAAACTCACGTCAAGTGTAAGATTAATTAAAACACTGAAATTTGGCGAATTTATCCCATTAATCCGCATTAATTTGGTTATGAAATAATATTTAATTTAAAGATTCGGATGTCAATTTCGGAGTGGATTTGATGAAGACTGCGACAGTAATTACATTTTTATGGGAATGACCCAGTTACATTTTAAGCACACAGTTAGTTCTGTATCTATAATAAGTATAACTATTATGGCTTAATATTCATAAAAACCATTAGGCCCAATTTTCCAAAACTAGATATACAATTACATAAATGAAGCGATTTCCGTTATCCGTCACGGGTTATTTCATAGTTTCTAATGGATGCATTCAAAAGTGCATTATGCTAAATTATAATTTTCATTTAAAAATTAAATTTTATTACTTACTAGTATTTATTTTCCTGTGTGATAGGCGGCAGACGAGCAGATGGATCAACTGATAGTAATCTACCTATTACCGTCGTCCACAAGGGTCTTTCTAATCTAGCATGAAAAAACACAAATTAGCAAAGAATTAATATTTTTTTATACAATTATATTACTTTTAGTTAGGTGCATACAAATAATATTGAAACACAGTTTAATAATCGATAATTTATTTTAAAAAAATGAAAAACTAAAAAAGATCGTACACAGAAATGATCAAAATATCCACAGAAATGATTACATTGACAAAAAAAATGGAAAAAACAGTTTTCACATGAGTTTCTTATACAAACTTAAAAAAACAACGTATTTCTTATCATAATAAAACAATATTATTTTAAAATTATTTAAAGCTTAGACTAAAAAAAAATCAAACAAATGAATACACAGAAATGGTTATCGTTTCTGTGTACTAATTTTTAAAATAATAATTCAGTAGTTTAGGATTATTCATTTCAGTCAGTCTTTTAATTATAATGAGTTATTATTAACATGGCACTTCTAATATTAATTATAAAATATTTTAAATATGTATTTACAAAAATTCTTCATGTGAGTCTTCATTGAAAAAAATGACGATTTTTTTACTTTGAGGAAGGCGGTTTGATGTTTAAGAGTACGAGTGGGTGGGTGGGAGTCCAATAATCGAATATTGATGGAGAATTAGTACAGCACATTGATAATGTTATAAATAAACGCCAGACTTCATTCTACATTCATGTTACAGATCATCTACAAATTCAACAATTTTTTTTCAATGAAGACTGGGATGGAGATTTTTTTTTATATAATACTAGTGCTTTTATTAAAGAATGCAATTACTTTATAAAACTGGACAAGTGCGAACCAGAGTCGCGCATGAAGGGTTCCGTAAAAACGGCAAAAAAATCACGTTTGTTTTACAGGTCTCCCTTCAATATTTATTTTATTTTAATTTAATTATTTATTTATAATTCTTATATAAAACTGAATATATTGTGAACATTTTAAGCATCTTATCTATTTCCGTTGTTAATATGGAATAAAAAACGTCAAAAAAAATCACGTTTGTTGTATAGGAGCTACCATCAAATATTGATTTTTATTTCTTCTATTTGTTGTTATAGTGGCAACAGTATTACTTATATAATCCCTGAAAATTTCAAATGTCTAGCTATTACGGTTCATGAGATATAGCCTGGTGATAGGAAGACGGGCGGACGGATGGACGGACAGCGAAGTCTCTTGAATAAAGCCCCTTTTAGTATTTTATTTTTAGGTAGGGCATCTTAAAAACTGTTTACCTCTAAAATCTATACTAACAGCATTACTAGGTACGTAACTGGCACCTAAGTAGCTAACCTAATCATTTCTGTGTATGATCGTCATTTCTGTGTAATACCATACACAGAAATGAGGGTACACGGAAATGACAAAAGCAAGAGTTTGACGTGATAACCGCCAAATTTCGAGGTTAAATTTTGACAACATCCAATCTTTGTTTTTGCTATCAATAGGACTTGCGCACAAAATTGCAAAATAATTTTAATTATCGTACTTACCGAATTATATTCCGACCAGAAATGACGCTCGAACTTTTCACACATCAGAATTCAACACATAAATGTATTTTTTGTGCCTCGGTGAAAAAAATACAACATAACAACAACACAGCTGACATTGGAAAGGTCCATTGATGCTGCATAAGAAAAATAGTAACCCCTCGAGAAAATATTACCACTTTTTTTTACAAAAACTCCCACATACACAGAAATGGTGCGTAAACTCGTTACACACATATACTTACGTTTTATTAAAAAAATATTGCTATTGTTTTTTCTTTGAAACATGGTGCGAATAGCACATATTTCTCTGAAACTTATAATCTAGTAATCGGTTTTAAGAATTGATTATAAATATTTTTTTCAAAAGAAAGATATTTGAATGTGTAGCAGGTTACATACACAGGACATGACGAATCTGTGACATTTTCGCTTTTTGAAAGAAATTGTACTTTTAAATTAAATTTTTATTGTTGCGTAAGTGTAATATAAGGTACAAGCTTTTCAATTAGATTAAACATGGCCAACTTAATAACAATTTTATGTGTTGTTCTAACGCGTTACACTTTTTTACTCATAGATTAGAATGACCCACAAACACCTGCAACACCAGTAGAGTGCGCTGCCAACCTTTAAGCCCCTTTCCCCCCGATTGGGGGTCCGGCACCCTCACTCACTACACTAAATACAGCGCAGGTGCTACTTCATGCCGGTCTTCTGTGAGACCGTGGTATCACTCCGGTCGCGCCGGTCCATTCATGCCGAAGCGTGGCTTAAAGAACATTTTGGAAGTTTAAACGTTCTAAAAAGAGGTTCTTTCAACATCTAGATTGTATAGTGACTTTCGCTACTGACTGTACATCCTCACAAACATTAGCGTCATTATACTTAAACTACCTAGGTCTAGTTATCCTATATTGGAACTAGACAAGCGTAACATAGTGATTAAACTACTAGGTAGGTACTCTTTACCTACTACTATAATATTAAGCTTTGTATATTTCAGTTTTATTGTTATAGTCTGCAGTAACAGTTGTATCATAAGGAAAGTTTATCATCAGCTCGGTATTCTAATTATAACCACACTTTTACATTTAGTCTTTTGGGAGAAATGCTCAATGTGTCTTGCAAAGAAGGTCGGTATGAAGTTATTTGTCTTTTATCTTGTGGCGACATCTACCATCGCCGGAAAAAAGTTCGCCACTACAGTACCAATCAAGATTCAAATACTCATACGATTCTACATCGCGAATGTAAAGTTCGCATGTTTACTTGGAATATATACAACAAACCAAGATGATATAAGTCACCACCATCAACCTGTCTCACTCCACTGCTGGACATAGGCCTCCCTTAATGTTCGCTATTTCACCCTGTCTTCTGTCTTCGATATTACCATAAACTCTAATCCTATTTGTGGCTATTTCGCTCAACAGAGCATACGCTGTCCCTTTTATTTACAAGCTTTTTTGGATAAATGCTTTATTGTTAAATCGAGTATAGGTAAGTGCTCGACATTGTGATGAAATGCGATACTAAGGAGATACATAGAAGGACGCATTTTTTTAGGGTTCCGTAGTCTACTAGGAACCCTTATAATTTCGTCATGACTGTCCGTCTGTCTGTCCTGCCTCGTTCTCCGCCGTTTCTGCACCGATTGCCACGAAAATTGGTGACGGAGATGTATACTGATAATTCAAGAATTGGTTTTTAAAATTATCGAAAAAAATATATTTTTCAAGCAATTGCCGCCGCTCATGGACACTTGCAACACCAGTAGAGTTACAAGTGCGCTTCCACCTTTTATCCTAATCCCCGGGTGGGCCTCCGATACCCTCACTCACTCAGCGAAACACAGCACAGGGGCTGCTTCACGCCGGTTTTCTGTGTGGCAGTGGTATCACTCCGGTCGAGCCGGCTCATTCATGCCGAAGCGTGGCTCTCCCAATGTTAAACCTAAAGTAAGTAAATAATGGCAGCGCTAAGTCGCCTCGTCACGACCTGGACATTAATTGGCTCTATTAACATTCCCTCCGATAATTAAAGCCAGGCGTTCTTCAGAGTTTTCATTTGAACTGTTATTATTCAAGCGCTCGATAAAAGATAAATATCCTACATAATACGTGAATATTTGGGATGGGGATCGAATTCAACTCGGACTTAAGTACTATAATGCGTCTAGGTAGTCATACTGATGGCGCTACTACCGATCAGTATGGGTAGAGTAGGTACGGTACCCCAAGGTATGTACAACATCCGGGGAGGCTTGTGGTGCCCGTATGGGTAATAGGTTCGCCCTATATAGCCCACGACGCATCCCCATTTAAGGGCGATGAGGGAAAACCGCTGGGGTTTAGTCGGTATGCCTCTGGCCGGTTTCTCGTTAGGAGAAGCCCCCGCCAGAGGAGAGCCCGACATAACCCGCCTGCTCCCCAGTAGGCGGGTATGCATAAGGCGCCGCCATTAGGCGGCGACGTCGGCCCATTGCACCCCGTTCGGCGGCATTCCCCAGCGAAACCAAAAAAAATAAGGTATGTACAACATGGAGCATCCGTTAGTTCCCCAAAAAATTGTTTCTAATGCATTATACCTACTTTTACTTTACATTGACAAACTACCCTCACCCCAGAAGAGGAAGAAAAAATATGAAACAAACAGTTTTACTTTACGAAAGGTTTTGAAAATAGCGCCCCAGACGTTACATTTCACTGTGGTCTGGAAACTGTCGAAGTTTGGACAAAATTCCAATCGTTTCTCGTCTTTCTATTATAATTACTATCCTTATTTGGTTTCATTAAAATGAAACACCTGTTTCAAAGAGGTTCGGCGTCAAAATGATCTTAGCATACAAATATCCAAGCACTTGACAAAAATCACTCTTAGGTTTGCTTTTGGTACCACAGAATATCAGCGCCATAGCTGTCAAGCAATGGCATCGTGCTGAGTGGTAACCATAAAATAGATTTAAATACTACTAGTTTTAAGTCCTTTTTGTACATGATTATTTGCTCCAAATAAATATTTTCTATTCTATTCTATTCTTTCATTTTTTTTATGTAGATAAGTAATTGGTGACGGATTGGATCAGCATTTGTTGTCATTAATTCTTCGTTTTTATGCCAGCCAACAAATCTTACACTACAAAAAAGCATATTGGACAAATTTTAAAACGCCTCGTTGGTCTATGGTTTAACTACCGAGCCGTGATCTCGGGGTCCTCGGTTCAAAACCCGGGTCGAGCGAAAAAGTATGTTTTTTTATGTGATAGTTAGCAGAAACAGGCGGATCACCTGATGGTAAGCAATTGCGCAAACTAAAGTTTTCCCTTGTACTATGGAAAACAGAAACAACGAAGGAACCACAAACTGTTAGTGTATTTTGAGCAATAAATTGATTTTTATTTATTTAAACACCCAGACCCTACACAGATATCTGTTTCATAAACAAACATTAATTGTGTTGGTCCGGGAATCGAACCCGCGACCCTTGCGTCTCAACCAGTGCTCAAACCATTGCGCTGAACGGGTCGTCGAAATGAGCATTATGGTTAAATTACGTCTCCGAGTGCTCTTTTATTTCAGCGGAAAAAAATTATTTTCCGACGAAAAAATATTAAAAACGCCGTTAAAAAGCGCCTAAAACCGAGTTCAATCCAAATTGCCCACCCTGTACAATTTGGCGGAGGTCGTGCGGCAATAGCTCGCCAATCTATTTCTATTGTTGCGGCCGATATCTCCGCAACTGTCCGCGGCGTGATATATCGTGTTTGGACGTTGTGGATAGATCCGTTGTTGATATTTTTAGATTTCTTTACATCAAAAGAAAAATGGAACCTTTAAATAGGATTAAGTTCTTTGAATGGTTTTGTCCGTCCGTTTTTACCTTTTTCTAAGGAACGCAAGGATGTAGGTAATTGGTTGATATTTTTCGATTTTAGGTCATTAATCCGCTATCCACTAGCTAGTCTAGTATAAGGCCGTGATCTCGGTTCATAAGTTACCTTAAAAGCATTAAGTGCTGTAATATTTTGTGCAATAAAGAGTATCTATCTATCTATAGGTTCGATTCCCGGCCCGACCAAAAAACGTTGTCTACGTTTGTTTTACAACTATGTATGTTTAACATTTATCAAACATATCTCCAGTAGGTATCTAACACCATTTTTTTTTGTCGATCGGTCCGTTCTGTCAACATACGTGTGTGGTTTTGTACAGAGTCACCGGGCTTGTAAGGATCGGAAGGATTCACACCTTAACTGCCTAACTGCATTAGGCCAAGCGTGGTGAATAAGCCTGTGATAGAGGACTGTGTGGGTACATTGTTATTTGCTTGTTGTTAAGCAGAAATGTCGGGCAATTACCTATTTAACTCCCCAAAAATACTTTTAAAAATACGAATGCCACTTTTTCGTACCTAGTGCTAACTGCTACGTGCTACTCTATAGATCGCTTGACCCTACACAAAAGCAGTGTAGGTATCGGCCGCCCGGGGCGGAAAAATATTTTGCCGTCCTCTTTTCGCGATGCCCTAAGATGAAACGATGACTAGAGATTTTTCCGCCTTTTATAAATAATACTAACGAGCCACACCCCGGAGCGGACCCCTCCCGCGCCCACTACACTACGCCACTGCTCAAATGTAAATTCCAAGTTCATTATAATGCGTCAAGAAAGTGTTGAAAATGTTTTTTTACTGAAATTATAAAGGGAGGCATTCGTACAAGAACAAGCCCAAAATTTTGTTGGACCCGTCGCTGTCAGTTTGACGTTGACATCCGCGACCTTCAGCTTTTATCGCGTAATTTTTTGACATTCACGTGCACCGAATATTTTGTATTGCATCATTTTTGCCGAAAATTAAAATAACAATGGGCAACGCAAGTGCTAAAGCCGCTGAGGTGAAAATTTCCCGAATTGCCGGCGCCAGCAAACGCCGAAAAACCAAAACTCAAACCGTGTTGTGCATGCCCGGAGACAAAAAGGGCGAGAGATGCATGGTAAGGTTACATTTTTTATTTGTAATTTATTACGTAATAGTTGCCAAAAATTCCCTATTGGAATAGGTCACTGATGTTATTATTTCTAACCTGAGTGCTAGATTTTTTATCCACGTAATAAATTATCTCAAGAATGTGGTAAACATTGAAGCTAAAGTAAGACATTTCCTAAGGTCGTTTCTTTCTAGAATGTTAAGCTTTAGGTTACCTACTAAAATCTTGCAAATTTTCCCCATTAAACCAAGTGTGTTGAACACAAACTTTATTGAAGAAATTTTACTAATGAAATTTTGTTAATATTTGCTATTTTATCACTTGTAATCAACTGCAAAGAGTTTTAACTCATTTAACAAATATTTTTAATAGTCTTTAAACAGAATTAAAAATCAACTATTCTCAAAATTTTCACGATGATTGCACAACATTTTCTGTTACAGCATCATTGAAAACGGTGAAGAAAACTGCGGGCCCCTGATTGAAGAACACAAGGCTTGCATGAGGAAGATGGGTTTCAACATCTAAAGGTTAACGATACTGAAGAGCCTGTAACGGAGTATGATTGTGTATAAAGTCTAGTCATATCATTGTGGCATATGTGCTTCAAAGAGTCTTTGTTTTCATTCATCATCATAATGCCCCATGGACTGACAGACTCGACTATCAATAGAAACTGAAAAGATTCCAACATTATTCAAAACCGCCTTATTACAGACCTGTTCTTACAGGTCTATAAATTTGCCCAAATCTCACAATGGGTCGCTCAACTACAATTCAGTGGCTTTAGTTGAACAACCAATCATGAGGTGCAATTGGTTGACCGCATTACTAAATCTGACGAGTATCTCGGTCACTAAACCATTTAAAGATACATTAGTGCAGTCCATTGTATGTGATGGGTCGGCTGGTAATAGAAGCCAAACAGATGTATGGCCCAGTCTTCAATGGAAAATTTGATTCCACTTCTGTTAACGATTGGACATCCTTTCTCTTTCCATTTGTCCTCTTGAAAATGTTATGTATTTTCAATCAATCAGTCATTTGCATGAGTATGAGTAATACATTGATCTTCAAAGTTAAACATTGTACCTTCACATTCAGCCGTTATTGGCATGCAAAAATTGCAAAATCAATTTTAAGTTTGCTCTCCAGCTCTAGATACAAAACTAAAAAAACACTTCTTGTTGATACCTTTATGGTCAGAATGCCTTTATGATATGAGTTAATTTTCGAAAATATAATTTTCAAAATTGTCTTCATCTAATTAGCTTTTAAACAGAATCTAGCTAGATGACAAATTATTAAAATAATATTTATATATAAGACAAAATATGCATTTGAGGTTCATCTATCCTAGTTCAATTAGTATGGACAGTCACATAAGGTGAGAATCAATTGAAATATTGAAATTAATATGATGTGTTATCTGTCCATTGTAAACAATAACATTTTAGTTATAAATTTCATTTAAATTAAACTTATAAATATCCAAAATTTTTCATTAATAATAAATTGTGATGTTATTTAAGTAACCCTAGATTTTAGCTTATAGTAAGGACGGCTAATGTAGTTATAATAGGTACTTAGTTTGTTTCTTGGTTGAAGCTGTCTTTAATTTAGTAAAATTTGAGTTTTGACAGTATTTCTATAATTTATAACATGGTCACGAAACCTCTTGTAATTTCTGGCACAAATAATTACACATGTAATCAAAGTTTAAGACTTAATTTGCCAAAGTATTGTCAACTTGTCCTTATCATATGACCATGATCTTAAATATTTAGATCTGCGTTGTTCGCTTGTAACTTATTTTAGAGATAATTTAATTGTAAATAAAAAGTTTGTTACATAACAGGATTCTTATTTCGCTTTCAAAACGTAGTATCCTCATATCAACAGTGCTAATTTCGTATTCTTAACTTCTTAAGAGGCTATACGAATGAAACTAGCGCCGCCAACCTATTTACACTGATTGTGGCGAAAATATGATATTTTTGAAGAAAATAAAACATTACAGACTTAGATCTTGAAAAATACAATTTACCAATTTACTAGGTTGGCGGCGCTAGTTTCATTCGTATAGCCTCTTAAAGGTCTTTGTGCATTGGTGGCATTTTTATAACTACAATTGGGTATTTGACTATTTTTTTTATGTGTTTAATCAAAAGACGCCTCAATTTAAGAAACATCGTTGAAAGAATCACTTGATTCTCATTTGAATTACCTGAGATATCACAACTTTAAGAGCACATATTTTGGGCAAGCCCAAAAACGCTCTATACAAATGGCTATTGTATTGTGACGTCACAACGCAAACTCTTGTATGCGCGTCTAGTAAATTTTGTATGGTAGCTATATCAAATGTTTCGTTTAAGTAAATGGTTTTATAATAAAGTTGGTGGAAAATGAACGGGTAGTTCAATGATATAATTATTATTTTTTAATTTTATACTTAAAAAATGGACTTGCCTATGAAACTTTGAATGCTCACAAAACCAGCTAGACGATACATTTTTAACTGAAAATGTTGGCCATTGGTTGTTATTTACCAATATTTTAATAGAGTAGGTATCAATATTTTTTACTAAATCGAGATTAGTCAAATACCCAATTTTGAAAATGGCGCCCTAAGCTTGAGCCTTATCGCCCATCACATAGTAAAATGGCGCCTTTTATTGTTGCTAAAAGCATCTAAGAGATGTATCGATAAAATGCGTTAAGAATGTCGCGTGACAGTATTTAGCTAACGGCACGGCTTATAAGATAAACCGATAAAACGAAACACTTGCGCGATGTTATCGACTCCCGGCTCCATCTATTGGCACACTTTGATACTAATGTCCCGAAACGAAGTGAGGGTAGGTCACTAATTATACCATATAACCGATATGGTTTATGTAGAACAATAGTTCATCTTATAATTCCTTACTCAAATATTTAACCGGACCGGGAAACGAACCTACTTTTCCGACAAGTTCATCGGCCTCGTCTGCAGACTCGTCAATGGCGCACCCCGCACGCTGGTGTATTTTTAAGTTTATCAGCTCAGCAACAAATGGGCCCACTATCTCATACAAATTGTACGCGACAGTACACTCGCGAACAGGAGACTGAGACCCAATCCCAGCTCAGTGGTAAGAACGCACCCTCCATTTCCAAGCATGCGTTCTAGGCCTTTTTCAACCAGGGGATGATAATTATAGGCCAAATAGAAAAATACAGCTAGTAATTTTTGATATAAACAGTTAGGTAGGTACTGCGAGTAGCTTGTTAAATTTTACCTATCTGAACTTTTCGGGGGAGGTTGAACCCCCTAAATCACTCCCTAGCTACGCCTATGTGTCTCACCAGTGAGTTGTCTTTATTATATAAACTAATAGCGAGCAACCTGTTTCTGACACTTTTTATGAACATTTACTCATTAATGTGAGACAGGTCTCTCGCAGCGCAGGCTTGGTCAAGAAATGGGGTTAGGGGAAAACTCGCCCGAAAAGTTCTCGCACGAGAATTTCAAGATTTTTTGGCCGGTTACCTACTGTTCTGACCTAACCTTACCAATATTTTTGTGATAATAGTAACAGTTAACTCTACTAACACTGTGCTCTGTCTTAACAGTTAACTCTACTAAAAAAAAATACTGATGAAGTTAAGATAGAGCAGTGACTAGCAAAAAACTCTTGAAATTCTCGGGCGAGTTTTCCCCTAACCTAAGAAATGGGTTTCTATTCAAATGCCGTCACTGTACGAATTAACAGATAGGCTCTAAACCTTCGGCTATTCCCCAATGTTGTTACTTAACCCGTTATCTGGCAAACAGTGCGCGCTCTCCGTAGATACCGGGCGTGGGTGATGAATGATGCGGTTTATTAAAAAATCGCCAAATTTCTGGGAAGAAGACTCCGCTCCAAGCTCTGTGCAGTCTGTGGATAGTTACGAGTAAGTAATACGTTATTGTTATTATTAGGTACTAGCGGCCGCCCGCGACTTCGTCCGCGTGGAAAAGTAACTTTTTACCCCCCTTTCAACCCCTTACATTACAACCCCTTTTTTGCAATAAAAAGTAGCCTATGTCCTTTCTCAGGGTCTACATTATCTGTATACCAAATTTCATTTAAATCCGTTGAGCAGTTTTGGCGTGAAAGAGTAACAGACAGACAGACAGAGTTACTTTCGCATTTATAATATTACTAGCGGCCGCCCGCGACTTCGTCCGCGTGGAAAAGTAACTTTTTACCCCACTTTTAACCCCTTACAACCCCTTTTTCGCAATAAAAAGTAGCCTATGTCATTTCTCAGGGTCTAGACCATCTGTATACCAAATTTCATTTAAATCCGTTGAGCAGTTTTGGCGTGAAAGAGTAACAGACAGACAGACAGAGTTACTTTCGCATTTATAATATTACTAGCGGCCGCCCGCGACTTCGTCCGCGTGGAAAAGTAACTTTTTACCCCACTTTTAACCCCTTACAACCCCTTTTTCGCAATAAAAAGTAGCCTATGTCATTTCTCAGGGTCTAGACCATCTGTATACCAAATTTCATTTAAATCCGTTCAGTAGTTTTGGCGTGAAAGAGTAACAGACAGACAGACAGAGTTACTTTCGCATTTATAATAATAGTATGGATAATAGTATGGATTCATAGTGGATATGGCACCGTGGAATAGGTACCTAAATCGAATCGTAAATTGATCAATTTCCTAAAAAGTGAAGTAGCGCCTGCGCTGGTATTTCTGTGAGGCCAGACCAGAGGCCCAATTGGGGGAAAGGTTAGAGGTTGGCAGCGCACTTGTGACTCTACTGGTGTCGCAGATCTATGAGCGACGGCGAATGCATACCATCTGGCATTCCATCTGCTCGTCTGCCACCTATCACATAAAAAAAGAATAAATAACAAAGTTCAGTTAACAGATTACCCCTCATCAGGTGGCGCGGGTCACCAGTAGCACTACCATGAGTTTGAAATACTATCCTCGCTATCGAAAACTATCGCTTTGTCTCTTTCATTGTGATGCATTTGAAAGGGACAGAGCAATAGTTTACGTTATGTCAGTTTTCGATGTCAACTCATCACCTAGCATCGTTTGTTATTTTCTGGCATGGCAGCTCGGTGATTAAGGACGCGCCTACCATGGCGGGACGTGGTTCAATTCCGAACATCTTGGAATTGTTTAAATCTAGATGGTGTACTTAGGTATCTGTGAACATTACATCCCTTTTAAACGTCTTCTATCATCATTCTGAACGACATTTTGTTCTAATTTTTGGGAATTCACATAAAGCATGCACTTGTGACTTCGCTGGTGTCGCGGGTGTCTTAATAATTATAATAATAATAATAAAAATGTTTATTAGGCACCGACAATATAAAATAAAATAAAATGACAAAAATCACATCGGGCACCTAATAGGTCTCCGCTCAGCATATGTCGGGGATGCGCTTGTGCACCAACGACGCTGGTCTTCCGCGGATGCCTTAAAAACAACAATATTTGAACAAATAAAAACGTAGCTTAAACAGTATTGAATATTAAATTATAAAAAACAAATTTCTTCTAAATTATGTACCTATCTATGTATAATAAATGATATTTATGGTTACAGTAGGTACCTATATATCCAGTAATTAAAATTAAGTAGGTAGCATCTATATCTTACATATATAAGCAGCTTTATAATAATAGTTTTCCATTATATAAAAGTATATATTCTATGTATTATCATTACTATCATAAGATGGGTGTTTTTATCTATATTACTATTACTTATATATCTTTTTGAGATGATAACAGGAGTCTTTTGTAATTTAACTTAAATGCCTTTACATTATTTAGGTTCCTAAGGGGTGGAGGGATATTGTTCCAACACTTACTGGCCAAATATCGGAAACTACCCCGGAATGAAGCTTCTTCTTCTATTGGAAGCGTCAATAGCTTAACATCAGGTGATCCGTCTGCTTGTCTGCCACCTATCTCATAAAAACTAATACAAGGTCGGTCACGTCACTTGTTCATTTTGTATGGGGAATCGAAAAAATGTTGACGAATTTTCAAAAGATATATTGAAACTAGCGGCCGCCCGCCACTTCGTCCGCGTGGAAAAGTAACTTTTTACCCCCCTTTCAACCCCCTTTTCGCAATAAAAAGTAGCCTATGTTTTTTCTCTGGGTCTAGATTATCTATATACCAAATTTCATTTAATTAAATCCGTTGAGTAGTTTTGGCGTGAAAGAGTAACAGACAGACAGAGTTACTTTCGCATTTATAATATTAGTATGGATGAAATAAAATATTTATTTGCTTGCTAAATGTTACATAACAAATTAGGTGTTTTTTAGTAAACAGGTAGGTACTTACCATACCTACCTACCTACTTACCTACTTAGAACAAAGATGTTATTCAGAACGGTTGGTAGAATTCGTACTTAGTTAAAAGGATGCAAATTAATGTTCACAGATAGGTATAATACTTTAAAAAAATACCATACAGGGTATTAGGTATTGCTTTGCGTATTTTTATAAAATTCGCCCAAAAGTTAGTGAAAAGAACTTGAGAAAATTTGCACGATTCGGGTAGTTTCTAAACCGTGATTCAGTTGGTCTGGTTCCCTTGTTAGCGTTGATGGCAGGGCATCACCACTCACCAGTAGCGGTGTTAGGGTAGGGCGCGCTATCGCTCAGGGCGCGCGAAAAAAAAGGGCTCCACAGGCCCTTTTTTCGTATGTTTGAATCGCAATTACAGGGCGCCGTAGAGATAGGTACTGTGGGAGAGCCACGCTTCGGCATGAATGGGCCGGCTCGACCGGAGTGATACCACTGCCTCACAGAAATCCGGCGTGAAGCAACACTTGTGCTGTGTTTCGCCGAGTGAGTGAGGGTACCGGAGGTCCAACCCGGGGGAAAGGGATAAGGTTGGTAGAGCGCTTGTGACGCCACTGGTGTTACAGGTGTCCATGGGTGGCGGCAATTGCTTACCATCGTCTGTCACCTATCACATAAAAAAAAAATCTCGCCCAGGGCGCCATAAAAATCTTGCCCAGGGCGCTGGTAGAGTTAAAACCGGCCGTAGGCATCACATCCGTTGGTACTGCCAACCACATAAAGAAATCTACCATGAGTCCATGACACACCCCCTGAAAGAAACAACAAATTACTTTGTAAATACATTTTCTATTGAACCTAGTTACTATCAGCAAGTACACAGGGTCACGTGTGATGAAATAGGTGCCGGTATTTCGTCATCCTAGTATTTACTATCTATCCTGGTTATCAAGAAATTAATATTTGTATAATTAATCAAAATATCGTATAAACAGGAACGACAAGAATAGAATCCATCTCAAGTTCATGCAGTTTACGAAAGAGGGCTGACAAGAGGGCCTTGGCATCCCTAAAACCTGACAAATCGATCGAGGGCATCGATCAACATCGATCGCAGTTTTTCAGCTGGTCTGGTAGCGTTCATTTATGGATCCTACCGCCTAGATACCTTCTTTATGTTATCGAACGATACTGTTCGTTTGAAAGAATGTCCTACCTATTAATTGACGTCGACATTTCCATTCTACCATCGATCGATGCCCTTGATCGATTGGTTCGGTAACACTCTAATGTTGAAACCCATTCCGTTGCCATTAACATTTTTTTTTAGTTTAAATCTACCTACTAACTAATGTATATTAGCTTCGATAATATAAAATACTAGAGAGAGGCATACCTACTTATCACTTCTTTTCTGATTATTTTACTAATGTTTGCCAATAGATGTCGCTGGGTGCCAATTACAACGCGCAAATATATTTTTTGTCGTATATAAGTATTCCCTGTAATTAATAACGTCGTTTAATAATCAATAACGTTGTAGGTTTTGAAAGCGGATTTTTAGGGAACTTACGGATTCATGTTTTACGTATAATAACTAATGGGGTTGATATAAGCGGCAAGCGGCGCTATCAATAATTTTCATGACTTTATTGATACATTACTATTAGGTAGGTACACTACGGCACGAAACGATCTCTTCTATATCTTCTATACTATTTATAAAGAGATAACTTCTATAGACAACAACAAGGCTTATAGGTAAACCGAAAACACGAAACGCTTGCGCGACGTAATTGGACACAGCGCCATCTATTGGCTCATTTCTGAATTACGATCCCGAAGCGAAGTGAGGGCGGGCCACTAGTTTTAAATAAAAGTAAACACGTTACAATCCGCGTGATTTTTGCTCTGACAGAAGCAAAGTGTAGGTACTTATCTCAAGATAATTTTTGTCATAATTCATTGATGTCTTTGTACACGCCCAATTATCTGTGAATGTTTAATTAAAATGATAAGTTCAAAATACGCACAGGGTTGTCAGAACTCCGAATGAATACAATTAGGTACCTAATGCTGGTTGAGCAACCCTAAGTGACCCTTTTTTCGGCTCGCCATAAAAAATGGCAGTGGCAGGCCACCATAAAGTGAACCGATGATATGGTGAAGATCACGGGAATTCCTGGATAGCAGGCGGAACAAGACCAATCTGTAGGGAGATCAATGTAGGTTACTGGCTAGATTGGCTAAAATGATGGTATAAAATTAACAAGTGACGTGACTGGCTTCGTATGAAAGGTTGGACTTTTTCATGATTTCCAATAGTCACAGACAGAACCAAATTAAATGATCAACAGGGTTGTTAAAATACTTTTTAAGAGATAGTTGGCAGACGCGCAGACGGAGCGCCTAATGGCAAGCGGTTGCCATAGACCCCTGCAACACCAGTAGAGTCACATGCGCTGCCAACCTTGAACGTTACCTTAACCTTTAACCAACGCAATTAAAGGGATATATCGCTCTTCACGTCTTGCCAACCCTACGATCGCACATAAATTTACGTTATCGTCTCTTGCGCAGGATCAGGGAGGGAGATCGACCTGGGCACCTTGAAAATTGGCTTATTTATGGACTTGGGTTATCGACAGGAATGGAAATGTGGGAATTTTCTCTTATCACGACGCGGAAGGCGTAGTGCTGGGTTAATGTCCCCATTCCAGTTTAAAATCCAAACATGCTCTAGGTTTTCAAATCTAAGTGCCTATCACTGATGTGCTGAGTTCGGTTCGGGCGAACGCATCTGGGGTTATTCCGTTTTCATCCCATGACGACTCATCCCACGTATTATTTTTTCCTCATCATTCATCATCATCATTTCAGCCAATAGACGTCCACTGCTGGACATAGGCCTCCCCCAAAGTTCTCCACACAGATCGGTCCTGTGCCACCCGCATCCAATGGACTCCCGCGACCTTTACCAGATCGTCGGTCCACCACTGGTGATCGGGAGGCCTGCCACGACTGCGGCCTCCTGCGCGTGGCCTCCACTCAAGGACCTTTCCACCCCAACCGCCGTCTGTTCTCCTCGCAATGTGCCCTGCCCATTGCCACTTCAGCCACGCAATTCTTTGGACTATGTCCGTATTTTTTCCTCACTCATCCTAAAATTGTATTCCTAGCTCATCCTATTATATCTTTTTCTTGACACCACACAAATGCAGTCTTTTCTCATCCCCAGGTGAATAATATTCCAAAGTATGGATAGCAAAATCAAAAGGTTTTTTTTTCAGAAAGTGAACTATTAATAGGTTTTGGATATATATACTATTATTATAAATAAAAAGGAATCTGGATGTTAAGACAAGAAAATTACATAATATTCAATAAAGTATACTTAAAAATCTAAACGCCAAACTTGCAATTAAACAGGTGTACCTAATAGAAAATAATAAGAGCGGTTTCATTTGCATCTAAGTAATAGTGAGTCACCGAGTTGTATTTTTAACTACCTGTTCAAGTCAAAGAGGTAAAAATCCTTTGCAGTTCTACTTCATAGAACGACCTTTAACAGAATAGTTTATAGTCTATTTCAATTATGATGTCCCTTTGGAAAGATGTCAAAAGTTCAGTACTAAGGAAGTACTCTTAGAAATCGATATTCAGCGGCATCGATTATCGATTTATAACCAATTTTAATCAAAGTAACTTTCAACAACTAAGGTTTTTTAGAGATTGTCGAAAGAACACTTTTAGACTTTATTTGGCATTACAAACAAAACAATAAACGACACTCAACAACAAAACAACAAACTAACTTAAGAAAAACACGTACGTCTTATTGTATAGTCCGCGGCATCTAACAATAGCGATGACCGTTAGTTTGCGCACTTGTAGAACAGATGAATTTCTACTAAAATAGTACACCTATTTTATGCAAATAAATACTTTGACTTTGACTAAAATTGGTTTCTGCGCACTCAAGGTCATCGCTATTGTTTCATGCTGCAGACTTAGTCGTAGGCTTTTCTGCACTCTCCTCGTAGTGATTGAAGTGACACTTAAAATGGCAGATGATGATTAATGAACACGATTTTTTTAAATCGGCAAATATAGAATTTTGTATCTCTGGAACATGCCGAATACTTGAGGTGCGTCACTATGTTCAAAAGTCAATCACAAACCATAGTACGTAACCGCAATCGCGCAAAAATAACTATTGTTTTATTTTGAAGTTTACATTATTTTGAGAATTATATTCAAAAACAATATGTTAATTTTGCTTGTGAATCAATTGTAGGATGTTTTTGGATTATTGTATAATTTTCAAATGACGATTTACTACCAAGTACAAAAAGATATAATATTTGATTTGATCTATAGATCTCGCGCGTTACGTACACGTAACATGCAGAGTTACGTTCTTCGAAATGTCCAGAGGGACATCATAATTGAAACAGACTATAGGTACTAAGCTTATCTAAATTTTAATTTTTTATTCCGACCGTACACAATAATCCTATTTTTGAAAGTGTTTTGTGATAGGATGAGCTAGGAATTATTTTGGGATGAATAAGGAACTTAAAATTGAATTTATTGCTTTGGGATGAGTAAGGAAAGCAATTAGGATGAGTGAGGAAAAAGATTAAGTAGGATGAGACTTTATAGGATGAAAACGGAATAACCCCGCATCTGACTGAAACCGGTTACATCAAACACTTGCGAAAATAAAGTACAACAAACAAATCAAGAAAAAAGCCAATAATTAGCTTAAGTACCTACCTACAATCATGGAAGAAGTTGCGATTCGGTCCTGTCCCATCGAAATAACAGGCTAAGAAAATAGAGAGTGTACCTGTGTATCCGCAACTGTAATTTAACCTGTGTTCGTCGCTGTACCGCCGCTTTGGTCCTAGTGGTTTAAGTACCGGACCATAATCTTGGGGTCCCGGGGTCGATTCTTGGGTCGAGCAAAAGTACCTACCTACTTACGTTTTGAATTATTCGAACTTACCTCGGGTTAGTTATCTCCTATCCACAATTCCGCATTAGGCAAAGGTAGTGATTAAGCCTAATCCCATCATAGTATCCATGACCTGTTTTCTATGATGGAGGCCTTTGTCCTGCAGAGAGACAGTACTTATATACGCTGATATTTTTACGGTACCCATCGATACCTACCAATACCCAAGTTTTAAATAAACATAGAATCCTGCGAAAAACTGTTATCAATCGATTAATGACGCGGGTAATAAGTTAAAGTTAATGCGTAAGTATCTATAAAACAGTCTGTTATCGTCTTATAGCCCGCGATGGATATGAAGAGCTCACTTCTGTTTATTGAATCAGATGGATCGGTTTCACTACACGCAACTTTAAGTGTTTTTTTTATTTTAGGATATTGTTCGGGAGCACGTGTTCTGAGTTATCCGAGTGCGAGTTTGAGGAGAAGAAGAAGAGGTCCAAGAAACGAAGGTTAGTATTTTTTTTAATTTGTTATTATTAATTTTATCTATACCGCTTGATGTAAACAAATTGTCGGCCCCTGTAATAGGATAACTAACATACTTTTGTAACCACATGATGCAATCTACATCTACACTATTTATAAAGAGATAACTTCTATAGACAACGACAAGGCTTGTAGGCGAACCGAAAACACGAAACGCTTGCGCGATGTAATTTAGCACAGCGCCATCTAATGGTTCATTTCTGAATTACGGTCCCGAAGCGAAGTCAGGGTGGGCCTTTATAAAGAATATAACTATGACTACTTTCTTCTTCTTCTTTGGGTGCCTCTTCAATTCTGAAGGTTGGCCGCCAGTTCTTTGAACTTCTCTCTTTTTCGAGATGACTGCTTTACCAAATCCTTCATTGCCATCATATTTTTTTATGTGATAGCTGGCAGACGAGCAAACGGATCACCTGTTGGTAAGCGATTGCCGCCGCCCAAAGACAGGCGTCTTCAGAGTCACACTAGTAGAGTCACAAGTGCGCTGCCAACCAATAACCCCCTTTCTAATTGGGCCTCCGGTACCTACTCTCACCTACTCGACGAATCACAGCGCAGGCGCTGCTTCACCCCGGTCCTCTCCGAGGCCGTGGTATCACTCTGGTCGAGCCGGCAAATTCATGTCCGTTGGTTACCTATCTACGCCACTGGAGGTGGATATCAATGGAGTAACTCGGGCCTTTGCCCAGCAGTGGGACAATGTGAGCTAGTTAAACTTTTTTTTATATAAATTCCAGCTTGAACGCACGCGCATCGTCTAGCAGCAGCCAGAGCTATCGCAGCGCCATGGATCGCATGGAGGCTGCGCCGCTTCTGGGAAACTCCGCTGTTCCTGTGTATAAGAGTCTACCTGACAACACATTGGTGAGTTACAATGCATTAAGAATACATCACGTATATGGATAGTCACAGTATAAATTTCAAAAATGCCAAACATCGCTCTTTTTCGAATGGGGCCTTCATTGGCGGCGACATATTTAACGCTTTCACGCTCTATCTAAGATTTCTATCATCGAAGTACCTAAATACCTACTTATTGTTGATTGTACTTATAGTTGAAGTAAGTAGGTAATTGTTTCTTTTTTTTAATGTTTGAATTTGCTAACAAGCATATGTGAATTAATGATAATGATAATTTTATTTCACAAAAAACAGAGTACATGAGATGGCATTTACATATTACATCTACAAGCATGTGCTTGTTACATCTATTAATAAATGTTTTCTATTTCTAAACATCAGTTATTTGCACTAACGCATCCATGACCGCATACTTAGGTACTTGCTCGTAAACTAGGCATTCGTAAGATTGACCGTCGCAGTTATCTTAATAATTTTAAGATAATTTTGCGGAGACAATGACCCGCAAAAGTGGAGCAAATATTTCAACACACGCGTTTGAACTAAACGCACTAAGATACCGTAAAGTGGCCATTTTATCAATTGCTGTGAGGATTTTCCCAACTTTACTAATAACTAGTTAGTAGCCTGCCCTCACTTCGTTTAGTTAGTTCGTTGCGTAGCACAGCGAGTAGTTCGGTGCGTAGCACAGCGTGTAAAGGTTCGGCCCGTAACAAGGCGCGTAGTTCACTGCGTAGCATAACGGTAGTTAGTTCGGCGCGTAGCACGGCGCGTAGTTCGCTGCGTAGAACAGCTTGTTGTAGTTCCGCGCCTAGCTATTGAGCCTTTTTTTTTCCCAGGGGAAACCATCATGGCCTTCACCTTGCCACATGTGGGGAACAAGGTGGTGTGTGGGACTCTAACCCTAACCAAAACCCCTGGGGTGTCCATCTCAGCGCAATCGCGGTCGGATACCCCACAGCCGGGACTGGACCGTACCGTAGCTATTGAGCCTAGCGCATGGCTACGATCCAGTATAGGAAACTATCTAAAATGTACAAACTTCCTTGCGATGTTTTCCCTCTCCGCTGTAATAATAAAGTAGCAATAGAAACACTTAAAAATGATAAGTAATTTACTTATGTGATGTTTTCTCAATTTATTTATTTATAAGTAGACATGAAACATCCAGGTGAACTACTCGGCTTCGAATCTACAACCTCCAATTGGAAAGACGCCTTCTTACAAACGGAACTCATTTTTTCCATTGTACATCTCGGATTGTTATACACAGTTACCCTACGAAATAGTATTACAAATTAGTGGAATCAACACGTTATCAAGACTTGCGTCGTTGAACAAGGTCTGTTTTGACGACGCCCGGTGACAGGGCCTTGACAACTCCTATCTGGACGCAAGTGATACTGCTTCGTCACAGCCATAATTTTTTTTTTTTATGTGTGTATTTGAGTCACCATCCGAGGAAGAAATTAAACGAGGAAACTAACAACCACACTCAGAGACGTCATTGAGCCTTAATGTTCATTAACTGATCTCTGGACAGTCCCCGTCCGAATTTTAATAGTATCTAATCAATATTTTTTTCCTAAGTGTCAATTAAAGTTACCTGATTGGCGTCTCGGATTGCGACAGAGCTTTAGTAACGTACGCTCGATATGACGTACTGTTAAGTATTCTGTGATATTACTTAGTAAGGATAGTGGTCTGCCCACACTTTATTTCGGTACAGTACCAATTTATACAAATAGATGGCGCTGGACGGCCTTTGCATCGCCCATGTAATTCGTCTTTTCGGATTGCCTAAAAGATTGGCCACTAGTATGTTTATATCATTACACCTTCATAATATGAGTTTGATTGCAGGGGGCAACAGAACTGACAGCTGGCAAAATACTTCCGCCATACAAACTGTATGAGAAGTCAGCTAAACCCGACAGAAAGAAGCAAAGTTCGTTAATTACTATGTGAGTAAACTTGCCTAATATTACCTAACACTTTGGTCAATTCAGTTAACTACTCCTTAAGAGGAAATAATAAGGTTTTATCTAAAGAATCAAATATAAATAAATACATAAATAAAGGTGCCAGACAATCACCAATCAACCTAGTCTCAAATTAGAGCAACCCCTCTACTATGAGTACCAGATGACGATAATTAACTGGGGGCGTGAACCCAGAACACCCAAACCCAAGACAACTTAAAAATCTAGTCTCCTAAATTGACTTGACCGGGAATCGAACCCGGGACCTTTCGCGCTTTGGGCGAAATCTTAGCCACTGCGACATCGAGGCCGTCAATTTATTATCAAAAATATTCCATCCATGGAAACATTTTCGCTAATCCTCACTCTAGGCTAGGCCTGTCCTGTGAGGAACAGTAGGTAAATGAAGTCCTAAATGAACATCAATGTCAAGTAAGTATTTTTGACTTTTCATCATTGACTGGCCAGATGGCGCATTTGGTAGACTTGTGTTTGTTCAGTGTCTGGGTGTTATACCTAATTTAAGTGTTATATTTGTGATCCTCTGATGTCTGATCTGTAACACAAGTGCTTGAGCTACTTAGTGCGGGCCGAGTCAGGTCAATGTAGGTATGAGATGTTGTGTGAATTTATTTACTTAAGTATTTTACTTAATTTATTTTGCTCTCGAACATGCGAAATGAAGATTGGCGTAAATGACAGTTGTGTTTTATCAAATGCTCATTGGTAGATTTGAACGTTAAGATGCTTTTGATGCTAAGTAACTCCATTAAACGAACTCCATTAAAGTAACGAAGTCCAGGTCGTCCGGTGGCGCGATGGGTCGACGACATCGCTAAAATCGGAGGAGCTACATGGATCCGAGCAGCTCAGGACCGGGCACATTGGCGAAAGGGAAGGAAGGGCTATACTCAGCAGTGGGTACTACCGGGCTGATGATGATGAACTCCATTAAATATATTTCCAGTTTCTCAGTATGGAACACGATAATGGGATCATCCCTCCTGACGATGGCGTGGGGGGTGGAGCGCGCTGGCCTGCCCGCCGCGCTGGTGCTGGTCGCGCTGATGGCCGCGCTGTGTTTGTACACCGCCTACGTTCTTTTAAGAGTCAACTATCATCATGGTACATGGTCTTCTTTTTTTTATGTGATAGGTAGCAGGCGAGCAGGCGGATCACCTGATGGTAAGCAATTGCCGCCGCCCATGGACACTTGCAACACCAGTGGAGTTACAAGTGCGCTGCCAACCTTTTATCCCCTTCCCCCCCAAGTGGGCCTCCGGTACCCTCACTCACTCGGCGAAACACAGCACAGGGGCTGCTTCACGCCGGTTTTCTGTGAGGCAGTGGTATCACTCCAGTCGAGCCGGCCCATTCATGCTGAAACGTGGCTCTCCCACAGTTAAACGTCTTCATTATTAAGTAGCTTTTACGTAAGTTCTTCATATAAACGGGACTAAACGCGAGGAGATTTAATAAGTGCATTATAGCACTTACAGACTGCTTGACGTTTCGACTGCGTTACAACAGCCGATGGTCTATGAGCCCCAAATTCGAATCCTAAATTTGGCGCCCTCCTAAAACTTGCCGCCTTAGGCTCTAGCTTACTTAGGCTTTATGGTACATTTAATCCACCACTGCCAAAACTGGTTGTGTGCATCTAGGGATTTTCTGACTTGGGATTGGGAGATAGTGGAAGGGGGATTCTAGCGGCTCAATCCCCCTAGCTACGCCCGTGATTGTGGCAACTAAGGATTTTCCTACTTGGGGCATCGTCGAAGGGGAGTCCGAGCGGCTCGTCGCCCTACTACGCCCATAGTTGTGGGTACAGCGTCCCTCGCCAATCCTTCTCCCTCTCTTCTGCTGATCCTAATAGTTGATACCTAGAAGAAAGTGTGACGTCTCAAGTCAATTTAAGGTTAGGAGCATGCCCACAGTGCCCACAACGGTGGATCCGCGCTTGCTCTATTTGCACGCTAAACGGGTCAATAAGTATGTTAGTTAGTAGGTATAGCTGGAGGCACGACAGTATAGCGATGACCGTTATTTTGCGCACTTGTAAAAAAGAAGACTTTCTATTAAAATTGGTTTCTGCGCACTCAAGGTCATAGCTACACTTTCTTGCCTCGGACTATAGTCGTTACTATTTTACCATTCTTCGCAGGTAGTGACTCGTGCGAAGTCCCCGCGCTGTGCCGCACGCTGCTGGGCCGCTGGGCCGAGGCGGTGGCGCACGCCTTCAGCCTGCTGGTGCTGCTGGGCGCCAACGTGGTCTACTGGATACTCATCACCAACTTCTTTTACTTCACTGTCAACTATTTTATGGGTAAGTTATGCTGACGGGGAGACGGGCCACCTGGATGAGTAGTGAGCGACTGTCGCCTTGGACACCAGCTGTCACAGTTACCTTAGACAGATGGTTAGGCAAAATAATAGCACAGCAACACATAAGTTTAGGCATGTCTTTAGATGCGGCTGGCCGGGTGGCACATTTGGTAGTGACCCTGCCTAATACGCCAAAAGGTCGAGGATCTCATAAGATGTGTGAATTTATTATTTAGATAGAATCTCCATTTTAAGGGAAGGACCAAACCGACGTCGATCGATCATTTATAGCTACCAAGCTTATCGATCAACGCCAAACGAAATATCAATCGATTAGTTAGTTGAACGACTTCGATCCAAGTTGATTGACACCCTCGAACGACGATTGATAAATTTTTAAGCTGATATAACTCGAGAAACCTCACAGAAAAATGCGTGAAACAGTGCTTCGTGAGTGAGGGTACCGGAGGCCCGATCCAGGGGGTTAAAAGGTAAGAAGCGCACTTGTGACACCACTGGTGTTGCCACTTACCATTAGGTGATCCGTCGGCTCGTCTGCCACCTATATCATAAAAAATCCTACAATACAAATTTACTTCAATTTCAGATCTAAACTCCTCCAACCAGACGGAGTACAACTCGACGCTCCTCTGCCCCAAGATGGACGGCATCAACGGCTCCCTCCTGATCCCGGTGGGGGCCCCCGTCACCCCCTACTGGGGGCTCCACTCCACCGTGCCAGTGTACGTGGCCCTCATCGTGTTCCCGTTGCTCAACTTTAGGAACGTTTCGTTCTTCACCAAGTTTAATTCTCTGGGTGAGTTAAGTATCCAACCGAACGAAAGTGAAACCAAACGACTGAATGACCGACCGACCCCAACCGAACGACCGATCAATCGACCGAACAACTGACTGACCAACCGACCGACCGACCTAGCTACCGAGTGACCGATATTAGACCCATAATACCTAAGTAATTAGCCCAAATCACTAAGTACGACTTAACCGATCGAATCAACGACTATTTGCCTGACAGACTACACAGATAAAACTATTGATGGATGGCGCTGACGAGGCATTTGATAGTGAGTAGTGACTCTGCCTCATACGCCAATGGTCGTGGGTTCGATCCCCACCCTGGACAAACACTCGTGACAAACACTTGTGTATGTTTACATACGCTGCTTCAAGCCAGTTTTGTGTGACGCCATGTCACTGCGGTCTAGCCGGACCATTCATGCCAAAGCGCAGCTCTTCAAGTATACGACCATTCACGCCGGTCTTCTGTGAGGCCGTGGTAGCACTCCAGTCGAGCCGGCCCATTCCTGCCGAAGCTTAACTACTTAATTCGTATTATTTCAGGCACCCTCTCGGTAGTATACCTGCTCATGTTCGTAGTGGTGAAAGGATACACCTGGGGTATCCACATCTCCCAGCTACCAGGGGGAGACTTACGCGTCCAAGAACGTGGCCGTACTCAGCGGGATGCTGGCTCTATCCTTCTACATCCATAACATTATCATCACAATTATGGGCAATAATGCGAAGCAGGAGAATAATGTAAGTTTTTTTTATGTTATAGGTGGCAGACGAGCAGACGGATCACCTGATGGTAAGCGATTACCGCCGCCCATAGACACCGCAACACCAGTAGAGTCAAGTGAGCTGCAAATCCTTTAAACCCATTTCCCCCCATTGGGCCTCCGGTACCCTCACTCGACGAAACAGCGCTTGCGCTGCTTCACGCCGGTCTTCAGTCACACCGTGGTATCACTCCGATCGAGCGGGCCTATTCATGCCGAAGCGTAGCTCTCCCACAATCTATCTATCTACCAAAATGGACCTTTGACCTGATATTCCGGTATTTGTCTCTTCCAGGGTAGAGATCTGACGATAGCGTTTTTGCTAGTAACGCTGACATACACATTAGTCGGGGCCGGATTCTACGTCTGCTTTCCTCTCGCCAAGTCATGTATTGAAGACGTAAGTACCTACCTACTATTAGGGTGTAACTGTAAACATTTACATCCCTTTAACCACGTTTTTTAACAACCATTCTGAACATTTTTATAGCTTATTAGTCGGATGTTTTATAAGTTGTCTGTAAACTGCGAAATATAGTTAATAAGTTGGTGGCGTATGTACTAAGTGTACATTTTTGCATTTGTTTTACAGTAGGTAGGTAAGTAGATACTTTTTTACGAAATATTTACCCATACATTTTTTACAGAATATTTTGAACAACTTCGAAATGCATGACGTCATGACGGCAGTAGCAAGAATACTTCTGTTGTTTCAAGTAAGTCATCATTATATACAATAATATCGATAGTATTGCTTTAATGCAATCGATACAATCGACAATATCGATCATGAAGAGCAGACGTACTCTGTTAGGCCGTGGACACATGTCTGCGGCACAGCACCGGCCGCCGTGCGACGGCACGACGCGCCAACGGTAGAAGGTGCGCCCGCGCCGCGCCGCGCCACGACGCACTTTTACAAAAATTCAAACTAACATTTACCTATTTTGTTCGCAGGTGGTGACCGTATACCCCCTCGTAGCCTTCATGCTGCGCTCGGAAGCGATCCTGCTGCTGAAGAAGCCAGAGACGCGCATGCTCGCGCTCGGCATCAACTGCGCTATAGTCACCATGTGTATCCTGGTGGCTTGCTTCTGTCCTAACATCGGGACTATTATAAGGTACAGTGGCCAGCACATCAAGTTACTACAATCTGTCAAATTTCCTCAGTTGATATTGAACCAAACACGTTTGACATAAAAGTGAGGTTCGATTGAAGAAATTTGACAGATTGTAGTAACTTGATGTGCTGGCCACCGTACCTACGACATTCGTTCATTCAGATACACAAGTCCAAAAACAAGTAGGTGAGACGTATACTTAATATATATTCATTTATTATGCTCGCAATAGTTTCAAGAATAAATTTTAGGACGTAGTCTTGTAAATTACAAAATTAATGTTGTTCATAACGTCGTAAGGCCCATAAGCCTTTTAAAAGGCATAAAACAATTGATTTTCCATTGTGTCTGCTGTCTGAGCGTTACGACGATAAGGGTGGGTAGAACAAGTGCTTAAAGAGATGTAAAATGTCCACACACACCTCTGTATAAATAAAAATTCTGTACTAAGTAGCTTAAGCTGTGTGATATCAAACAACAGTGCAGAGATGACACCTCCAGTTAATTATCGTCTTCTGTTACTCATAGTGACTACAGGGGTTGTAGGTTAGCCTAGTTTGAGACCAAGTTGATTGGCGTGATTGTCTGGCACTTTTATTTATTTTATTTATTCAGGTACACAGGAGCTGTGAGTGGTCTAGTCCACGTGTTCGCCCTCCCTTCCCTGCTCCACGTGAGGTCGCTCCAGCTGCGCGGCAGACTTACCTGGTGGAAGGCTGCCTTCTACATCCTCATCACGCTCTTTGGAGCCATCAACTTACTCATGCAGTTCTTTATTAAGGAGTGACGAAGAACTAAAAATGTAAAGTGGACTCCTGTTTCCAGTGGCGGGGCAAGTCATTTTGATGTGGGCAAGATGATTTCGCAAGGCCCTTTTTCGTGTGCGATTTTTTTTGATGAGCCGCTGGGGAATCCCCAAGCCTTGCTTAACATGCGCACCGCGACAAAATTTTGTCGACTCTTGTTCGCGAGAGCGCATCCTTCTATCCCGCTCATCGCTCAGTCTGGTGAGCGAGACGCAACTTGCGCCGACAAAATACGAGTGTCGACAAATTATCTCGTGGTGCGCATGTTAGCTGATGAACTTAAAATTTTGTTGAGGCGCGAGTCCCTTGTACCGCGAAACCGTGGGCGATGGCCCGCCTCTGCCTGTTCCGCACTTATACTCTAGTTTTTAATCATGTGGAGTAAACTGACAGATGCAAATGTCATGTTTCTATACATTTGAACATTTTGCATCTGTCAAATTGAGTGATAATGTATGGGGATGACACATTGACATCTGTCAGTCTACTCCACATGATTATAAACCACAGTAGGTATAGACTCCTACTCGGTCCATTGTCCAGACAGCCACACATCAATGTATACAAATCTATCAAATTTCTTTGATATATTCTCAACTTTATGTCAAACACGTTTGGTTCAATATCATCTGAGGAACTTTGACAGATTGTGGTAACCTGATGTGTGGCTGTCTGTACGTGTATGACGAAAACTATACGTTCGTCAAGGAAGAGACTATATTACGCTGCGCGATTATGTGTATGGTTGTTTGTTCTATTAATTCCAACAAACTTTATTGTGACCTTTCCTACTTAACAAAATTGAATTATGTAACTGCACATTGTTTATCTACACTTGTTTTATTGAAAAAAATTAAAAAATAAGTGTATAAAAAGTTTAGATTTTTCACATTATTCAATAGTTTTTTTTAAGAAGTTATATCCCTCATATTGCCCAAAAAGTTAGTGTTTACCTTAGAAGATTAAAATATGAATGTAGATAAGGTAGTGTATGAGACTGGATATATTTTACAAAACAAAACTTTAATTTTTTTATGCGAATATCCAAAAATCATAGTATGCAATGTTCAGTCTTCTAATAATAATGTCTTCATTATGTTCCCAGATACATCCTGTATAAATACAGTTCCCTACTCATATTTATAACTATACCGAATTTAATAATCTAGTCATAACATTAAAATTAAGATACGGTAAAATTAAGAACCAGTATATAAGTTACTATAGAGTAATTAATTAAGGATTAAAAAAACTACTACTGTGTAATAGGTATTATATATTTATAAAAGAAAAACAAATCTTTGTACATGATATTGTCATTAAAATATTATTTATTATATCTTTGGCCAAATAAAAATAATATCTATACACCATGTGGATTTCATTTTTTCTTACCATTAATATAACATTTTATAACGATTATTAAAATAACAGCTTTTGTGATATAATTTAGATTATTACTGTCTTCTATTTTACAAAAACATAAATTACATAATTATCTATACTTAAACTCAGGAGTAATAGTAAACAATAATGATTATATTTTCATTTTAATTATCTATATCACATGCTTGTAATTCTATGGCATAGAGCAAAAACAACAACGGTGTTGCCAACTGATATCTATACTTCATTTACCAACATTATGTGCCCAATTGTAAATAAAACACGATTTACGTGAAAGTACTGTATAAACTACTGTATGTCACCGTGAAATAAACCCGAATCGTAAGTTGATCAACTTAAACTTAACGGAAAAAAACTGCCGTTAAAATGAATTATTAAAACGGTATTTGGTTTATTTTTCGAAAATATATTAGGTTAGGTTAGAACCCAGCGCCTAGCACGAACATTTCAAAGAAATCGTAGCGTTATATCGGGTTCTCCACCGGTATCGGCTGGAGGTATGCCGACTATACCCCAGCGACACTCTTTCATCGCCAGAGGGGAGGGAACTTTACCTCCCTCCCTAGGCGAAGTGGATCAATGCCATCATCGGCGTGGAATCCAGTAATAAATAAATGCAAATCACGCAATTTGCCATTACGAATCACAACCAACCCGGATACTGTAAGTGTAGTGTGTCTGAGTGACTTCACTGACAGTTTATTTAGTGGTAGTGCAAATATCGAGAGTCAGAGGGTATCCGAAGATGCACAAGCTGGGCGTAGCAGACGACGCCGTGCGCCTCCAGTACTTCAAGCAGTAATTCCTATAATGTACTTATATTTAAATATGCTCGCGTTAAGTCCGTTTATACAGGGTGTACCTGTGAACATTTATATCCCTTTAACCATGTGTTCTATCAACCATTCTGAACACCATTTGTTCAACAACTTTTCTAAATTCTTCGAAATATTTTTCGACTCCCCATACAAAATCACCAAGCCACGTGACCGACTTTGTATGAAAAGATGAATTTTTAATGCGAATTTTCAAAAGTCATAGAACAATTGTTGTTCAGAATGGTTGGTAGAACACGTGGTTAAAGGTATTTAAATGTTCACAGATACACCCTGTATTATGACTTTGACACGTTAAAATATTAGCTCTTAATAGCGAAAGTTGTCACACGACATTAAACCTTGAGAAGGTTCCAAATAAAAGCTCGTGACTGTACTTATATTTGAATATCCTTGCGTTTAGTCCCGTTCATATAAAGTATTTGTAGTGGATCTGCTTTCGATTCGAGCTATTACGGTGTCATACACTGAGTGATGATGTGATGATTACGTGATGACGGTGGGCGCGTCGCGGCCGGTGTGGTGCGGCAGGCGCGACAGCCGCAGCGCCACGTCCACGAGTGGGCTCAACATTACCTGCGCGTCGCCCAACACGTTCTTCTCTTCGTAAGAGTCTATGTACAGTCTGGAAGAGATAACCCAAATGTAAACCGACAAAATGACCTCGCGTCACAAAATAAATATTGACACAGAAGGCCGACTGCCCAAAATATGTCATGTACTCACGCATGCGCACTAACGGGCAAAAACGCCTTTTCGACCACATTAATCCTAACTTATGACATAAGATTGTCAAACTGTCGAGGTCTATGGTAGAGGCCGCGCGCTTATGTACTCATGCCGGGCAACAACCCTAGCCTATGTCAACGAACTCTTCTAAATTCAAAATCAGGTCAAAGTCTTACTTCTGTGTCAGTCTTTATTTTGTGCTCGCGTCGCGTCCGGTATAACCGCAATGAGGGCTCATATTTTGCTTATTTTTGGACCACCTGTTTAGTGCAATGGTTTAAGCGCCGGTTGAGACGTAAGGATTGCGGGTTCGATTCCCACACCAACACAAATATTTGTAGATAAAACAGATACTTGTGTTGCGTCAGTCGGGTTGTTTCCGATTTCCATAGCACAAGGGAAAAACCTTAGTTTGGGACCAGGACAATGTATGTGATGTTGTATCTCGATTTATTTATTTATCATCAGCCTGAGGTGAGCCAATATACTGAGCCACTATAAAAAAAACTTATTGACTCAAAACAGGGACCGCGCTCGTCGTATGGGCGTGGCGTAGCGTGGATTCCGCCCAGGGCAGAAAAATATTTTGCCACCCATTTTTCTGCCCCTTGTTTCCTACCACACCCCCAGGCCCCACGATGAAGCCTAGATTATGGGTGTAAAGGGTGTGCCCTTTACTGATAGATGTAAGTAGTTGTAGTTAGATATAAGTTAGGTAAGTATGTAGTTGTAAGTTTTGGCGGGAGCGGAATGTTGAATAAAAGTGTCCGTCACCGTATAGAGCGTTTATTGCACTAAAAATAAAATGTTTACAAATAAGTATAAGCGAAGGTTTCGCGGCCGTCAGCACATTCCTAATGTAGAGCGTGCTCGTACATGCTGCCAAATTTTAAAAGAAAAAGAAAAGAAAAGAAAGAACATTAAGTTATAACAGAAATAGCTTAGGGCGATGACGCCTTATCTAGTTTACGGGCAGCAGTTACGATCACGTTGTCAATAACACTGTCGATGCTCGCGCGCTGGCCGGGCCGCGGGGTCTGTCCTTGCGTTGGTTGGCCGCTGCGGGAGTCCTGCGCCTGCTGCAGGTTCGAGCTGCAACTAAGGTATCTTCTTCTCAGTCGAAGTGATCCCCATGTTATGAATGTGATGGAGACCAATGCGACCACAGAGTACAATAAGTAATGATGTGACTCATGCGTCAGAGACTGTACACTCAGTGTCTCTTGTTGTTCCTTCACTTTGTCAATCTTTGTTTTTATCGCATCAAGAGTAGCCTTATGATCTTCAGGCGCGAAGCTGTAGTTGACGTCGGTTAGGATGTGATTGATACTCGACTCTCTTACATACATCCTTTCTTCATTGGGAGCCAGTTGTAGCTCACTATGATAATCCTTGTGAGCATGAATCATGAAACTGTCTGCCTTTAGCATGCAGCCAAGGTTAAGGGTCATCAATCCCGCACCATTTAATTGTTTTAATGTTACTCCAGTTGGACAAAAAATGCGCATAGTGCAGTCTTCGCAACAGGAGAATAGCCACGCGCCGCGATTGTGTAACCGTACCCAGCGATCATTGCAATCGGATACTTTTGTTCGGCACGTTGATAAGTCGCCGTTGTTTATTATTTGCGCTTCGCAATATGACTTAGCGGCCTTGATGTTATAAATAGGTTGATTAATGGTGCATAATAATTGACTTTCTTCCATTGTTGTGCACGATGCTACATCTTGGTCTTCCAAGGGTACAAGCATGTCTCTTTTCAGGTTTACCGCCAGGTATGGAGATGTAAGTATTAATGTTGTTTCTTTGTTTTCAGTGATTTTAGGTATAGGTATAATCCGATTTAATTCATATTGTTCGTTGTTTATGAGCGGCAACTTTACTTCAAATAGTAGGTATCTACTTGTTAAGCGCGTGTGCACTCGCGCCAGCTTGTATTGGCTTCGCGCGCAGTGGCGAGTATTCACACACGGGAGTGAGAGGTCACTTGGTAGCTGACCAGAGATGATGTTGAGCTGTTCCTCGAATTGGTCAGGCTTAATGAGATGGGTATCCACCTTTCCATCCCGAACGTCTGTGACTAAATCCAGTAGATGTTGTTGTATTAGTCGGATGTTCGAGATCATCATGTTTACCGCGAGAGCGGTAGATGTTATGTACATAGCGCTGTCGTGGCTGAGTCTGACTTCTTTTTTAGCTTCAGCGAGATGTTGTTCGATGATACGAAACTGGGTGTTCATAACCTTTTCATTCCTCTTCAACAGATTATATTCACTTTCTAGTATAGACGTGTGGTTCTTGTACAGTTTTAGAAGATGGTTTTCGTTATATTGAATAGTCTGAATGTCTTTTTCATATTGATCGGCGAATCTTTGATCCAGTACACCAAACAGAGAATTAGCTACGTATCCGATTCCGTCGATCAGTCCTCGTTTTTGTCTTGATGGCCCATGTTCTGAATGCAGTATTTCGTTATAGTGTCGAATTTCATCCAGCTCATGTTGGAATTGAGATGATATTGAGAGGTAAGTCGATTCTCCTTGGCAAAGTGTATTAAAGTGGTTGACATAATGTTGAATGTTGTCCAAACTTTTCCAGTACGTAGTCATGTTGTAGTATACCACGAGTTTCCATTCATCTTGAATGATTTGGATATCAGCCACCTTGTCGAAGTATATGAGGCGAGCAGGGTTCAGTTCTGTGATGTTGGTCATTTGTGTCATGCAGGGACCAACACACAAAGTGACTACCATCAGTAGCGCGCAGAAAAAGTTATTGAAATGCTTCTTGCTGGTGTTGTTCTTACGTCCTCCTTGTATTGTGGGCCTCTCAGATTCCTCACGAGGTGGGCTGGTAGGGCTTTGCGACTCTAATGGGAGGCGTGACAATTTGGTAACAGGCCGTTTCAATGTGCTTGTCTTCGTCTTCAGCGTCACGACTCGCACCCGCCCGTCCGGGCCGGGATGTGTTTCCAATACCCGCCCCAGAATCCATTTAGCTGGGGGGATGTAATCCTCTTTCACTATGACGACGTCTCCGATTTCAAGGTTGGATGTTGGGAAGTGCCATTTGTGTCGTGTTTGAAGTGATTGTAAATAGTCAATGGACCACTTCTTCCAAAAGTCCTTGAACATTTTGTTCACCAATTGCCATCTCTTCGTGTAACTGAGGTCATGATCGTCTTCGATTGATGGTGGCTGTCCCAAGACGGGCTCGCCGATTAAAAAGTGCCCTGGAGTCAAGCAGCCGATGTTGTCAATGTCTTCAGTTAGGGCTACCAGGGGCCGAGAGTTGAGACACGCTTCGATCTGTGTTAAGAGGGTGTAGAACTCCTCAAAGGTCAGCTTTTGGTCCCCGAGTACTCGCTTCAGATGATGTTTGAGACTTCTTACTGCTCTCTCCCAGAGTCCACCCGCCGTGGGCCACGACGGTGCGTTGAAATGCCATTCAATACCCTCTTGCGAAAGGCTATTTATGACGTCATCGTTGATGTAGTATCGTAGGGCTTCCTGATGTTGTCGATCCAAGGTTCTGGCTGCACCCACAAAGTTTGTGCCATTGTCACTGTAGATATGACTAGGCTTTCCTCTGCGGGCACAGAGTCGCTTCAAGGCGTTCAGGAATGCTGCAGTGCTTAGGTCAGAGACCAGCTCAAGGTGGATTGCCTTGGTGCAGAGACAGATGAAGACAGCGATGTATGCTTTCATTGTTTTAATTCCTCTGCCCTTGTTGGCCTTGACTTCCACATGGCCGGTGAAATCAACACCTGTGTGCGTAAACGGGCGTGATGGTGTAACGCGAGGTGGTGGTAAGTCCGCCATCAGTTGGTTGTTATGGCCTATCTTGAAACGATGACACCGGATGCACTTGACAAGTTGTTTTTGACTGCTCGCAAGCCGCTGATTACCCAATGTCTATTTCGTAGATGTGATAGGGTCAATCGGGCCCCACCGTGCAGGGTCTGCTTGTGGGCTTGGTCGATCAATAACTCCGTTATCTTGCTGTTGTATGGTAAGATGATAGGATGTTTTTGTTCTTGACTCAAATCTGCATGCTCTAATCGACCTCCGACACGAATGATGTTGTGTTTGTCCAAAAATGGGTTTAAGTTTAAAATATTGCTTGTTGATCGCACTCGGTTGCATTTCTTAAGTTGCGCAATTTCATCGGCAAAGTAATGTAATTGTGTCGCCTTGATAATTGCATTGTGAGCAGTATCCAAGTCATATGTTGTTAAATGCGATGTTCGTTTGGCATGTTTGACGTCACGCGCATTGTTTATAAAGCGCAACACCCAACTTAGGACTCGGGTTACGCGTGCCATAGAGCTACTATTGTTTAGAAGTTCTTCAATTAATGGAATGGATTTCTGTGTAGCACAAACTTGTTTCATCTTTTTCTGTTCAGCATCGGTATGATATTCAATTTGAGATGGTATCTTGTTTTCTTTCAACCAGGTGGGTCCTCCCCACCACAAGGGATGTGATATGAGTTGAGATGGATTTAGTCCTCTACTGGCGCAATCCACCGGGTTGACTTCCGATTTCACATGTTTCCAGCAGTTAGCAGGCATGATACCAGTTATCTTCATCACCCTGTTGGCTACGAATGTTTTCCAACGAGAAGGGTCTCCATGCAACCATCCTAGTACTACCATAGAGTCGGTCCATCCATATACTGTTACATTCTGTACGTTTATTGACTCTATGGTCTTTTTCATAAGTTGTGATAACAACTGCGCTCCACACAATTCTAATTTTGGTAGGGAAATCGGTGTTTTTAATGGTGCAAGTTTAGTTTTTCCGGCGACTAACTTGACCACATGCCGACCTTGATCGTCGAGGGATTTGCAGTAGATGGCGCATGCGTAGGCTTTCTCCGATGCGTCACTAAATCCATGTAGTTCTATATGTTGTGAGGTGTTTCCCATCCATCGCGGGATTTCAACCTTGTCGATTTGATGTAGGTCATGGTGAAATTGGTCCCATTCATGTTGAATGCAGTCTGGAAGGGGAGCATCCCAAGCCAAATCTGCTGCCCATGTCTGTTGGAATATCAGCTTGGCCTTCATTGTAACAGGTGATAGCCAACCTAACGGATCGTACAGTTTAGAAATGTCGGAAAGTAATTGTCGTTTAGTTATGATAGCACCGAGTTTGTTGTTAGGCGTATCATGTTTAAATGTAAAATGATCCGTTCTCGGGTTCCAATTGATGCCGAGCGTCTTGTTTGTTTCTGCGTGTTTGAAGTTTAACATGTTTTGATTGATGAGATGTTCCGGTAAGTTTTCTAGTAGCGAAGGACTGTTACTGGCCCACTTGCGAAGGTTGAATCCTCCGCCCTTCATCATGTTGATCAGTTCAACTTGTGCGGTTTTAGCTTCTTGTAATGTATTGCTTCCGCCCAGGAGGTCGTCCACATAAAGTTGATGTTGCAGAATAGGAGCCGCGGAAGGATACTTGTCTCCGTCGTCCTGGATGAGTTGTTTGATCGTTCGCATGGCAAGGAACGATGCTGACTTGCTACCATATGAGACAGTGCATAGCTGGTACTCCTTTATAGGGTTGGAAGTAGAGTCCCGCCAGACGATCTTTTGTAAATGCTGGTCTTCCTCATGAACAAGTATTTGCCTGTAGAACTTTTCTATATCAGCTGTGTAGACGAACTGATATGACCTCCAGCGCATGATGATGGATTGGAGATCTTGTTGGATGTTGGGGCCACACTCCATCAGGTCGTTTAGACTGTGACCTGATGATGTTTTAGCCGAGGAATTAAACACGACGCGGAGTTGGGTCGTGGTAGATTCAGGTTTGAAGACTCCATGGTGAGGCAGAATGCAGCTGGGTTCACGAGGATTGAGGCATTCTTTCATGTGCTCAAGTTGAATGTATTCGTCGATGAATGCTTTGTAACCCTCAGCTAACTGGTCGTCCTTAGCCAGTTTTTTCTCCAGCTGTCGGAATTGAGCGATAGCCTGTGGCTTGGAAGCCCCCAGATGTTGTTCAAAGTTCGGCTTCATGGGGATTCTGACTTCATATCGCCCGTCTTCCCGTCTCCGAGTTGTGTTGGTGTAAAGCGTTTCGCAGTAGTTGCTTTCGGGTGATTCAGGATGCGGTTCCAAAATTTCCTCCATTTCCCAGAATCTGGATATGTCTTCGACATTATTAGAATGACGTGACAGTTGAATGTGTTAACGTTCCCCATTAACACCCACCCAAGTTTAGTTTGTTGTGCGATGGGTGCCTCAGGAGGGCCTCTAAGTACTCCAGCCATGACAATGTCAGCGTACACTCCAGCATCCAGTAAAATGTCAACCGGCCGAGATATGTTGTAATCTGAGTCTGCTAGGTTAATGTTTTCTAGGTGTGGCCACTGTTGTTTTTCAAACGAGTAGTTAGGAAGACTGTTAAGCATCTTAGTCATGATCAGCGCATCAGTTGTAAAAGAATATTCGCCAAATAATGACTGGCAAACAAGTTGTACAGTTCCGTGGCTTTGACTCGCCGAAAATCCAATCCCCGATATAGTAGCATTCTGTTTACGGCGTTGTAATCCGAGACGTTGTGCAGCTGATTCTGTGATCAGATTTATTTGTGAGCCTTGGTCAAGTAAACATCTCAGTTTTAGGTAGGTTCCGTCAGCTGATCTAATTTTAAGTTGAGCTGTAGCGAGTAGGACTTCATTGAAATCGCCGGTAACATGATTCGCCTTACACTGCGATTGCAGGGACGGAGTTGACGGCACAAGCGGTGTCGTATTCGGCGGTAACTTCAACGCATCGGTTTCGCGTAACACGTCATGCAGTGACGTATGGTGTTGTTTACTGCACACGCGGCATCGTTTGATGGATGTACACGGCTTGCCGTTGTGTGAGTACATGCAATTCTTGCAAATGTTTAATTGCGACATTGTTTTCAATTTAGCGTCCGAGGTCATCTGCTTGAATGATTGGCAATAAAGTAAGAAATGGTCGTTTTTACATAGCGGGCAATTTCTTTCGGTGTTCACGTGATATGTTTTGCCAAAGTAATTTTTAGGTTTACTAGATGAAGGTTGAAATGCTCTGGAGTACATCGCAGGGCCTTCTTTGTTAGGTGCAGCTGTTCTTAATGGAGGGTTGTTTGGAAGCTTCTTCTTGTTTATTGGTTCTAGGGCAGTAAACTTTCGTTGTATGAATTCCATAAACTCGTCGAAGGATGGAAGTTCTCTCGGTTGTTTTCTCGTTTCCATGTAGGCTGCATAAGAGTCGGAGTCCAGTTTTCCGGCCAAGATATGTACCAGAATGGGGTTGTTAGCGGCCGGGAACTGCGCAGTAAAAGGCGGAGTTGGGGAGAATCAGGCGGTTGTATTTTCGAATTAGGTATTCAAAACATACGTTATAACTAAAAGGTTTGCGCCGTGTCGGCAGTTTTTTCTCAGCTGACGCTGTTGACACGACTTATTATTTTTACTTCTCAAAACCATAGACCCTTTTCGTACTGCGCAAACCTCTTTAACAATAAAACCAAGTATAAAACCTTCGCGTCGCTAACATTCCCCACCCCAGTGCTGCTAGCAGCACTCTTGAGCCAACGGTAGCACAGCGACGCGTGCAGCAGATCCATTCAGTGTTCCACCGTCAAATATCCATCTTATCTTTTCTCTATAAGGGATTTTCATGACAAATTGGGGCGAGTACCATGCCTTATTTGTTATTTCATTGGTTGGCATTTCCTTAGTGTAGCTACTTTTGACCAAATGCTGCTGACATTCTTGGTACCTCTTGGCGTACATTTTGTTCTTTCTTACGTTTGCTTTGCCGTACTTCAAACGTGGAACCATTGGGAGTGAGTCGGACACCACACAACGATAGTCCACCTGGGGCAGGCTGACGTGTACTCCACTGTCGACGAGTGCTGAGGCCAATTCTGGGTGATCGCCGGCACGCTGCTCCTTTGAATCCTGCCGCGACCTTGATGTAGCAGCCTCCGTTGACGTCATGAAGATGCACAGCTGCACGTCATCGTGGGGGTCGTAGAGATCATCGTCACCGCAGGCATCAGACGCAGTAGCGTCAGTAGGAGTAATTGGCTTTGAGCGATGGTCAGGCGCTGATGAGTGAGCGCGTGGCATATGCGACCGCCTTCAATAAATATAAAATTACAACCGCCTGATTTACCCCCAACTCCGCCTTTCACTACACAGCTCCCGACCGCTTTCAGTGGTCCTTCGAGCCGGATCTTAATGTTCTCTACACCTCCGCCGCGGCTCGGGACAATGGTAAAAAATCGTAGTACATCATGTCAGGAGTTGGAGGGTGGCGAACATCAGGCACAGGAGTCCCAAAAGGAGGAACCAAAGATGATTGCGACGACGTCCGTCCAAAGTAAATCCTCCAAATGTTCTTCAGCGAAAGTGTTGGCTCTTAAGAAAACACTGGAGTTAAAAGCAGCGAGAGAAAAAGCTCGCATTCAAATGGAGCTCATCGAGAAAAAATTAGAGGCGGATATGGCAGCTGTCGAAGCGAAATACAGTCCTAAGGTTCGTGTCAGCCAAAGTAACTCCCAGGATATTAAGAAATCTCTGGAACGCAGCCAGTATGAGTCGGAGAGACAGGAAACCAGCAAGCATGGAACAAATAAAGGCTCCCTGTTACCGCCGCATGTCAGCGGCACTGATGGTCCAACTCAGCAGCTGGCTAGCACACTTAAGGATCTGACAACATCTGCGTCTACTAGCCACAACAACATATCAAGTCAAATGAGCAAACCTAAAGATTCACCCTTGTCTTTTGAAGGCTGCATGGAAGATCTATCCTTCAAGAACGCTCATGTTCCCACAGAGAGTGCCATGGACGGCCCGAGCAAACCGTGGGCCACCAGTACGCCACTGGGATGGAGCTTACATGATCATATGCCACGCGCTCACTCATCAGCGCCTGAACATCGCTCAAAGCCCATTATTGCTGCTGACGCTGCTGCGTCTGTTGCCTGCGGCGACGATGATCTCTACAATCCCCACGATGACGTGCAGCTCTACATCGCCATAGCGTCAATAGAGGCTGCCTCTAGGCCGCGGCAGGATTCGAAGGAGCAGCGTGCATGCGATCACCCAGAAGGGACCTCAGCACTCGTCGGTGGAGTACACGTCAGCCTGCCCTGGAGGGACTATTGTTGTGTGATGTCAGACTCACTCCCTACGGTTATGTCTCGTCTGAAGAACGGCAAAGCAAAGATGAGGCAGAACGAACGGCACGCCGAGAACGATCAAGAACGTCTGCAGCATTTGTTCAAAAGAAGATACACCAAGGAACTGTCAACTAATGAAAAAATAAATAAGGCATGGTACTCGCCCCAATTTGACATGAAGAAATCTCAAGGAGAAAACATGAGATGGGTATTTGACGGTGGGACACTGAGGTCGATCCGCTGCACGCGTCGCAGTGCTAACCGTTGGCTCAGGAGTGCTGCTAGCGCACTGGGTGTGGGAATGTTAGCGACGCGAAGGTTTAATACTTGGTTTTATTGTTAAAAAAGGTTTGCGCAGTACAAAAGGGTCTATGGTTATGAAAAGTAAAAATAACACGTCTGTCAACAACGTCCAGCTGAGAAAAAAACTGCCGACACGGCGCAAACCTTTTAGTTATAACGCATGTTTTGAATACCTACCTATTGAAAATTACAAACCGCCTGATTTACACCCCCAACTCCGCCTTTCACTACACAGAGTATAAAACCTTCGCGTCGCTAACAGGGGTCCCAGCTTGTTGTTTCGATACCAAGGTTGTGGATCGCATGTATGGTTTCCAAACTAGTGTCATACAGTCGCTTCAGGTCGAAAGAGGATTGTTGTTGTATGGTTGGTTGATTCATGAAGATTTGGATTTGTCGGGTGAAGAGTAGTTGTTTATTATTGTACCGGTGGGTGAGAATTTCCCAACAGGCATCATAGTTTTCACCTGTAACCGTGAGATGTTGCACAATGCGTTCTGCTTCTCCTCTTAGTTTTCCTTTCAGATGCTGCATCTTTTGCGTAGGTGTCAGCATAGAATTGTTGTGGATTGCCTCGCAATATAAATCCATAAATGTTGGCCACTGTGCGTAGTTACCAGTGAATGTTGGGATTTCAATAGGGGGCAAACAGCGTTGTTGGTGAGAAGTGGCATTCAGCTTGCGATGGAGTTCTCGCTTGGTGGCTTCGAATTCCGCTTCATGTTTTGAAAATTGTTCTTCGTATTCCAAGTTAGTGCCGATGAGAAGGTTGTCAATCTGCCAGTGAGTCTCATCGATGACACGCCATCTTGCTTGTAGAGCTTGCAGCTTATCTTCAAGTTGCCATTTCTCCGTGATGGTGTTGATGTCAATGTTGCGTACCATACGGGAAAAGGCACGGAAGTTAGTTCCTTGAAGACTCATTAGTTCATCAGTTTTAGATAATCCGCCAGTTTCAGTTATTACAGGAGCTTCTTCTGATTGGGTGATCCTTCTTAGAGCTTCCTTAATGGTTTCGTATTTCGAGGCCACAGTTTCGTAAGCCTTGGTAGTGAAGTACTGGTCAGAGGTATCTTCAAAAGTCAGAAGTTGGTTGTGATTAACTTCAAACTCACCCCAAAGAGCTTCCAAGGGCTTCTAGACTGTTTAAAGCCGTAGTCCTTTGGTTTGCGGCTAGAGGAGTCCTTCTTGAAGTTAACAATGATCTTCTCGATTCCTTCGGTAATAATTTGTTGTTTCACAAGCAGGTTCTTCATGTTGTTAAGTGGGAAGTCTTCGCTCGTGGTCTGTATTCCTGGTGCCGTTAGCACGTGACAAGGATTCCTCTGCAGTATGTGCGCACTCTCAATATTCTGGTGAGACCCGCTTCTGGGAAGCCAGGCAACCGATTCGCTACTGCAGATTTATCACTTATCACGCTTTAGCACGTAAGTTTGCTGATGATTTATCCGGCTCGAAGAATGTAAAGGGTGTGCCCTTTACTGATAGATGTAAGTAGTTGTAGTTAGATATAAGTTAGGTAAGTATGTAGTTGTAAGTTTTGGCGGGAGCGGAATGTTGAATAAAAGTGTCCGTCACCGTATAGAGCGTTTATTGCACTAAAAATAAAATGTTTACAAATAAGTATAAGCGAAGGTTTCGCGGCCGTCAGCACATTCCTAATGTAGAGCGTGCTCGTACAATGGGCAACCCTAAACCTGAAAATTGTCACTCCTAACACCAGTTCAATGGCGTAGTTATTGATGCCACAGTCTTTTTCATTTTTTTTTATTTTCAACGGGCGGCTTTGCAGGTCCTATTCTGACCAGTATCACTGCGACCAGTTTGATCTATTGTGATCGCCGTTATGCTACAATTCAGTCACGAACCCTGCACTCTTTCCCATAGGGATACCGCTCGGCGGTCAGTTTTATGATAAACTAGCGGCCGCCCGCGACTCCGTCCGCGTGGAAAAGTAACTTTTTACCTACCTTTCAACCCCTTACAACCCCCTTTTCGCAATAAAAAGTAGCCTATGTCCTTTCTCAGAGTCTAGATTATCTGTATACCATTTAAATCCGTTGAGTAGTTTTGGCGTGAAAGAGTAGCAGACAGACAGACAGACAGAGTTACTTTCGCATTTATAATATTAGTATGGATAGGTATATTAAGAGGAAACAATAATATCAAATAATTATACTGTATAGAAATAAACTGTACCTGACAGTGGCACCGGAGCTACCCGTTCCACTTAGCCTCATCACGATACGTGAACCATCCTCGAATATTATGCGGACACCCTGAAACAAAAAATATTATAAGCAATGAGCGTGTATGGTCACGGCTGGACTAATCCACCGGTTCAAAGTCGCTCAAAGAGCTATGGAAAGGGCTATGCTCGGAGTATCTTTGAAGGACCGCATCAGAAATGATGTAATCCGACAGAGAACCAGAGTCACCGACATAGCCCACCGAATCGGCAAACTGAAGTGGCAGTGGGCTGGTCACATTAGCCGCAGAACTGACAACCGTTGGAGCCATAAAGTCCTTGAGTGGAGACCGCGACTCGGCAAACGTAGTGTTGGACGCCCTGCTACAAGATGGGATGACGACATTCGAAGGCTGGCTGGAGTGAGCTGGATGAGAGTGGCCGAAAATCGGGAGCGGTGGCGTGCATTGGGGGAGACCTATGTCCAGCAGTGGACGAGCGTGGGTTGCTGCTGATGAGCGTGTATGTTCTGATTCGTTAGTTTATGTGATAGGTGGATATGGATTAGGACGCCCCGTTGGTCTAGTGGTTTAAGTACCGGGCCGTGATCTCGGGGTCCCGGGTTCGATTCCCGGGTCGAGCAAAAGTATGTTTCGAATTTTTCAACATAGCTCGGGTTTGTGAGCTCACCAATCCGCATTAGGCAAGCGTGGTGATTAAGCCTAATCCCATCATAGTAGCGATAACTTGATTTCTATGATGGAGGCCTTTGCCCTGCAGTGGGACAGTATATAGGCTGATACTTTTACCTGTTTCATGGACACGCTCTGGTCGATGGGGTCCATGTAGGAGAAGTTGTCGGCCACGCTGACCACGTAGGCCTTGTCCCCGGCGGCGTGGGTGGAGCCCACGAAGCCGGGCTCGGTGATGTTCTTCTCGAGCGCCTGCATCATCTCGTTGCAGGGGTCGCTGGCGCACTCCTCGTAGTCGTATCTGGAAGAAGATATAGTACTTATAGTAAAGTATCAATCTATATACTGTCCCACTGCAGGGCAAAGGGCTCCATCATAGAAATAAAGCCAATGCTACTATAATAAGATTAGGCTTCATCATCATCATTTCAGCCAATAGACGTCCACAGCTGGACATAGGTTCCCCCAACGTTCTCCAACCAGATCGATCCTTGCCGCCCGCGTCCAAGGGACTCCCGCGAGGCTTAACCACCACGCTTGTCTAATGCGGATTGGTGATCAGTGCGCCTTGAGGATGTCCTCCACCGAGTGGCCGGTGGCGGCCAGCACGGACGGCCAGCCAGCGCGGCCCACAGCCCGTCCTCACTAGGAATAGTAAGAGGGAGAGGAATCTTCCTCTTACTATCTCGCTCTCCCTCTCACTCACTATCTCGCTTCCTCTCACACACTGCCTCGTTCCCCCTCTCCCTTTATTTCGCTATCTCTCACAAATCTTGTCACCCTCTCTTTCTCTCCATTCATCTCTCTCTGGCTGTCTATCTCTATCCATTCTTCTCGGCAGGAATCGACTTTCCGAATGAGCGGTAGCTTACATAATATTTGACATTCATAAATGTTCTATAGGGACTTAAATTGAATAAAGAATATTTCTATTTCTATTTCATCTCTCTCTGGCTGTCTATCTCCATCCATCTCTCTCTGAATATGTATTTCGCTCTCTATCCACCTTTTCTGTCAATCTCGCCAGCTCGTCCTACTCTTGGTCTCTCCCTCTTCTCTACTCTTTCTCTCTCATCCCTCTCTTTCTCTTTCTTTCTCTCCGTCTCTCTCTCTCTCTATCTCTCTATCTCTCTCTTCTCTCTATCTCTCTCTTCTCTCTCTCCCTCTCTTTCTCTCTCCCTCTTCTCTCTCTATGTCTCACCTTGGTGAAGTAGTTCCTGCCGAACTGCGCCCAGTGTGCTTTAAGGATGTCTTCCACCGAGTGGCCGGTGGCGGCCAGCACGGAGAGCCAGGCCAGCGCGGCCACAGCCCGTCCTGCTCCCACACGTGTCTCTCTCACCTGGTGAAGTAGTTCCTGCCGAACTGCGCCCAGTGCGCCTTGAGGATGTCCTCCACCGAGTGGCCGGTGGCAGCCAGGACGGAGAGCCAGGCCAGCGCTGCCCACAGCCCGTCCTTCTCCCGCACGTGGTCGGATCCGGTGCCGAAGCTCTCCTCGCCGCAGAGGGAGAGACGCCCCGCGTCCATGAGGTTGCCGAAGTATTTCCAGCCTGGAGACGAAGAATATACTTAGTCGATTTTGTTTTGTGATAGGTGGCAGACGAGCATACGGATCACTTGATGGTAAGCGATGGCCGCCGCCCAATAGACACTTGCAACAGTCTGCAACACTTAGCAGAGTCAAAAGTGCGCCGCCAACCTTTAACACTCTTTTCCCCCAAATTGGGCCTCTCACTCAACCGACGAAACACAACGCAGGCGCTGCTTCACGCCAGTCTCCTGTGAGGCTGTGGTATCACTCCGGTCGAGACGGCCCATTCATGCCGAAGCGCGACTCTCCCATGGTAAACTTTGATTTCCATAGAATGACCGGGACCAGTGGCGGAATATTGCCAAGACACACATAGGGTCGCTGAGCCATCGGAGTAGATTAGTATTAGACTAGATACGACAGTAATGAAGTTCAACTTTTCATACAAATTCGGTCACGTGACATTGTCATTTTATATGGGGAGTCAAAAAAATTTTCGATGATTTTCGAAAAGTCGTTGACCAAATATTGTTCAAATGGTTGGTAACGCACGCGGTTTTAAAGGGATTTAAATGTTTAATATACACCCTGTATAGGTGCTGTCGCCAGCAATCTGCGGAGTCTCTGACTACGAATTGGAGATTACTTCGTCTAAGTGTCAGAAATGATGGATTCCGATGAGATGAGGAGGTCTAAGGTCGCAGACATAGCCCAAAGAAATGCGAGGCTCAAGTGGCAATGGGCAGGGCACATTGCGAGGAAAACAGACGGCCGTTGGCGTGGAAAGGTCCTTGAGTGGAGGCCGCTTGCAGAAGGCCGCAGCCGTGGCAGGCCTTCCACCAGGTGGACCGACGATCTAGGAAGATCGCGGGAGTCCCTTGGAGGATTGGATCTGTGTGGAGAACGTTGGGGGCGGCCTATGTCCAGCAGTGGACGTCTATTGACTGAAATGATGATGATGAAAATGATAAGAGGCAGTTTTGTGGTTTGACGACATTCTAGTTTTTTTTTTATGTGATAGGTAGCAGACGAGCAGGCGGATCACCTGATGGTAAGCAATTACCGCCGCCCATAAACACATGCAACAAGTGCGCTGCTAACCTTTTATCCCCTTCCCCCCGATGGGCCTCCGGTACCCTCACTCACTCGGCGAAACACAGCACAGGAGCTGCTTCACGCCGGTTTTCTATGAGGCAGTGGTATCACTCCGGTCGAGCCGGCCCATTCATGCCGAAGCATGGCTCTCCCACAATTAAATAGTTGTGACAGTGACTGTAGCAATGTACATGGACTCACCAGTAGGGCACCTCAAACATCTCCTTCCCACTGCTAGCTGCCACTCTGTCCACCGCAGCAGCAGTAGGCATACTCCTGGCAAACCCCCTCACCCCGGTGCGTTGGAAGTACGGGATGTGATGGAGATTGTTGGCCAGAACTGCCAGGGAGTCCGACGGAGTCACGAAGAACGCGTCCCGCCCGATTATCATGTTGCGGTCGCCTGGAGAAATGGAATGTAATGTAGCAGCCTATATACTGTCCCACTGCAGGGCAAATGCCTCCATCATAGAAATCAAGTCATCAATACTATGATGGGATTAGGCTTATCACCACGCTGGCCTAATTTTTATTTATTTGATAGGTGGCAGACGAGCAGACGATTCACCTGATGGTAAGCGATTGCCGCCGTCCTTAGACACCCGCAACACTAGTAGAGTCACAATCCTAATGTGGATTGGTTATCACAAATTCGAGCTACGTCCGTAACGTTTGTGCGGTCAATTTTAGTTCTGCTACCATACGATAGAGGGAGCTCTTTAAATGTCATACAATTTGTTTATAGCACAATTTGGCGGCCTTTTGTAATAAACATTTTGGCGATTAAAAAGAGTAACTGGCGAGTTTCTTGCCGGATCTTCTCGTCAGAATCAACTTTCCGATAGGTATCGGTGGTAGAATCGCATTATGTCTTTTTATTTTTAGTACATCTTATGTATCAATCAATATATATATTTAATTTTATTTAAATTATATACATTATCTTTAAATCGTGCAGCAAAATAAAGTGCAGTGTACAAGCCTATGCAAATAAAGAATATGTTGACTGACTTTGACATTGGCTACGATGAAAAGTTCATGCTAGGCTTATAGATAACTTTTCTATGTGAGGGCAAAATAAATAAAGACATTTTTTTACCATCTCCATCGAAAGCAGCCCCAAAGTCATAGTCGCCGCTCTTAACAGCGGTGACAAGATCTGCTGCATACGTGAGGTTGGGGTCCGGGTGAGCCCCGCCGAAGTCTTCCAAGGGGACCACTCGCCGGACATTCTTATCCGACGCGCCGAGCTCATCAAGGAAGATGCGTTTTACGTAGGGGCCGGTAACTGGAAAACATTTTTTATGGCATAAGTAGGAAACGAGCAGGCGAAACTGATGGTTTTTTTATGTAATAGGTAGCAGACTAGCAGGCAGATGACCTGATGATAAGCAATTGCCGCCGCCCATGGATACCAGCCGGACTAACATGCGCACCGCGAGATAATTTGACGACACTCGTATTTTGTCGGCGCAAGTTGAGTCTCGCTTACTTGACTGAGCGATGAGCGGGATAGAAGGATGCGCTCTCGCGAACGAGAGTCGACAAAATTTTGTCGCGGTGCGCATGTTAGGCCTACTGCACACTAGTGAAGCCACCAGTGCACTGCCAACCTTTTTATCCCCTTAAAGCCAAAGCGTGGCTGTTTCACATAGGACTGCCTCGGTGGCGCAGTGGATGGGTCGCACTTTAAAGAAACGGCTGCGCTTGGGGACGCGTGTTCGATCCCCGGATTGGCACAGAATTAAACGTGAGTTTTTCTATTGAGAAATTCTCAGTCTGCCCGAAGTCAGGATGTTGGCAGTTGTACCCCCATGGCTCCGAAAGCACCTTAAGCCATTGGTTTTGCGCCTGATCCCTCTTCGGTCGTAACACACTGCTGTCCCATCGAGATATGAGGGTAAGGGAATACAGAGTGGACCTGTGTTTGCGCACAAACTTGAGCACTGTAATAAAATCTTACGTACATGGCTGACCGTTAAGATCGGCGGCCGTAGCCGAACGCGTTTGGGGGGTATTATAATTCCACATATAACTTTATAATGTTAAGAATACCTCCATTCATAGAGTCAATGAGTACGCTGAACGGCTTCCTCTGCTCCGAGCCCTGGATGAGAGCCTTGATCTTGGGGAAGTCGAAGATCTCCTTCATGTAGTCTACATAGTCCCTCACGCTGTCTATCACCTCCACAGTAAATGCTTTCCCTTCCACCTGCGGAAGAATAGAAGTCATAAAATACCTAGCACTTCTAACAGAAACAGCTGTTCGATAGGTGACGTAGCCCAGGCCCAGGTAGAAGAGATATTATCAATTACTTGGTTTATTAATTTATCTAAGTAAATTGACATTAGCCTCGATCGCGTACATAGAAATTGTGCCGAGTTTCTGCTCTAGTCTGATAGATGGCGTTTACAGATGGTTGTGCAAGTGAGCCTATTTGCATCTTATCCTAGTTATGGCGGCGTGAGACAGATGGCGCTCTTTACAAATTTTGTGCTGTTTTACAACAGCATTAGTACCGACTTTGGCAGAGGAGCGTTGTGAATGGCTAGCACAGGAGGCCTGTAGCCTGCAGTGGCTTATAATAACAATGATGAGAAGGTCGTTCTAGAAATGATACTCCTACTCTTCCCACCACTGTTTTTTTTTTATAGTGGCTCAGTATATTTGCTCACCTCAGTACCCTGCAATGAGATCAAGATATAAGCTAATGATGATGAGGAGGTCGTTCTAGAAATGACCCTGGCCCTCTCTTAGTAAGTTTCTCCACTGGTTTGTTTACCCTTTTCGACAACTCTCCGACGGGGAGGAACGAATGCTATGACTACCAATTATGCACCCTATAGAAGAGACTCACTGTGAAATTATACACTCCAATCTTGTCAATGGGGCAGGTGAGATCCGGAACAGTCTTGTACTCCTTGATGGTGGTGGTGAGCTTGTATATCTCGTTGGTGGTGTTGTCGGGGGCGGGGCCGCCGTTGCTGCAGTTGAACTTGATGCCGAAGTCATTGTTGATCCCACCGGAGTTGTGGAGCGCAGAAAGAATGTTGCAAGATTTTTCTTACCCAGGGGGTCGTCCTCGTCAAGGTAGAAGAAGTAAAAGACGCCCATTAACAAGATGGTATAATGATGATGACATATACAGAGTGGTGGGAAAGACCTGGATGAAGCTGGCATAAGACCGTTGTGAATGGCGAGCTCAAGAAGAGGTCTGAACTCTGCAGGGAGATCAAGATACAAGCTAATGATGATGATGATGAGGAGATCGTTCTAGAAATGACCCTGGCCCTCAGTAAGTTTCTCCGCTGGTTTATCCCCTCTCCAGCGGAGAGGAAGGAGAGCTGTATAAGAACTCACCGTGAAATTATACACTCCAATCTTGTCAATGGGGCAGGTGAGATCCGGAACAGTCTTGTACTCCTTGATGGTGGTGGTGAGCTTGTATATCTCGTTGGTGGTGTTGTCGGGGGCGGGGCCGCCGTTGCTGCAGTTGAACTTGATGCCGAAGTCATTGTTGATGCCGCCGGGGTTGTGGGACGCGGTGAGGACGATGCCACCTGGACAAAGAGAAAAAAGGTTTTTTTTGGTGGCAGACGTGTTGACGGATTACCTGATGATAAGCAATTGCCGCCGCCTATAGACACCCGCAAAACCAGCAAAGTCACAAGTGCGCTGCTACCCTTTTAACCCCCTTTCCCCTCTATTGGGCCTCTGGAGGCCCAATAGAGGGGTCTATTGGGCCTCCAGAAGCCTTACTAAGATAAAATCATTAATTTTTCTCCACAATATATATAATAAAGTTTGCGAGTACTTAAGTATTTTAAGCAAGAAGTTATTAAGGTTACTAGTTTCAATATTGAGAACGAAACACGTTCGTTTGTCCCCTTTATCATTAAAAAAAATACTTTTTTGATTTTGCTTGAGATTTAACGCATATGAGTTTGGTACCTGCGAAGTCTTAAGCGGCGCTAAAACCGTTTCTGTATATGTAAGTAAGTAAGTAAAACATTTATTGACCACAGACAAAATAAATACAGCACAACAATAGGTAATATTCATAATTTAATTGATATTACACGAAGGGAAAAATCTTTACGCACCGTCCCGTTAGGACGGGACGATCCAAACCGTAAGATACCCGCCTGTTGACTTAGACGAGGCCCACGATGACTGGCCAGTTTATTTAACCTCGCTTCTCTTTTTTTCACCAGCTTGCAATACTGACATATCATTGTGATGCATAAATTAAGCAATACACATTCATCTTTCATCATCATTGTTATCTAAAAATCTGTGATTTCTGTTCAATGGCTCTTATCTAAAAGATATTATCAACCATTTAAACCTTTTTATCAGTCAGGACACTTTTTTGTTGTTGTTTCTCCCCGTTATGGATACATTTTTTGTACAAAATAAAGAATTTAATTAAATAAGGAGTGGGGGGGGGGGGTGATCTACCGCAACCTCCTCAAAAAAATCATTCATACCTATATGTAATAACACCAGTTGACAAACTACTTCTTCATTCTACCAAGTTTCACATTTTGATAGTTTCACATTATTTTTAAGAATGCATTTGGATCCTGGGGGTCTACTCCGCCGAACGATAAACGATATATCGTGCCAATAATCGTGTCGGAGCCTACTCTAAGTGCCATCGTATCGACTGCAAAGATATTGGATATAAAACAAGATGGTGCACTATGAAAATGAATGCAATGTTAATTTCGACTCTATGCAGTCGGAATAAAGATTACTTTGAAATGCCAAATCGCTTTACAGAAAATCGAGCCGAGCGAGATATCGCTATATAGGTTGATGTCCTTGTCTAATGGGTTGCCATCATAAAAAAAAACCTTTGTGGTATAACTTAAGCAATGTTTATATTTCTTCTACTGGGAAATTTCAAAAGTTTTAATAATTAAAAGGAATGATACGTTAGAATTAATAATGTCTTTTTTATTTTCTTTATTTTAAACCAGGCTAAACGACTGTTTTTATGTAAAAGTCGGTGATATGGTAGTTTTAATTATAATCAATATGCAACACTTGGCGTCTCGATATCACCATTATGGCGGCGGCAAAAATAATTTGAAAGTTTGTATTATTGTGACGACAAAAATAATGTGTAAAAATTGTGATTATTTATTTGTAATGGGAGAACTTTTGCATCCTATCACACAACCACTTGTTGTGTGATAGGATGCAAAAGTGAATCTTATAAAGGTTGCGGTGTATTTTTCATAAGTAAGTATTTAGTCAAAGTTTTTTTTTTTTGCATTGAGTAGGGTGTCCATTTCGCTTGTCATCTAAAGACGGATTTACTCTTTTTTTTTTTTTTTGGACAAATCGGAAAGTTTTCATGGTCGAATAAATTGCATGATAATGGACGACCATAAACAGGTCATGTTACGTAAAAAGTGTAGCAATAAATCTATTTAATTTTTAATTTATCAAATCGTAAAGTATGTGTACGTTTGTATGAATAATACGCTATGGCCGGTTAAATATGCCGCAGAGTGTATTATTATAGGTAGGTGATAGCTACCGGTGGAGTGGACTGTATATTAGATGTGTGTAATGGATGAAAACGCAGTTTAAATCTGTAAAATAATGTAATGAAAATAAATACAAACATATCGATGTACATCAGACGACAACCATTTGACATCTCTATAAAAAAGGTAAAAACATAGATAAAAGACATAGAAAACGAGGTTGCACCACAGCCAGTCGCCAACAGTAGGTAAATAGAAAATCTAATAGGGCTAGCACAAACTTTTCGAAAAGTCGGTAGTCTCTTCGTATCGTACGTATACATAATAAGGAATTTTAATTTGCAACTTGTGTTTTTTCTACAAAATTGCTCATAAATACTCAAACGATACTTTGCTACGTGCTAGCCCTTCTAGTTTGAATGGGCTTCACGAATTTCCTAGAGAACGCAATGTCCGACTCCCACGTGGGTGGACTAAGTTTGACTAACAATAATTGTAATCGAAACGCTAAAACGTGTGGTCACCTTATTAGAGTAGGACGTTAACCAATATATAGACATCTCGCGAGGCTCGAATGTAAGTAATAAGTGCGCCATCTTGTTATAGTGTAAAATCTTTGATCGACTGTCGTTGATACGAATCTACGAACGATATTGCTTTGACAGTTCTTACAAAAACCCTACTCTAATACACCATAAAACGATACGAATAATTGAATTTGACAGCATCACAAACGTCAAATCGACGAACATTCCTACGACATCTCTGATGGTGTCGTAAAGATTATCGTTTCGTTGTGATTTTGCATTTAAAGACCCATATTACTGTTCTCCGGACTAGTATCTTCCTTTACCATTGACCCCAGCTCTGTTCAATAGATTTCGGTTGTGATGACGTTTGGATTTTTGATTACATAAATCAGAGTATTTTTGGCGCGAACCCTCGAGTGTGTTCTGTGTGTTTTCGCTGCTTTACCCCTGTTTTCTTTATAATTTTTGACCCAAACTGCCTAAGGACTCTTGCTTTCGCCACTTATAATACGACTCGGACTGTGATATTGATTTTGGGATGGGAATTGATGAATAGTGCTGCAGTTGCCTTGCTTTCTTAGACAATGTCTTAGTTATTGAGGATGATGAAGAATGATAATAAAAGCACCTATTGTTAAATTATATCTTGTTGTTTTCAATGTTTTCTCTACCTTATCCACGCAATAAAGGGCTATGGGTTATGAAACCCAAGCGCTGCCTGCATTTCGAATGAGTTTTTGTTGTTGTTGCGCAAAATAATATGGTTAATAAAGGCATAACCTGTTAAACTTCTATGTAAAATTACTCAAAAACCTAGCTCCTTGAATTACGATTTTATTTTCTTATTAATCAGCATTACATGCTCTTTTAATCAACGTATATTTCATTCATTATATTTTTGAATAAAATGTGGAAGCAAAACGGAGTGATTATATTCTTTTTGGTGGAAGCATATTATACAATGTACTCTGTGGTGGAAGCTGTCATAGCTCTTTTGCGTCATTTTTTTTAGCAATTTATGGTCCACGATGAAGAATAATAAACCAAACAGCCAAACTTTTTTTTAATTTTACAATCATTCGTTCACGAACATCCGAATAAAACAAAAGTAAATTGTCTATACTTACGATAATCGACACTGATTACGAACGTTTCTTATAGTAGGGTACATGCGAATAATTCGAACCAATGTCGTATCGTTACGAATAATTCGTTGTCGTTTGGCGGAGTAGACCCCCTGAGTGCAAATAACAAAAAATGCCTTGGAAAGTTGCCATTTATACAAAAATAAAACCGATTGGGACTGCAATATAATACTATGAAATTTTCTAAAAGAGTTGTGTGTATCAGCAAATACTAAATACTAAATAGCAGAAAGGGAGAGCTCAGCCGGGCTAACCAGTGTGACCAGATTTGAATTAGTAATTATGCTAGCGGCATAACAAAATTCTGCTAAAATATGCTAAAAATTTCTTTAAAAAATGCTACAAATCTGCTGACGAATTAATTTATATTTGTATGGAGATTTATAAAATAAAACGCTTTGAAATTATTATGAATATGTTTTTTTTTATACTAGAGGCGGCAAACGAGCAAGCGGGTCGCCTGCTGGTAAGTAATCACCGCTGCCCATGAACAATCTGCGAGATCAGAGAGGTCGCTGATGCGATGTATTTTATTATTTATTATAAACTAGGAAATCAGGTGATCTGTCTCCTCGTCGGCCACCTATCGCATAAATAAAACTCTTTTAACAATAATAAGCTTTTTTTTCATAATTTTGTAATGTACCTGTTATGTACCACACACGCACGAGTAGTTTTCATAATTTTGTAATGTACCTATACCACACACACACGAGTAGAATATAAGAGCAGAGAGACAAAACTTCATGCAAGCTCGCGAATCTGTTGAATGTGTGAGTTAGTGAGTGAGCAGAGTGAGTCCGTCCGGGAAAACGGTCAAGTCAAACTCAAGACTTCTTGTTAACTATTCAAACAAAAATCAGTAGGTGACTTCTAAAATGTCCGTATTTTGGATTCTGCTAAAAACTGCTAACTTTTTCTATTCTGCGACATAATATGCTAAGACCTAAATTGGGGGTCAAATTCTGCTAAAATCGCAGAATTCTGCTAAATCTGGTCACACTGGGGCTAACATGCGCACCACGAGATAATTTGTCGACACTCGTATTGTGTCGGCGCAAGTTGCGTCTCGCTCACCTGACTGAGCGATGAGCGGGACAGAAGGATGCGCTCTCGCGAACGAGAGTCGACAAAATTTTGTCGCGGTGCGCATGTTAGGCCTACTGGAAGGGTGAGTATGAAATTTTCTCATTTACATAACCAAAGGACAAACCTAAACCTAATTGGGAGAAAGGGAGTATATTTGGATACTTATGTATTGAAGATAAGGTCCAAAATCAATTAATTGTATTTATACCTACTCCCCATTAAGGGGGTTAAGGGTTAGCAGCGCACTTGTGGCTCTTCTAGTGATGGCAATTGCTTACAACCATGTGATACCATCTGATGTCTACCACCTACCACATAATAAAAACTTCAAAAGTGATTATAGCAAACTTTCAGTTATTATAGAAGTCATACATCTTGCAATGGGAAGTAAATGTATGTATTATATCAATTTGGTTTGATTTCAATAATGTAGAAGATAAATAAATATAAATGAATAAATTACACTGCCACTTACCTGCACAGTTTAGTTTTTAAACCAATATAACCACTTACCAAGAGTATGGTATTTCCTGATGATGCATGACACGGCAGGGGTTGAAAGAATACCATCTTGTCCCACTAGAAGTCTTGAGACCTAGAATTAAAAACCAATGCTATTCATAAATAGATATACATTTGGAGGCCATATTTTGTATGTAAATATTTATATTTTTAACTGACTTCAAAAAAGGAGGAGGTTTGGTACAATTCAACAGATTTTTTTTGGAATTGTAAGTTTTTCTAATTAATTTATCAAATTTTAATGGTATTTCTTGTTTTAAATGGACAATTACATTACTATAATATGTATAATATTTCATCTCTACATTTTGAGTCATGATGACACAGCATTTTATTTAGCAATATAGTCAAAGTTATTTTTGTATAGTTTCTGAAACATACAACCATAATTCAGTAGGTATGGTAAAATTGACTGACCAAACAAGCCTTAAAAATAAATCCTGAGTTTGTGAGATTATTCTCTACAAACATTTAAATATATCAATCCCAGATAGAAGAACAAGCTAATAAAATCAAGGGTAATATTAACAAGACATACTCCTTTATATGAGTTCGAGTAATCATAATATTATAACAAACATCTCCGTTGCACTTTATCAGAACAAACAACCTAGTTATTTATCTGCTCAAGCATTATTATAATAAACATGGTAGAAATACATTATCTCATTACATACTAAATTGCTTTAAATGAGGATTTATTAAGTTGAAGATCAAAATAACTTTTATAAATAAAAAGAAAGTAAAACAAAAGGGATTGTTTTGATCAATTTATCTAGTAAATGTTTAAAATAACAATGTATTTTTTTTGTCTAATAATTATGATAGTGTAATTAATTTCTATGTACCAGTTTATAACCAGTAAAACCAGTTTATAAATTATGTTATAAAAAAGTTCCACTCAAGTTTTCAAAGACATTGAACTTCAAGAAAGTGGCGAGATCTAGGTGGTACCAGAAACTGTATAAGACTATAAGTTGACCTTTCGTAATATTCATGTTAAATAATTTTACACTTTTGGATATTCATTTCCACTGAAGTAATAAAGTTAAGTTTTATTGTTTTTTTGTTATCATTTGCTTTCTAACTTAGTATTTACAAATTTTATATTAAAATAAGATATTATTATGGTCTAAAATTCAACTTACCCCATTGCCCGCGGAAATTTTTATAATTTTGTCTACAACTTCTTTCACAAGATACCTGCCGTCCCCGCCAACTACCAAGGTCGAGCCCACTATAGCCCCCTTATTGGCGTCCAAGATACTCTGGATAAAATTCTCCGTGTAGTTTTCTTGAAGAAAAACTTTAACTTTCTTACGCAAACCACTCGTGCCCGGCTTTTGACCCTCGTAAGGATTCGTGGGGACTGTGACAACGCTAGACATTTTTACTGAATGGGATATTTCTTCACGCTACAGCACAAGCAATCACACCGGCTGGTTTCTAACAAATAATAGGAATTATCTAAGATCGGAAGGTCACGAACAAAATTACAAAAGTTGTGATTATCTGTCAGCCGAATTCACAAAATTATTGAGATGTCAAAGCAAAGTCGAATCAAGGTCATATTATTGACGCGTTCGTATAAATTTAAATATTTTGGAAAATGCATTCATATGATTTCTTTTTTGTATGGTGTTCTAAAAAGTATGTAATATATATGTTTATTTTTATGTGTCCATAAAGTCATGAAATTAATTAATGGCGCCACTGCCGCTTACGTCATAGAATATGGTAGCCCTATTTGGTTATAATTTTAAAGAACTCCGTGGGTAAATAGTTTCACGACTTTATTGACAGTTTAATAACACTGAACAAATAGGTGAAGCAGCAATAAATTAGAAATCTTGGGAACATCACATACTTAAAATATTATTTTTTTTTTAGCATTGACTATTATAATTAATTTCCATTATAAAATGAAACAAAGGTAGAACAGATTTTTAAAGTATATTTATTAAACATAATTAATTATTATAAATATAAGTAATACCTAATATTATTTTATCTCTTACAGTTTTTTAACTTTTTACCAGCAATGTTTTCTAGCGATTTAGAATTCTCAATAATCTTTACAAAATTACAATATGATCTATCTACATTACCTATACACAACCAATACCTTCATAAAAAAATTACAAATAATGAAAAAAAATACCAATTTTTCCTTTACTTAGAGTGCCTTCATTACTTCAATCAAATATTTAATATTTAATCAGTCTTCCCTTCTCGGATACATTACCTTCCTAATATTTTTATTCTGATTTACTTACTTTCCTAACTACTAGAAACCTTTTTTAGTGCTAGGTGGCAGACCTTATAAGGAAAGTGCCATGATAAAATAGGTCAGCCAAAGGTGAAATCACAGAAGTAGGTAAAAATATTATTTTACCTTACAACTAAGTATAAACCATTGAAAACAAGCTCGGAAAACAAGTCTTATGGCGCTACCATACCTATGACGTAAGCAACCAGTGGCGCCATTATTACTAATTCCTTTTTTGACACATTTTAAAATGGCCGCTAGGTTGGGCTTGCCGTTACATTTAAATCGGACACCCTACTCTTATAATTACATTTCTCTCTTTATTTTCTATACTTACACAAATAACTTTACAAAATTAATATCTTCGTCCTCTTTAAGACCTGCAAGCCATAATAGCGCCTCCGTACTCCTCTTCTAGGAACTTGGCGACTGTGAGGCAGAGCGCGTCGTTGTTTGGTCCAGCCATCACTTGGATGCCCAGTGGAAGACCCTTGCTATTCTTTCCGAGAGGGACCTGAAGAAGGGAATAATCGTATTTTCATTTGGGGGGAAGGGAATATTGACGGCTTCGATGGCGCAGTGGCTAAGGTATTCGCCCGAAGCGCGAAAGGTCCTAGGTTCGATGCACACACACACGTTACACATTGCACATGTTACAAGGTGAAGGTCATGATGGTTTGCTGTGAAAAACAAAAAAGGGGGTTGATCCTCCCCGCGGTGTGGTGGGGGAGCAACGTCGGCCATCGATCCGCGAGACCTTCATGTAAGAGGCCGGCAACGGGTAAGAGAAAGCTTAAAGTACGTACCTGTACAGCCGGACACTTGAGCACATTCACCATGGACCAGTAGCCGAAGTTGTACGGGCCCAAGTATGGGAAGTAGTGGTACGGACAGGGGACCGGTCCGCTGGGCAGGAGCAGTACGCCGTTGTCGCCCAATTTTGTCTGGAAACAACATTTAGTTACATAGGTAATCCAGTATTTCTCCGAAATCGACATCAGATTACAACTGTTAAGTATATTGATTAATCTTTTGCAAACACTGTTCTTTACTTACAAAGAGATCGTCTTTCACAGCTTGAGTGAGAGGCTCGGCCCAATCTGGTTTGACGGCGGGCCAGAAGCGGAGCCCTGCCAGCCTCATTAACAGGTTCAGGTTATGTCTGCTGAAGCAGGTAAACTGTAAAAAATACACGATAAGTGATTAGCACGTCTGTCTAACTAGTTTTCTTGACCAGCTTATACTTAGCTGGTCAAGAAAGCGGTCTGACTACCGCTAAAGGATACTGTCATCATCATCATCATCATCAGCAACCCACGCTCGTCCACTGCTGGACATAGGTCTCCCCCAATGCACGCCACCGCTCCCGATTTTCGGCCACTCTCATCCAGCTCACTTCAGCCAGCCTTCGAATGTCGTCATCCCATCTTGTAGCAGGGCGTCCTGTCTAACGGCTAAAGGATACTGTAGAGGTAACCTACAGCCACGCATGTTTTGGTTGTGTCTGCATTGCAGTGCCATTACTTCTTACCTTCTTGATCACCTCCCAAATAATGTTAGGTTTGCCTTCCCCGTTGGTGAACAAGGAGAAGTAGTCCTCGGGCTCTTTGGTCATCCAGTACTTCCAGAGGTTGACGCCGTCGTTGAAAGCGGAGTGGTAATATGGCCTCGGACTGTTTTCGGCTGGCAGGCGTTGCTCCAACTTCAAGATAACACTGAAAAAAATGTAGGTATGCCCGATTGTCAATAAGTAGCACTTTGACTTTCTCATGTGAGACAGGAGTATATAAGGTAGACCAGGTATACTCACTCTTTCATGGCGTTCGTCAAATCTGATCTTATGGGGCTGATCCAGATATCAGCAAAACTCTCAGTGTAGTACACTTTGATGTCCTGAAACATTAACACAAGTATGTATTAAGCTTGAATACGACTCTGTGCACCGATTTTAATCAAATATGAACTTTACTGCACCTATCATAAGCACCGTACCTTTAAGTTGACTTGACGGTCTAACTTTAGGAGTGGTGCCTTGTCTCCAGCGAGGGCCTTCATCAGTGGGGCCTGATCTTCCACATGCTTGGATATAAAGCCGAGGCAGAACATAGTGTCGCCCTCCTCACCTGTTCTGTTGAACATTCCTGTAGAAAAGGACAGTGATTGCAGTTCATAGGTAAGTAAGTAAATATTGCTGATTACTTTAGCACATTACAGTCGTGGTAGACCCCCCACAAGGTGGACCCATTTAAAGAAGGTCTCCGGAATTCCTTGGATGTTGGTGACACAGGATCTGTGAAGAGAACATTGGTGGAGGCATATCCAGCATTGGTAGTCTATTGGCTGAAATGATGATGATGAGGCACAGTCTGAGATCAAAATCTGCCACATTCTTACCAACGCCCGTCTGTGAATCTAAAGTTTTGAAAACAATAGGGACGTAAGTTACCTTGAAGGTTTGTGATGCCAGGAGTCGGGTGGTAGCCAAATAAGCCGCAATTGAATGCTGGTATTCTCGTGGACCCAGCACAGTCAGAACCTGTGAATAGGTAGGTACAGTTTTACAAAATTTTATACCTTTCTCATCACCTACTTAATAAATATGTATAGGTAGGTACTTAGAAAGAAACCAACTTAATCTAGAGCTAGAAACAGATTTTAGCTACAAAACCTCTTCAATAACTCCAGCCACCAGTGATCCTCTCAGTCACCAGTTCCATTAAATCCACAAGGGACATTAAACTCTGTGTACCAGCTTCATACCTGCTTAACTCGACCTCAAGGCTGAACCCTTCATACCTAAATTCTACTGAAATATAACTAGCTGTGTCAGTTTCTTGTGCCACTACTTACTTAAGCTGATGGGGGTCGCGTATGTAGCCATGAGGGCTGCTTCGCCTCCGCTGGAGCCTCCTGCCGATCGGCCAGTGTGGTGAGGGTTGTTCGTCGTGCCATACACTGGGTTTCGAGTTTCGTTCCTGAAAGTAAACATCAGCTGATATAAGTAAATAGGAAATGCATCTGCAAGCCAGATCAAAAACGGTTATCCGGTCCAAGAATGGTTGAGGGCTCTCTTATTTTCTAAGAAGAAGAAGAACGGAGTTTCATCTCTGTTCTGTATGAGCAGTAGATGGTCTTGAAGGTAGATCAATTTTTCTCCGCCTGGAGAGGGACTTTAAGTAAGGTTCTTCAACCCGTACTCATGTCCCCTCCCCATTCTTGGCGATGAGGGAGCGCCGCTGGGGTTTAGTCGGTATGCCTCCGGCCGCTGCCGGAGGAGAGCCCGACATAACCCGCCTGCCTCCCGGCAGGAAGGAATGCATAAGGAGGCATTCCCCAGCGACAACAAAAAAAGGTTTAGCTTCACATTGTTGAGTAAAGGGTTAAGTAAGTACTATGCGACGAAACGCATGCTAATTAAAAATGTAGTAGTAATAAGACCTACCAAATAAGAAGCTCTGGTAAGTTGGTGACTGCCAGGGGAATAGCACCAGGCTTCTCTCATGTTCCGTACCGCAACACAGTCAGCCTTAGCGCGCTGGTTGCGTCTGGCCCAGAGGCCGTACGTGCAGGACAATCCCTTTACTGTCTGGGTCTCCTTAGTCGTGAAGGGAACACCTGGTGAAACAAATCGCATTTTGATTCTGGAGAGGGAAAATTGGTTATTCTTTGAATGAATGAATAAAAAATGATATTGGTACCAACAAACCCAATTTAAAAGAACTTCATTATCCCCACAAGCGTGGATCCCTAGACCTCTAAAGATGTGTTGTGAGCATTGACATGGTTCAGCTGACGGGGAGGGGGGCCCAGCGGCTTCCCAAACCCCACACTTCGGCTCGTGCCCCCTAGCTACCCCAACTAGGCACCCCCAGACCTCCTCTTTGTGACGTCACAAAGTTGTGGATGTGTCACGGTATGAGCCCACAACTTTGGATTCGAATCAGATTCTAAAAAGAAGAGGGGTTTACTCCTACTCTAATGTTTGTAATAAGTAGGTATTTCTCGTCCTGCTTACCCTAAACGTCTAGTACCTACCCCAATGTGTCAACCGGTTAAATCTCTAATTTATTTGACACCCTGTCGAAACTCCTTCACCACTAAGTTCTTTGGTGGAATCTTCTTCCGCCACCAGTCTTACCTAAGAAGGGTTGATGATTATAATCCGCAATAGACAAGCCATTAGCGACCCGCTGGTCCACCTCTCTCGCTTCAGCCAGTGCGTCCTGGAATCTCTCGTCGATTACAGCATTCAACATTGGGTTCACCTGGAATCAATCAAGGAAGAAATCAAGAGTTTAAGATGTTATAAAACCTTTGGTGGTCGTCAGACCTTCATAAGAGAAAGTTCAAGGTTGTACGCAGGCTAGCGTTTGACAACTAAGAGTACTACCCTTTCTAGTTAAATTGTTCATAAGTTTAGCTTACTTAGTTACTTCAGACCTAAAGCCAAGGCACATCTTAGGCTTACATTGGACCCACAGGTAACTGTCAAGTTTTAACGTCTTCGGGGCCGGAAGAGGCAGCCTAGACTTACATCTACGAGTGTTTGTCTTTAAGGCTCATCTATACCTAACGGCGAATCATTCATAAACGATAGGTAGGTAGGTAGGTAAGTATATAACTATGTAAGTAGGTAGAGCCAGCCACATCATCAAAGCTACTTATTTTAAATTGCTATATCTCTTCAATCGAGTATCAATTTTTAATCTTTCTCAACCTAAGGTTGAATACATTACGCACATAGATGCTACAGTGACGTAACTTACATTTTACAAGTTTGTAGAAAATGCAATTTAAAAAAAAAAATACTCTTTAGCAGGCATTACCTGAAAACGATGAGGGCTAGAACGTTCCTATATATTGGTTTATATAGCTCAGATACTGTATTTTAACAAAAAAGGAAAAACGCTAAAATAAAAGTGAGTCTCGCCCTCTAAAATGGTTTTTTTTTATGACACCCCCCCAGTTGCGTCACTGTTTCTCCAAATGGACTTCCATTTGGAGACAGTAACTTCACTGTTTAATCGAGTCCAAATTATTATAATAAAACAATTTGTATCGTTTATTGCTTTTATTTCAAAGTACACGACTACAAAAATCAAAAACCAAAAAAATATAACAGTAACTTATCAAACTTTAGAGTTGCCACCAGATGTGTCTTTGTAGCACGGACCATGCGTCTTTTTGCACTTAATACGTATAATAGTAGTAATTAAAAATACTTTGTTAGCCCGCAATGATCACGAGTTTACAGCAAAAATCCTTGTTAATGGCTATTTTCATCATTAGCAACCCGCGCTCATCCACTGCTGGACATAGGTCTCCCCCAATGCACGCCACCGCTCCCGATTTTCGGCCACTCTCATCCAGCTTACTCTAGCCAGCCTTCGAATGTCGTCATCCCATCTTGTAGCAGGGCGTCCAACACTACGTTTGCCGAGTCGCGGTCTCCACTCAAGGACTTTATGGCTCCAACGGTTGTCAGTTCTGCGGCTAATTTGACCAGCCCACTGCCACTTCATTTTGCTAATTCGGTGGGCTTTGTCGGTGACTCTGGGTCTCTGTCGGATTACATCATTTCTGATGCGGTCCTTCAAAGATACTCCGAGCATAGCCCTTTCAATTGCTATTTTAAATATTAGTTAATCAGAAGATAATTAAGTAACAAGTAGCTTTGGCAAACTTACTTACACGTCACTTCTAAAAAGTCCCTCATTAAATCTTGCATAGTAGCTGGGAATTAAATTGTTTCCAATCAGGCCAAATTACTAATTATTAGCGTGGCTGAAGTGGCAATGAGCAGGGCACATTGCGAGAACAGACGGCCATTGGGGTGGAAAGGTCCTTGAGTGGAGGCCACGCGCAGGAGGCCGCAGCCGTGGCAGACCTCCCACCAGGTGGACCGACGATCTGGTGAAGGTCGCGGGAGTCCATTGGATGCGGGTGGCACAGGACCGATCTGTGTGGAGAACTTTGGGGGAGGCCTAGGTCCAGCAGTGGACGTCTATTGGCTGAAATAACAAATTAACCCGGCACTACACCGAAGATATCCCGGACGTCAGCCTGTACGAGATTAGCATAGCTCTCAAATAGCTTAAGAACGACAAGGCACCGGATGATGACGGAGTCACAGCGGAGCTTCTGAAGGCAGGTGGACGAACGGTCCTGAAAGCCCTTCAGAAGCTATTTAACTTCGTCATCATCGAGGGAAAGACGACCAAAGCGTGGCATACTGGCGAGGTGAGGCTTTTCTTCAAGAAAGGAGATAAATCCCAATTGAAGGACTACAGGCCCTTCACGCTGCTGAGTCACATATACAAGCTGTTTTCGAGAGTTATGACGAACCGTCTCGCACGTAGGTTGGACGACTTTCAGCCTCCTGAACAAGCCGGATTCCGCAAAGGCTTTAGCACCATAGACCACATTCATACGCTGCGGCAGGTTGTACAGAAGTCCGAGGAGTACAATCTGCCATTGTGCTTAGCGTTTGTGGACTATGAGAAAACTTTTGATTCTGTCGAGATTTGGGCCGTGCTACAGTCTCTCCAAAGGTGCCGAATTGACTACCGGTACATACAAGTGTTGCAGTCCCTGTACGCAAACGCCTCCATGTCAGTCCGTCTTCAGGACCAGAAGTCTAAGCCTATACCACTCCAGCGAGGTGTGAGACAGGGTGACGTCATATCGCCGAAACTGTTCACAACTTTGTTGGAGGACGTTATTTTTAAGCTTCTGGAATGGGGTGGACATGGCATCAATATAAATGGCGAGTACATGACGCACCTTCGATTTGCCGATGATGTCGTAGTCATTGGCTGAGACCTTGGAAGACCTAAGCAGAATGCTCGACGACCTCAGTAGAGTCTCTCAACAAGTGGGTCTCAAAATGAACATGGACAAGACGAAACTCATGTTGAACTCTCATGTCGTACCCACTCCTGTATACAGTTACGCCATTGTTTCTCCAGTAAACAAATACAACAAATGGCATAACTTACAGTTACGACGAACTATGTCCAAGCGATGTCCACACTCAACGGGCCCCCCCCGCGCAACTGACTGATCGGTCACTGTCGCACCAAGTATTGTGCAATTTTACGGTAAAGCTACAAAGACAACTCGCGCCATCTACCCCAAAAATAAGGAAATGATTATGCGTCTTTGTTTCATCATAAAAATATCACTTTTTAAATGTAATGGCGCTTATAAGTCATTTTCACGATTTTTGAAGTTACGTCTATGTAGCATCTTATGAGCGATTATTTGGATCAATCTCCATTAACGTAAGACCTTTAAAAGGCAAAAAACAATTGATTTTCTATTATGTCTGCTGCCTGGGCCCAACGACGATAAGGTTGGCAGATTTAGCAACGGGCAGGCATCTCATTTTAAACAACACTCACATCTCTCTAGACTAAGGTGCCTATCTCTTAAGGTTAAAAATCGGTACCCTTTGGACTTAAGATAATGTTCTTTGCCAACAAAAAAGTAGGTAAAAAAATTATGACGAAGTTTGTTTACGTAGTATGTAAGTACTTACATACAAACCTACCGGTATCACTTATTTAACGTTAATGAACTTGTTACTTAAGTACTTAATACTTACCTACTATTCATTAAAGTTTGAAGTCTATCGTCAGCTAATATTTCCGAAAAAAGGCTTTCAAGAAAAATCAGTAGGTAATTAGAATGAATAAATTAAAAAGAAGGTTTTGATAAACAACTTAAATTACCTACATAACTCAAAAGTTTTTTTGTCGGATGGTTCTGGTTTGCATAACTATGTCCGATTCCGATTGGTCTACATAAATAAGTAGGTACATACCAGGTATTACCTACTTAATTACAAATGAAGCACTGTTAAAACACAAACCTGTTTGTTAGGCGCACAGTTTTAACAACGTTTCACAGTTAATTTTTAACACACAAAAGTATAAACGTGCTTACCGCCGCGGTAATCACAACACACTGCTATATTTTGCGGACCAAAACTGGTTGGTTCCTTCGACGATTTTTATGGTTCGGGCTCCAATGCACACAAATAACTGTTAAACTACGAGTATTACATATTTTAATACTTAGCATTATTTTTTGAAACAGTCCTTGGACTGATAAAATCTCGGACATTCTTCCGAAGATCAATTAATAGCAGACAGCGTCGGTCACGTAACCCGTATCGCCATAATGACCAATACAAAGAGGGAATCAAACCCACGACTAGGGGGCGTAAGGCAGGGTCATCGTGCGTGGAGATTTTTTCTCATCTTTCAAACCTTCCCTGGGCTTTCACGAATATTTCAGGACCAAAGGTACCTATATATTATTTTTATGTGATTGGTAGCAGACGAGCAGACGGATCACCTGATGGTAAGCGATTGCCGCCGCCCATACAAGCGCGCTGCCAACCCTTATACCCAATACTTACCTACGAATTAAATTTCTCCGTATTGAACACTTGAGATATTTTGTTTTTTCGGCAAATTTTAATAATACCAAAATATTTTTTCAGTATAATATAAAAAAAAACAGTATCCATACTAATATTATAAATGCGAAAGTAACTCTGGTCCTGTCTGCTACTCTTTTCACGCCAAAACTACTCAACGGATTTAAATGGGTATAACAGATAATCTAGACCCTGAGAAAGGACATAGGCTACTTTTTATTGCGAAAAGGGGGTTGTAAGGGGGTTGAAAGGGGGGTAAAAAGTTACTTTTCCACGGACGGAGTCGCGGGCGGCCGCTAGTATTATATAAAATCTTATATAAAATTGTATTACTTAGTATAGGTATTTTCGGCCTGTCTCAAATAGCAGGAACTTGGAGCAATAACTTTTATGAACGCAACAATGTCCGGCGCATGAGGCGCATCCGGCCGATTGTCTGTCTTGTCATTGTCAAAAAAAGTGGCCGAAATCAGTGAAAGAATGCGAAGTCAGTGAAATCGTAAAAGTTTGTAAAGTGAATCTCCAGTTCACAAAAGTTTATTTCAATACTGAATCGAAGCGCCACATACGCAAAATTGCAACATCGACTGACCGATTTAAGATAACAGTGCACTTAATGTAATAATTGGTAAGTATATGTTAATAAAGTTACTATCAAAAACTGTACGAGTTTTTGGCCCTATGTTTTACATAAATTATAATACGTACTTACATTAAAATTTAAAGGTTCAGTTGTGTACGAAAACACCGTGTTATTGCATTGTTTCAAATACAAAATGAGACAAGAAGAGAATCCTCAGTTCTGATTCACTTGCAACTCCTAATTAAATTACCAAGTTCTCTGAACGAAATCTAAAATATATTTTGCAGGTTACAATGGCGTTGTTTTCTTTTTTGTAGTTTCGGGAGCAATGTGCACAGGGAATTCATCTAAAACAAATATAACTGAGGTATGTAAGGACAAGACTAGGTATATTGTATACTTCAATATTATTTAAATCGAGTTGATGAGTAAGACCCTTTTGGAATGTTCTTGTCCTAGTCCTATGTTCATTTGCTTAAATATTTACTATTTAAGCAAATGAATATAGTTTTTTGTAACTTAAAGAGCTATGGTGAGACTAACCAACAAATTCTTTTTATCATATACCTGTGCTCTCTCTTAACATCAAGAGTTAAGTCTCCTCCGAGGGTACCGGAGGCCTATCTGGGGGGGAATAAAAGGTTAGTAGCACACTTGTTGCATGTGTTCATGGGCGGCGGCAATTGCTTACCATCAGGTGATCCGCCTGCTCGTCTGCTACCTATCACATAAAAAAAAATTGCTTATCTCTCCACAGCATCGCAACAACAAAACACGCAAGATATTCTACGGAATGGCATCCAACATGTTGAAACATGCATTCCTTGTCTTCCGGTCATTCCTGGATACGGTCATCGACCTTATTTTCGGGTTCTTCTTCGATGACAGGAGGCAAGCCATACCAGATCTTGAGAAGAGGCATGCTATCCTGACTGAGAGTGCAGTAACTCTCGCTGCGAAGATTAGGAATAAAGAGATAACATCAGAACAACTTGTGCAAGCGTGTATTGAGCGGATCAAAGCAGTAAGTTCAAGATCATAACTTATTATAAACATGGTGATGTTATAAGAAAGTGTGAATACTATTTGCATATTTACAATTAATACATAAATATTCATTACAAACATAAAGCACGATGCCCATAAATGGCCATAGCCCGCCCAAATAAAAGGTTTTGGTTAAAAATTATGTTTTTAATTATTTTTATTTGTCAACATATTCGTTTTACCCCTAAAGTCCAAAATAATTTATCACACTAAATAAGTTTTGAATTGAGCTCACTAACACAGGAATCATTCTTTTCCTGGAAGTGCAGAGCTGAGTTGCCATTTTAGAGCCAAACGTCAAATAAATCGATTCTTATCGATTAGAGTACACACCACTACTCAAGGGGGCTGATTTTTAAGGATCTAAATAAAAGTACCTAAGGACGCGTTATTTTCTTTATTTATTCAAAATAGAACAATTAATAACAGCTTATGATTTCCCATAATGTCACCATTTCAAAAGTCAAAAGCAGCCTAACTGCTGTCTTTTTTCAGTGAGTGAAGGTACCGGAGACTCAGCGGGGGTTAACCATACTTGAGAAATACCGTCTTTCGCGCTTTTTTATCCAGTGTCGTGACAGATTCCCTGCGTCACGCTTGGGGGCCAGTATGGCAAACCCAACGGATAGGATACCACGAGGATACTTCATCCATTGTCTACCGTTGGCTAACATTTTATTTACCACCAGGCTGAATGGAGCCAATAAAAGTAAAAAATAATAATTAATAAATATCCCAGGACACCAATTAGGTACACATCAAACAATATGAATGTATTTTTTTTAATAATTTGAAACAATCGATATTGATTATTGTTTCATTTATTCAACAGGTATCGATTGTTATATTTAGTGGCAGCCCCACTTACTTATATTATTTATCTATGCCACTTACAATACGTCAAACGTCATTTTACGTAAATTCACGTTAATTCTAGAGTTTTGAACTTTTGAAATTGAATATAATATTTTTATTAAGTAAAACAACGAATTGGCATAAAAATGGACTCCGGTGATCGATCTAATCCTGAAGACCTTGGCTTGAACATGGATTCCGCTCCCGCTTCCTCCGCAACCACTCGCCCGCCATTATCGCTGAGGTGCAAAATCTCATTCAATGATGGATTAATGCAGTGGTAAATAATTATCGTAATATCTTTTGATTGTTTAACAATTAACAGTGGACAATATGATTGTATTATATGGGCTTTTTCATTGCAACAGGTATTAACAAGCGACGACATGGTGTGTAATTCTTGTTGGACAGCAGCTTGGAGTGAAATAAGACAGCCTACTTCTGCAGATCAACAAAGTGCACCAATTGTTGGTCATACACATGTATGCATCTCCTGTGGACGGTAGCTTTTACGCAGAAGATCACACACATTGACAAATACCAGACCTCGTGTGGATCGTATTAGATAAGATATTAGAATAGATTACTCGTCAAATTGCACCTTGTGAGGTAAGTTTTTGACTTTATTAAGGTTGCATTTATTTGTGTTGAAAAATCCGATCGGTGTTGATTTTGATCAACAGTAATAATACAGGTTGTGCAGCAATACAACAATACTGTTGCAATTGTATTGTAGGCCGTCGAACTGTGGGATGCTGTGCCCACGTCTTGTCGGTGATCTGGTATTTGGGATGGGCTCGCCATGAAAGTAATATAGCAGCACCTGCGCAATTTCTGAATGACGTCTTAATTGTTTATGACGATGAATAAAGAACATTTTTGAATGAAATTCCGACTTTTACTTATTTCATGATTAATTCATAACAATAATTACATTATATACTATATTTTGAGCATACAATTATAGGTGTGCGCTATTTAGCCAAAACCACTCTGAAATTTGGGCATAGCCCTTTAAATATTATTGTTATTCGTTTTTGTGATAGTAGGTACCTAAACAAATTACCAATTTTATACTTTTGTTTGTGAATTGCAAATTAACTTTTTTGACTATTTTTATGATTCTACTAACAGGAAGTACCTACCTTATATGCTTTTTTTGTGATTACCTAGCAAGTACTTAGATAGATTGTATCTTTTGATTGATATGGCTTTTTCTGAAATCCAAAGAATTTAATTTAACTATATACCCGCCTATTGTAAGGTTGGAGAAAGATGTAAGTCTTCAATGTCATAATAAATAATTCCCATTTTCCCCTTGTATTGTTGAAATGGGTAGACGTCTAACTTCAATAAAAATTCCAGGTGAATCCAATTCTTAATGCTGTCGTGGATGAGAGATTCGATGATGCACTCAAGGATGCGAAGAAGTTGATAAGAAGATAGCTGAAGGCCTCTCTCAGGAGTACTTTCAGCAGAAACCTTTCTTAGGTAAGAACAAGGTACCTCTAGTAATGTTACCATTCAAAGTCAAAGTCAAATATTCTTTATTTGCATAGGCTTGTACACAGCACCACAGAATACTTAATAGTACATGTTTCAGAAAGCCCACTCCTAAAAACCGTTTATGGAAATGAAGACTCAGGCTTCCATAACATAACGTTGAAATTCCGACCGCCCAGCGTTCAATGCCTACTATTATTCATACCTAGAAGTGCGTTCTCTTTCTATCGCAAGCAACTGTCGCGCGTGCGTCGCCGCTCGTTCGTGATTTTCTACTAATTTGCCCCTCCGGAGGGGACGCCGCATGTACTTGCAAGTTCGATACCTACACGCGGAGTGGGACAGGCCTGACAGCACTTACAAATCGTCATACATAAAGAAAATATTTAAAACTATTTATAGATAATGTATATGATTTAAATGAAATTAAATATATATCTTGATACATAAGATATACTAAAAAATAAATAGACATAATGCGATTCTACCACCGGTATCGGAAAGTTGATTCTGACGAGAAGATCCGGCAAGAAACTCGCCAGTTACTCTTTTTAATCGCCAAAATGTTTATTACAATGTTTTCCTCATACCACCTACAGTCCAATACTCAAGATGAAGAAAAATGTTAAAATTTTTATCATTTGCTAGTTGACACAGTTAATTGTACATCATGTCAATAGTATCGACAATGACAGATCAGAAACATGCAATGCTAACGATTTTATCGTTGCTTGTAAACAATAAATGATCGTTACTATCGATCATTTATTGTTTACAAGCAACGATAAAATTGTCTTGTGTGTTGTTCTTGTGTTAAACTCGATGGTATTCTGTATTTCTGTGGGAGAGCTTCGGAATAAATGGGCCGGCTCGACAGAAGTCATACCATGCCCTCACAGAAAGCGGCGTGAAGCAGCGACTGCGCTGTATTTCGTCGTTGAGGGTGCCGGATGACCAATTTGGGGAAAGCGGGTAAAAGGTTGGCAGTGCACTTGTGACTCTACTGGTGCTGCAGGTGTCTATGAGCACCGGCAATCGTTTACCATCAGGAGGTCATTTTAAATGATCTGTGGGTTGCATTGTTAACTAAAGTCCTCCTTTCGCCGCACCTTTGGCTTGTCTGCTTGACCTAAAGGTTCACTTGTAGAGAATGCCTCTTGGCATTAAATTCCTCTGCCACCTATCATATAAAAGATAAAGTATGTTACATATTTTCGAACATGGCTCTGGTTTGTGATCTACAATCCACATTAGGCAAGCATGGTGATTTAGCCTAAACCCATCATAGTAGCGATGACTTGATTTCTTAAGGCCTTTGCCCTGCAGTGGGACAGTATACAGGCTGATACCTTGCTTTTTTCTTTACTTTGTTTCTCTAGGCGTCCCCTTCACTTCGAAGGAGAGTCATGCAGTAGCGGGGCTCCTCCACCCGCTGGGTCTGGTGTCGCGTGCGCATGTGCGCGCGCACACCGACGCGGAGTGCGTGCGCGCGCTCAAGGAGGCCGGCGCCATCTGCCTCGCCGTCACCAACGTGCCCGAGGTCAACAAGTGGTGAGTCCATCATCAATGTGCTGTACGATTTAGGAAGAGGTCCTGGAGGGAGAGAAAAATCGTGGCTACGGAATATAAAGGAGTGGAACGGAATCACCAGCGTGGAACAACTATACAAGATTGAAAAGGAGAGAATGGTCGTGGGTTCGAACCCCAACCTTTACAAACATTCGTTTGAACACTTGTGTTCGGTGTCTATATGTAATATATGTATGTAATGAAATGAAATGAAATGAAATGAAATGAAATAAATTTATTTGCGTAAAACATGGTGAAAAAGTTGGAATGACAAGTTTGAGAGTACAGCATGTTTTGTCTTAATATAGGACATGCAAATTCAGAAGAAATGTGAAATATAATTATTTGTCCTTCCTCTGTTGTCGGATAATTATCTGTAACACAAGTTCCTAAGCTACTTAGTACGGAGTCAGGTCAATGTATGAGATGTTGTGTGAATTTATTTAAGATGGCCCGCCCCCACTTCGTTTCGGGACATTAGTTTCCCATGCAAGCAATAGATGGCGCTGGGTGTCGATTACATCGCACATGTGTTTTGCTTTTTCGGTTTACCTATAAGCCTTATCGTTGTCTATAGAAGTTATCTCTTTATAAATAGAATAGAAGATAGTTGTCTGATTATTTCAGGCAAGAGACCCGTAACATGCTGATGGGACAGACGAACAATCCGTACCACACGGGGCGCACCACCGGAGGCTCCAGCGGGGGAGAGGCTGCGTTGGCGGCTTCCTTCGCCTCGCCGATATCTCTCTGTAAGTATGATATTACTTTTCCTACACTTAAACTTCACAGGTGTCATCGAGGTCAAATGCTTGATTGTCGTGACATAAAAAAAGAGTATACACTTACTACTCTATTGTACTCTATTGTATTGTATTTAACCGATGTTCTTTTTTTCTGCATGTTAATAGGCTTGTATCTTTATTTTGCCAAATTAATTATTACTTACTTACACACTCTATACAATCGGCGTCGGCGTAGTTACAGCCTGCCAGTGCAAAAATAGCACTTTTGTCGGACTGTCTTTATAAGAGCAACTCGTCGCGACGTTATATAATGTGATGAGCAGATAGATTTCACAAAAAGCGGTCCTGAAGCAGCGCCTGCCTTTCTTGAGCCGATTGAGTGAGCCAAGATCCAAAGACCCCTCGTCAAGAGCTCACGTAAACGTAACGCCATCTATCGGATTTTGCATTTGCAAACACCCTGATTCAGGACCACTCACTTCGTTTCGGGATTAGTTTCTCAGAATACCAAGAGATGGCGCTGGATATTGATAACATCACGCATGTGTATCGTCTTTTACGATTACCTATGAGAGAGTTGATTATAGAATTATCTCTTTTTGTGGTCCGTCTGCGTGTCAGCCACCTACATATAATAAAAGTATAGATAAAAAAATAAAGTTTTTTTTTTATTTCAGGCTCGGACATTGGCGGCTCGACGCGCATGCCAGCTTTCTACTGTGGATTGTTTGCACTCAACCCCACAGCTGGATACACTAGTTTGAAAGGTAAAAAGAGTTTAGTCAGTATTATCAATATTCATCATTAGCAACCCACACTCGTCCACTGCTGGACATAGGTCTCCCCTAATGCACGCCACCGCTCCCGATTTTCGGCCACTCTCATCCAGGCCTTACCAGCCAGCCTTCGAATGTCATCATCCCAGCAGGGCGTCCAACACTACGCTTATTGAGTCGCGGTCTCCACTCGAGGATTTTACGGCTACGGTTGTCAGTTCTGCGGCTAATGTGACCAGCCCACTGCCATTTTAGTTTGCTAATTTGGTGGGCTATGTCGGTGACTCTGGTATCAATATTATCATGAGAAAAATAATATTTCACTACATCACATACATTGATCTGACTCTGAGATAGGTAGCTCAAGCACCTGTGTTACAGATATCAGAACCAACAGTGGGATTACAAATATATACATACATATAATACTTTTCTTTTGTAAATAGATACTTATAATACATAGAAAACACCCAGACCAGTACAAACAGACATGTTTATGCACACAAATGTTTGTACTGTGCGGGGATCGAACCCGCAACCCTTGGCCCAGACGCAGCATTCACTACCACTGAACCAACCGGGTCGTCATAATATCGGTTAGGTTAGAACAGTGACCGGCGAAAAAAGCGAGTTTTCCCCTAACCCCGGATAATTGACTATTATCTGCATCGCAGGCTCGGCCCTCCGCACGGGCGAGCTGGACGACATAACGATGGCGAGCATCGGCTTCGCGTCGCGCCACGTCAGCGACCTGGCGCCGCTCACGCGCGTGGTGGCGCCGCGCCTGCCGCTGGACGCACCCGTCGACCTCAAGGTGAACTAACTGCCATACACTTAATTTACCAAATTCCTTTCTTGATTTTTTTTATTTATTTAATAGGTAGCAGGCGAGCAGGCGGATCACCTGATGGTAAGCAATTGCCGCCGCCCATGGACACATGCAACACCAGTGGAGTCACAAGTGCGCTGCTAACCTTTTATCCCCTTCCCCCCCGATGGGCCTCCGGTACCCACACTCACTCTGCGAAACACAGCACAAGAGCTGCTTCACGCCGGTTTTCTGTGAGGCAGTGGTATCACTCCGGTCGAGCCGGCCCATTCATGGCGAAGCATGGCTCTCCCACAATTAATGTGTGCTATGGAAACCAGAAACAACAAAGGTACTACAAACACCCAGACCCAACACAAATATCAGTTTCATCAACAAACATTTGTGTTGGTGCGGAAATCGAACCCTTACGTCTCAACCGGCGCTCAAACCATTGCGCTAAAGTTCCTGCCATACGCTTTATTTACCACAGCGTTTCCCAATAGCCGGGTCGCGACCCGGTGCCGGGTCACCAAAACGAAATAACCGGGTCGCGACATTGTCGTCTTATTTTTAAAACATGAGTACGGAACCAGCTTGAGTTTGAAAGTAGGTACTTAGTGGGTCACGAAGAGTCAATGTGAAAATTACCGGGTCATGCCATAACAAAGTTTGGGAAACACTAATTTACCACATTCATTCCTTGATTTAAGGTCTTAAGGCCCATGTGATAAGCCTTTTAAAATCCAAAAACAATTGAATTTCTATTGTGTCTACTATTTTTTTTTTTTTTTTTTTTAAATGGCCTGTATTGTGTTCATGACACATTTAATTTTGCCAATTGTCAAGTGTAGTTTTGATAAAGTGTAAACAGTCGAAGTCACAGTCACTCAATAAAACGCCGGTGTTTAGCGTTTTAATGTCCTAAGGATTCTGTGGAGACCTATTTTTAACCAAAGCCGTAGGTTTTAAGACTCTATTAGGTCAGAGCAAATTGTTCACGTGACAACTCACTCGACACACAATAGCAGTGTTAAAAACGACACAATTCAATGATCCTAATATCACCCTGCGGCACTTCACTGCACAAAGTAACACCAAATTTGTACACTAAAAACCACTAGATACTAATTAAAATCTTTGGATTGCATCAGCCGATGCGGCTTGTTTCACAGTTACCCACAGAATCCTTGTATCTACTATCTCGGGCCTTAAGTTAGTGGCGTGAAAGAGTGACAGACAGAAAGTAACTCTGTCTGAGTTACTTTCGCATTTATAATATTACTTAAGATTTTTGATATTGTTTTGTTGTGTTTTTATTTTATTTCTAAGCATATTGTGGTTACCTGTTATTGTTGGGACAGTTAGCTTAATATTTTATTGATTTCTTTTTTTTGTATGGTATTTCTGTTTCCTATGTTGGTAATCCTTTAAATAAGTAAATACACATTCCTCTCTAGAGCAGCCCGCCGCACACACGAGCGTGAGTTCCGCAGCAGATAGACATGTAATTATTTACTCTTTAATTTTCAGACTGTCAAATATTTCTACACAAAAACGGCTAAGGATTTGCGTGTGAGTCCTATCAGTAGAGAACTGACGGCAGACTATGACCAAGTAAGTATAATACTTTAAAGTAATTAAACTAGAAACTATAACTATAAATATGTGTGACTTTTTACGTGTGTATTTCTACTACTAGCTGGCCGAAATGAAAAAAAAAATATATAAAAATAACAACATATCTACCGTGGGAGAGCCACGATTCGGCATGAATGGGGCGGCTCGACCGGAGTGGTACCATGATCTCACAGAAGACCAGGGTGAAGCAACGTCTGCGCTGTGTTTCGTCGAGTGAGTGAGGACACCGCGGAGGCCCAATTGGGGGAAAAGGGGTTAAAGTTTGTCAGTGCACTTGCGACTCTACTAGTGTTGCAGGTGTCTATGGGCGGCCAACATCGCTTACCATCAGGTGATCCGTCTGCTCGTCAAAAAAAATATAAACTTAAAAATCATTATGGGGCTACCCCACATTTATAAAACCCCTTTAAATGCCATTTAAGGAGCCGAAAATGTTTTTTTTTTCTATTCTAAGCCGAGTGAGTGAGGGTACCGGAGGCCCCTCGGGGGGGAGAAGGGACAAAAGGTTGGCAGCGCACTTTGTAATTCCTGGTTGTTCAAGTGTCCATGGGCGGCGGCAATGCTTACCAACCAGGTGATCCGCCGGCTCGCCTGCTACCTATCACATAAAAAAAAAACCCCTCCCTAAATTTCAAGGTTCAATAGAGCTGTGCGTCCATTGCCCACTATACTTAGTCAAACTGTCATACATTGTTATAAAGTTCAAACCACCTATATATTTACCATTCTAGGGTTATAAAAAGCCGACAGAAGCCGCCGCGTCCACAGACCTCGCGCCCCAAAAGAGTACTACCACGAAGGATTCCACCAACATGTTCGCGCTGTGGAAGGCACAACATGACCTACGAGCAGGGGAGTTCGCGCACATGCTCGCCAACAAGCAGGGCGAGGTTAATGGCTTCGTGGGCTGAGCTGGCTAAAAAGGTTTGTCTACCATGCCTAGTGTACGAAAAAGTTTTGCCAACCCTGTCTCATGTGAGGAAATGGTTTGTCAGCGCTACCTGATGTGTGAAAAAGGTTTGTATACCCTGGCTGATGTGTGAAAAATGTTTGTATACCCTGGTTGAAGTGTGGAAACGATTTGTATACCCTGGCTGAAGTGTGGAAAAGATTTGTTTACGTTGGCTGATGTGTGAAAAAGGTTTGTCAACCCTGCCTCATGTGCAAAAAGATTTGTCAACCCTGCCTGATATGTAAAAAAGATTTGTATACCCTAGCGTATGTATGAAAAAGGTTTGTCAACCCTGCCTCATACAAAAAAGCTGACAGGAGCCGCCACATTTACAGACCTCGCGCTCAAAGAGTACTTGAGTACTAAGAGTGCTTTAACCACATGTTATTTTTCGGTTTACATAAATACGCCGACATACGACGCCACTCGGCGACGCTGATCACTTACCATCAGGTGACCCATTAGCTCATTTGCTGTGTCAAAAATAAAAACCGGCCAAGTGCGAGTCGGGCTCGCGCACAAAGGGTTCGTAGCAGCAAATATAATCACCCAAAATTACAGTTAAATCAACCTATCTCAAAAACTATAAGAGACTTTGATCAAACCAAAAATCGTTGAAAGAGTTAATTAGCATGCATCACCTCTATTTTTTAGAATTTTATACCCGTAGTTATAAAAATAGAGGGGGGGGGGACATACTTTTTACGACTTTGAGAGCTGATATCTCAAAACCGTTCACTTTAAGAAAAATGTTTTTTAGAAACTTTATATCATTTTAAAAGACCTTTCCATTGATACCCCACCGGGTATGACATCGAAAAAAAAAAATTCATCCTCAGTACATGTATGGGGGCCCCAACCCCAATTCTTTTTTTACTATGTTGTCATATTTTGTAGCGGTTTTCTACAACACATATTCCCATCAAATTTCATCACTGGTAGTTACTTATAGTTTCCGAGTAAATCGGCCGGTGAACAGACGGACAAGACGGACATGACGAAACTATAAGGGTTCCGTTTTGCCATTTTGGCTACGGAACCCTAAAAACGATATATTTCGCAGGTGGTAGGCATGTCCCAGTTCACTCTGGCCGCGATCCTCAAGCTGCTGGACGACAACTGCCGCGCGTGGCCAAGGCTTGGGGCGACCGCTCACCAAGGAGCTGGCTGAGGACCTGAGGGTGAGTATTAAGTCAGGACGTTGGCGACACCTACCATCGCCCAAAAGAAGAACTTCGCCATAATATAATAATTAATAAATAAATACGCCAGACAATCACACCAATCAACCTGGTTTCAAACTAGGGCAACCCCTGTATAGTCTGTGCATGAAACAGTTGTTATGGCCTTGAATCGCAAAACCAATTTTAATAGAAAGTCTTCTTTTTTGCAAATGCGCTACATAACGGTCATCGCTATTCTTTCATGCCACTAGCTATACTATGAGTATCAGATGACGATATTAACTGGGGGCGTCACCCAGAAACCCCAGATCCAAGAAAACTTACAAAATGTAGTTTTCTAAATTGACTTAACCGGAATCGAGCCCGGGACTGCGCCATCGAGCCCTCAAATGTTGTACCATCAGTACAAAATACCATCCAACCAACACAATGGAGTTAATGGGACTACAGCGTGTGGAAAATCCGTTAGATGTCGCACGTGTAGACGGGGTCGCACACGGTGATTGGTTATTTTTGATGTGAGATGTCAAAATGTCACTAAACGACCAATGACGTTGAGTTGGACCTCAGTCTACATGTACGCCATCTAACGGATTTTCCACACGCGCCCCCAATTGACTGTTCTATACAACATTCAAATTCTAATACGATTCTAATCGCGAAAGTAAAAATTGACTTGTCTACTTGGAATACAATAGTAATATTCGAAGTGGGCAAACAAACGGTCATTGCTATTCTTTTATGCCGCCAGCTATACCTACTGTTACCAGTTAATTATGTCTTACCTATGTGAGAGAAATAAATAATATTTGATTTGATTTGATTTCTATAACCGACAATTTACCTAGAACGATTTTTTGGTTAGAACAAAAATCACAACTTAAGATCTAGACATTACAGAAATTTTATTTCGGCGTTCATATCGGTTAAATCCCTTTCGGCCGCATTGTTATTATTAAGCTGGTCCACTGTAAATCCAGAAGTATGCTGACACTAGCTTGTTGTCCCGGCTTGGAAAACTAGTCGTGTATCAAATAAGTTAAACTTTGTTTTCAACACGATTTCATATATTTTTTGGAAGGCATTACAATAGAAATAGAATTCATCAATGAATATTGTTTAATACCAATTAAATTTTCAATAAA